>OU015497.1:88436999-88786999 GCA_907164885.2 Dolomedes plantarius | reverse complement strand
GTTTTGACATATTTATTGATTTCCTGAAAAATAGTAATATTTTATTTATTTTAAATGAAAAAAAATTTTTCTTTATTGTGACAAGTTCTTTGACAGCTTTTTTTATCGGATTCTTCACAAAATTATCATTGCAAGCTAAAAATTTATTAACAGTATTGATAGCTGAAAACATTTCTTTTAAACTTGGGCAAGAAAACTTGTT
Source organism: Dolomedes plantarius (assembly GCA_907164885.2). NCBI lineage: Eukaryota > Metazoa > Arthropoda > Arachnida > Araneae > Dolomedidae > Dolomedes > Dolomedes plantarius. The sequence goes on along the minus strand of OU015497.1, from coordinate 88,786,797 downwards.
CAAAAATCTTCTGAATTGGCACTGTCGTAAATAACATCATCTCTGCCAGAAATCTCTGCATTTATACCTGCCACAATATCTTCATCCGTTACATTCCGATGAGTTGCAAGAGCCAAATCTGTGTCTTCGTATTCCTGAAGTGAATCTTGTTCAATTGGCAAATCTCAAGCCCAGTCTTGAAGCGTTTCATCTCTAGTGTCTTGAGTTTGAAAAATGGGAGGATTTTCAACCCTAAGAAAGCCAGCATGCCGGAAACAATTCGAAATTGTTAAAGGTTTAAAATTATTCCATGCTTTTTCTAGCATGATGATAGCGTTCAGTACTGAAATCTTCGATGATCTGTAGAATCAATTTCTTCCTGAAATGAACTTTTAAGGACTTAATGACACCATGGTCCATAGGCCGTAATATGGAGGTTGTGTTGGGAGGAAGAAAAATTAATTTAATGGCATGTAGAACTTGAACCGCAGGGTGGGCTGGGCAATTGTCCACAGTAAGAATTTATTCTCTCTCTCTCTTTTTCTTTTTTTCTTTTTTTAAATTTATTTATTTAATAAGGTCTTGGTCCCACTTCCGCAAACAGTTTTCAAAGGTCTATCGTGTCATCCAAGCTTTAGAATTTGAATGACATTCAACTGGTAATGATTTTATATTTCTAAATGCCCTTATTTTTTTTGTATTTTCCAATCACTAAAAGTTTCAATTTTTCAGTTCCAGTTAAATTTGTAGCAACCATAACTGTTATCCTTTATTTTGAAAGCTTACCACCACTGCAGTTTTTGTGTTTGAAATGCAACGTCCTATTCAGGATCATCCTATAAAATAGGCCAGTTTCACTGATGTTGAAGATTTCCTGGTCTTCATAACCTTCTCTTAACGTAGTCCAAACTGTTTTAAAGCAGTTATCAGAAACTCCTGGTGGCACGGCCTTTGATTCTCCACTGATTCTCCTGAACACAATGAAATGTCTCTCCTGAAATCTCTGGATCCACGAAGTTGTACAAACAAAATGTTTTTTAAAGAGCTTCGCAAATTCATTTGCTTTTGCTTGAAAAATCAGTCCACTTAGGGGAATGTTGGCATTCCTTTGAATCTTAAACCACTGCAAAAGGACTTCTTCTATGTCAGCATGTGGACTTTTTTTGAAGTTTCTTAATTTTAGTCTAGTCATTTTCAAATTCTTTTAATTTTTCTCTATTCTTAAAAAATTTGAAATTGTGGCAAGATTCACCTTTAATTCGTTGGCTAATGCTCTGATTTTTTCACTGTTTTCTAATCTGGAAATTATATGAATTTTTTCCTCAACCGTAAAAGTTTTATGCTTTGCACTCTTTGAATATGTACTTCACTCATTGAACAACTGTGACAAACCTTTTTTGCTCACAATAAGAGGGTGCACATGAGCCTCCAGATGTGCTGTTCACGTAATTTTTTTTTTTTTTCAAGTAAAATGAAATGCTTGAAGAGTAATGTGCTGCTACTTCCCATCCGTTCACAATTAGCATGTTCTTATAAGCAATTTTTTTTACCAGAAACCAATTTAAGTCACTAAAAGCAATATGTTCTTATTAACAACGTTATTATGATTGGATTTTGTATCCATCATTACACGCGAGAGTTGGCTGGGAACTAATAATTCCACTCTTTTAAGCTATATGTTTTTATAACCAGTGTTCTTATAAACAATTTTTACTGTATAAGATGAAATTTTAAGCAGAAGCCTAAGGATATTAAATGAACCAACTCTTTTTATGTGCTGATCAAATCATAATAGTCAACATAAAAACTTTATTTTGTTTGGTTTTGCTTAACATGAAGGCAGTTATTCTTTACTTTGTTTCATATTTCTTCTGGTGTTAATTTTATTATTATAAAGCAAAGTTTCTATTGTAAACTCTCAATATTTTTTTGTTATGCTCAGATGTTATGATTTTATTTATTTAATGAGATTTATTTTCTATAAAAGAAGCCCTATTTTACAGTTATATCTGGATATTTTAAAGTCCAATTTTCTATGTACATTTATCTGTGGAAAACAACTAAGTAATTCTTCTAAACCTTGTAAATGTAAGTAAACCATCACAATACATCATTGAATAGCATGGAGTGTTCCAATTTTGGTTTTTGTGCAAGAGCCTGTTATCCCTAGAAATTATGGTGTATAATTTTTCACCTTATGTCTTAGACCAATTTTTCTGACGTTAGTTGAGTGTGGTGTTAAAAATTTTATGTAAATTAGCATAGATTTATGTTAACAAATTAATTTGAAACTAATGTTTATAATTCTTTGACATCAAATATTACTAACATTTCCCTCATTTAACTGAAATACCTATCTTTTATGAAGTTTGTCATGTTTTGCTTGATTTTTTTAATTTTTGGTGTATTCTTAAACATAATCATCCCATTTTTAGCAATAAAACTGGGTTTTTTATGAACTTTTTTTTATCGTTATTGTGTGGTTTCTTCTAATATTTTTATGTATCATGTTTAATAATTATATATTTGTTTGAATGACTAACTGAAAAAAAAAGTTCTATAATTAATGAGTGTACTTAAAGACATAATTGTAAATAAATTGTGAGTTCATGGTTTAATATTTTAATAACAGAATGATTGTCATTGACAATATATTTCATTTGTAGAAACAAGATATTAAAAAGGTTTCATGAAGCTTTTGATGAAAAGTAAACTTTTCATAGCTAACAGGATATGATTTATCTTTTTTGAGAGGACAAAGTGTTGAAAGAAAGATTATCATTCTATGATATGCAAAAGCTTTTTTTTTTTTTTTTTTTTTTTTTTTTAAAGAGAAAAAAACATCTTACTAAAAACATGAGTAAATTTTTTTTTAAATTAAAAAAAAATTGTATATGTGATTTCTATTTATTTCTTTTTTTTTATAGAAATAGTTTTACCCTTAAGTGAGGGCTTAAACATTTAAAATTTGAGAAAAATTTTTAAGATTTCTTTGAGCAATTACCTGTTAAAAAATATGTTGATGAACATGTAATTTTCTGATTTTTCTCTCATGACATTTAATCCTTATCATGAAGTTTTTGCCTTAATGGGATAAATTAATTTACCCCCTTAAGGCAATTTAAATTTCATCTTGTTTTTGCTTAATTAGCCTTTTTTTATGCTAGTGTAGGCTTTGAGTTATGTATAATTATTTCATATGCTTCATGAGAATGTATTAAAGTTCAATGGTATTCAATGTGTGTAATTATTTGGAACCATTGTAAGTAAGAAAATTTGTAGTCATTGAATGGGGGAATTTTTTTAATTGGAATTTTGGCTCTCTTTTTTTTTCCATATTTGATGAAATGATACAAGTAAGAGAGGATGAATTAAGAATTTTTTTTTTTTTACTAATCTTAATTTTTTTATATCACAATTATTTTATCTAGATCTATTTGAGCAAAGAAATGGACATTCTGTGTAAATTAGAGCATTCAATGAAACTTAACTTATAATCGTATATGGCGTATATTTAGACTAATGGAAAAATAAAATGTAATTGTCTTTTTCTTTTCATCAAACAGAACTTTTTGAAAAAGTATAATTTTATGCCAAAAGCATTACTTTTTAAAAAAATTTTAGTATCTGTTCAGTCTAATTTTTAAATTGGTAGCTGTTGAATTGCACGAGTTCAAAGTATTTAAATTTTAATCAGTATATTAAATACTTTTCCAATTTCATTTTAGCCGAAACCAACCAAAGGTAAAATGAGAATACACTGTCTAGAGAATGTTGACAAAGCTTTGCAGTTCCTTAAGGACCAGAGAGTCCATCTTGAGAACTTAGGTTCCCATGACATAGTTGATGGTAATCCTCGTCTCACTTTAGGCCTTATATGGACTATCATTTTGAGGTTCCAGGTATGAAGATTATTTTTTTAATTTGTTATTTATATGTATTTCTGTATGACCAAAATTTTTTAGGAATAATTTATTTTTGATATATTTAATCATATATGAAGCATTTGATAATTTATCAAAATACATTGTACCAGGCAATATATTAGATGGATAAAGTGACAGTAATAAATTGTGTATTTGGCATTATTGCTGTAGTGATTAACACCAGTAGATTTCCATTATGGTAGTTTCTAATCCAAATTGTGTCAATTTTAGAGAAGCAAATTTTTCCATGTTTGTTAAAGGTTGCAGTAGTGTGGAAAATGAAAAAAAAGAATGAATATAGTTGCCTTTGTGAAATTTAAACTTATAAATCCTATTCTGTTAAATCTCATCCATCTGCAAAATCCCATTTACTGGTACTCTAGCTTGCACAGTTAGATACAGTTTAAACTTATACTTCACTTACTTTAAAGCACAATTCTTCCTTGATTTTCATTATGGATCTTCATTTATATATTTGAAAAATATTTTAATTGGGACTTTAATTTGCGAATTTTTTTAATTATGACTTAAAAAATAATGGCTATAATTATTTCTCTTAGCTCTATATACATGTAAAAATTCATGATATGATGTGATTACAATAAATATTGAAATTAAAGTAATTGTTTAAAATGTGAAAGGACATTCATTATTTGCTCTCTTCTCAAAATATTTGGTCGGAGATAACCTAAGTAAAAAAGATAAAAAGTATGAGCAGAAAATGCTTTGATTATTCTCTGAATGTTGCCAAATAGTCATGAATGTGATGCATTTTTATCTACTTTAAGTGTGCTTCTAAGAATGCATAATTAATGGTCCAGATTGGTTATTGTTAATTAGGAAAATTTTGTCAAATTTAATTGATGTTTGTAGTTTTTGTCATCTCTCTAAGAGGTTTTCAAAACAGTTACTTTTTTATTTGATTCCATTTCAAACTATTTAAGGTCAATCTCTATATGTTAGTCTAACAGTATTAATAATAATTATATAATGCTAATTCTTAATCAATAGTATTTGATCTAAATATTTTATAAAAGCATTACATAAGTGAATGCTAAATTTTGGTAAAATTAAAATTTTTATTAATTTTAAGACTTTTTATACATTTTATATTAACTCTGAAAAATAGGAAAATAATCCACTCATTTTAAAATCATCTGAGGCTTTTTCTTTTTGTAGTTGCATAGGTAAGAGGAATTAAATTTCTCTTCCCTAAGGTTTTTCTGTTGCAACATTAAGCTTACCGTAAAATCTTGACTATAATATGCACCCATGTATAATACGCATGCTTGATTTTGCACGAAATTTTTGGAAAAAAGTTAGATTCGACTATAATATGCACCTTTAACTTTTCAATATTTTATTTAAAAATTGCACAAATACTTATTAACATAAATAAAATTTGTAATAAAAATAAACGAAAACATCAAATTTGGTAGGAAAAAACTTAAATTTTTAACTCAAAACAAACGACACTGTCATATTATCAGTCTTAATCACTTTCACTAGAATACAGCTCACCTATTTTTTGTCATTTATTCAATGTTTAAAACTACGTTTTTTTGTACATGAGTATAATATACACTCATTTTTGTAGACTAAAATATGAAAAAAAGTGTGTATTATACTGAAGATTTTACAGTACTTAATTTCTTATGCACTTCATAATTTTCTTAATCAAGACTCTGCATAAAATGTGTTAATTTTTTAATGCATGCAACTTTTGTTTAGTGCTCTTGAAACTTTTTGCATATTGGATTTCATTATAGTTTTTTTAATACTCTTTCAGATTCAAGATATCACTATAGAAGAAGTTGATAATCAAGAAACAAAGTCTGCTAAAGATGCTTTGTTACTTTGGTGCCAAATGAAGACTGCTGGCTATCCAAATGTTAACATTCGAAATTTCACTACAAGCTGGAGGGATGGTCTGGCTTTCAATGCTATTATTCACAAGCACAGGTAATATGGCAATTAAGATTTCTGTAACTTTTTATTTCTAATATATTCTAGATATTTTCCTGGAGAAGCCTAGTCATTTTATTTATATTGATTTGAAGACACACAATATAAATAAAATGACCAGGTCTGACTGACCATTATATAAATATTATAATTTAATTATATAAATATTATAATTAATATTAATTTATATAAATATTATAATTTTCCTGGAGATGCCTAGTCATTTTATTTATATTGATTTTCAGGCGCACAATATAAATAAAATGACGAGGTCTGAATGACCATTCTTTCACATCAATATTAATTGATGTGAAAGAATGTTCGTTTCTTCATTGTTATAATTAGAGTGATACATGCTTTTTAGAAGAAGGCATCCAGAGAATTATTAATTTCAGAAAATGTCTAGTTTAGGCATTATAGCAAATAAAATTCCTCATAGGCATAAATAATTGTCTAAATGCAGAAATATGAGAAAAATGTATAAAAGAGGAAGGTTTATAGTTGTCTTTACATGTGTTATTGAATGAAGCATATATAAACCATAACTTTATTCATTATAATTTCCCTGTTTCCTGCCAAAGTATAAGGGATCCATAACTTCATTTATTCAGAATAACAACTTTGGCTTAGCCTTTACTAATCAGAAAGAAGGAATGGGCTCCTGAGGCATATACAATGAATATTGTATATTTGTGGCTTACAACTCTTTAAAGTTGTGTCATATATGCTTGTTTCTAACTATCTGTTTTTTTTTTTTTTTTAAATTTTGTTCTGCATGCTCTGCTCTTCTTTTCCTTGGTTGAATATCCCTCATTCAAAATGCCTAGTGCTAGTTCGTATGTTAAGAATTACTGTGAACATTTGCATATACATTACACATCTGGGGATTGGGATCCAAGTTAAAAATTAAATTCATTTATGTCATCTATACCTTGTATACATAGCCTAGAAATAGTTTATTGAATTTTTAGAATACTATTTTGTGCGTTAAACAGTTTGTTTACTGAATATATATGAGCACCCTCATTTTTACCACAGTTTTTATCAGAATGATGTGGTGTCACAAAACTTCTACTGCCTTAGTGGATAACCTAATGTTGTTATACATTGCAGTTATTTGTGACCTTTATATTTGTATGTAACTGGTAAACAAACACTCATATATATATATATATATATATATATATATATATACATATATGTGTGTTATTGGCTTTTATACCAATCGCAGAAATATAATTTCGACTTGAGTCTTTTCTATAAACAAATGTACTTTTGTATACAAAATTGATAGCCTTAAGCCATTTACACAAGTTAAAAGATTTTTTTTGACTTAAGTCCTTTATACTGGGCACCATATATATATATATATATATATATATATATATATATATATATATATATATATATATATATATATATATATATATATATATATATGCCGGACGATGGCCGAATGGTTAGGGTGCTGGCATTCGGTACCAAAGTCTGTGGGTTCGAATCCCACTCTTGGCATGGACGTTTGTAGCCGTTCGGAATCGGCTTTAAGCAGTAGGTCCCGGTTTAATTAGCCATCGTGTAGCAAAAATAGACCGTAGCGCTCCAAACCAAACCAAACCACACACACACACACACATATATATATATATACAGTTGGCTCTCAACGATTTTCAAGGGACCGTGAAAAATCGTCCTTAAGTAGAGATCGCCCTTAAACAGAATTTGTGAAAACATAACATTTCTCATGATGTCGGAGGGGCCGGGACTGGGAAATATAGTCTTTAAATAGAGATTGTCGTTAAACAGAGAGCCAACTGTATATATATATATATATATATATATATATATATATCATATAAAACCCCAAAACCTTTTCAAAATTCTAAATTCTTTTGAAATTTCCTTGGGCGTAGAGCTAATTTCATTTTTGATTCAAAGAACAAAGGAATTGGTAAATAACCTAGAAACCAATGTAGGAAATTGACATGTCATCCCTTAAAATCCCCTTAGTTATATAAGTTTTGAAAGCCCGGAGATCTTGGTTCCAGTGAATCATTCGTTGCATGGTCACATGACGAGAAGGGCCTGTAGTCAGATGCCCGTACACACTTTCCAGATTATCACTGTCATGTAAAGATATAGCAGTTGGTACGAATTAAAAGTTTGTTGAGAATTGCGGTGTGTTTTGTGTGTCCGGGGCTTGAGAGGCTTGAGGGGTCAGTTCTATATAACTACTTTCGAGATGCCGAAAAACGTCACCGGCCAACGACATTGTATGCAGGAATTGAATTTGAACTCTTGTGACGCACGGCCAGGCGGCAATATCAACCGTTTCGCCTTCACTCCTCGCCCCTGCGTCCATGTCGTTACATATATATATATATCCTTATTGTATTCCATTCATGCAGTAACATATTTCAGGTGTAAAATTTTTCTGCGGTGATGACTTGTCAGGGCTATAAATATTTTGGCTTTCCTGAACCCTAACTGTGGGTTTCTTATCGACATTATATTTTTAATCATAATTTTGTCCTTTGAACTCTTAGTTTTTATAAATTGAAGACATCAGATTTTTTAAATGAGACACTCAACCTGTGCATTTTTTAAAAAGAGGCATTTATATTACATATATCTGCTATTCATAACATGTTACTATTCTATATTTTTCAAGTTGATTAAAATAAATGAAATTTAAAAAATGAGTCTTACTTTATGTGGTTGGAGAAAATAAAAGAAATTTTCCTTTTCATTTAGACCTGACTTAATCCAGTATGACAAACTTTCCAAATCTAATGCAATGCACAATCTGAACAATGCTTTCACGACTGCTGAACAAAATCTTGGTTTGACTAGACTCTTAGATGCTGAAGGTATGTATAGCATAGTTAAGTTTAAATACTATTATTTTTGTCTGTTGTGTATGAGGTATGTTTAATCTATTTCTAAATTGTTAAAAGCATGATTGCATTGAACCAGAACCATAGCTAAAATCTGTTAACATTTAAAAAATAAATAAATAAATAAAGGTTGATAAGTATGCTTATTCAACTTTGTAATTTGTAATTTTTTTATTCCTTCTTCTGCTTAAGAGTTATTTTATTTAGGAAATAACGTTAACTGTTTCTTTGTAATACATTTCTTAAATACAATTTCTTAAAGTTGCATTGAATATAAGTTTAAAATGAATGAAAGAAAAATGGAACAATTTGAATCTTATGATTTCATACTGATTGTAGTTAATACTTGTTATACACAATGTCTAAACATTTTCTAAAATTTCAGATGTCTATGTTGAAAACCCTGATGAAAAATCAATCATTACTTATGTTGTGACATACTATCATTACTTCTCAAAGATGAAAGCAGAGACTGTCCAAGGAAGGAGAATAGGAAAGGTAAGAATAACTATACGCTATTCTCTTTAGGTTGAAATTAACTGTTTGGAACTTAAACAGTTTGTTTTTTGTCATTTAATAATGTTCCTTAAATTTCCTTATTTTTTAGGTTGTTGGTTTAGCAATGGAAAATGATCAACTTATTGAAGAATATGAATCATTAACATCTGACCTCTTACAATGGATTGAGCAAACAATCAATGCTTTGTCAGACAGAAAATTTGCCAACTCCTTAACTGGTGTTCGACAACAGTTATCAGCATTTAATAATTATAGAACTGCTGAGAAACCTCCTAAGTGAGCAAAACCTTTTTTCCCTTTTATAAACTATTGACTTCTTTTATAAATTACTTTTCATACTGGATGATGTAGGGACTGAAATATTTATTTTTTGCAGGTTTGTCGAGAAAGGCAATCTTGAGATATTGCTCTTTACAATCCAGAGTAAAATGCGGGCTAATAATCAAAAGCCTTATTTCCCGAAGGAAGGTCAGATGATATCTGATATCAACAGAGCATGGGAACGCCTGGAAAAGGCTGAACATGAAAGAGAATTGGCACTTAGAGAAGAATTAATAAGGTATACTTTAAATGTAATTTTTAATGTGATCTCTTTTTTACTGGAATGAAACAATTTTTCATTTACAAATCATTATTTAATTATTGTATATTTCTCATTATTTTTCCAAGTAGTGTCCAAAATCTATGCTTAATTGTAATTATACAAGATTAACATATTGCATGATATTTTAGCTCTATATGGTACCTATTCCTGTGGTTTTGTTTCTAATATTATTTGATAGTTTTCTTTTTCTTTCAATTAAATGTCACTTTATAAGTTCCTTTTTACAATTTTTTTTTTCTAAGACCAATTTTCCTTTTTCTTAGTTGTCAGGATTGTTCAGTACTGACTATCATTATCAAACTAGTTATTGGGAATTTGCAAGTGATTTTAAAAAAATAAGGAAAAAAAGTTTTTCACTTGTAACTAAAAATTCATCCAAAACTTCGTAATTTTAATTTGGGATTTAAGTCTTTTTGAATTTTTATTGATCTTTTAAAAAATTCTTTTCATTTTTATTTTAAACTAATGTCTTTGAAAAATTCTTTTCAGTCATAGTATATTAATATCTGAATGTTTGTTAATGGAGTGGAAATATAATATTTTAATTTTTTTCAGACAAGAGAAGTTGGAGCAACTAGCAGCACGATTTGACCGCAAAGCTGGAATGAGAGAAACCTGGCTTAGTGAAAACCAAAGGCTTGTTTCTCAAGACAATTTTGGATTTGATCTTGCATCAGTGGAGGCTGCAGCCAAAAAACATGAAGCCATTGAGACTGATATTTATGCTTATGAAGAAAGAGTGCAAGCGGTTGTTGCTGTTGCTCAAGAACTAGAGACTGAAAACTACCATGACATAGATAGAATAAACGCAAGGTAACTAAAAATGTATCCCTGGCATTGGAATTTTAAACTTTCTTGTAATATAACCATTTATGCTGAATATTGTCATTATTCATTCCTTCTCTGTGGTGTTTGTACAACAAAATACAACTTATTATAACTGTACAAATTTAAAGAGTACCTTAAAAACAGTTTTGGGCTGGTAATATTTATTGATTACTTAATGTTTTGTACAGTACCATCTAGTTTTCTGCTATAAATTCATTATTGAAGTTGTATATTAGTATCTGTTTGGAATTTTTTATGAATTACTTGATTATTAAAAAGGGTATAATATATTAAGGATTTTCAATTTGAAATATGAAATTAATTTCTGATTATTTACAAGAATATAACTTTTATAAAAATTAAATTTTTTTTTTTCCCCGACTGCAAATTTTTCCTCTCTACAAACATCATTTAGGTGAATTAAGTATCACCTTTTTATTGAATTGGAGTCTTTAATTGTAATTCTGAATTGTGAAAGCACTCTCATTTTTTATTGTAATTATATGTATCCTTACTTATTATCTTCAATTACTTTAACTGATAGTTATTTTTAAACCACTTTATGAAACTGTGATTCATTTTCTCCTCTCTACTGAAAAAATTTCACAATTTTCTTTAGAACTGAGTAATTTTATATATTCATAGATAAAAGGATTAATTCCTTCTAAATAAGTTGTTCTTATTATTTTGCATCACAAGTTAATTTAGTATTTTTATATGAAAAATTTTTTAAAGTTATATTGTTGCAGAAATTTTTAGAACTATTTTTCTGAAGGAAATTTTTACTTGAAATATGAGCCTTTATTACTGTGCTGTATTATTTGCATGAACTTTTATACCTCTTTTAAAATTAACTGAGATGCATTGTATTTGTAGAAAAGATAACGTTTTGCGATTGTGGAACTATCTGCTTGAACTTCTAAGAGCTCGTCGTAGCCGTCTTGAGAAGTCCATAGCCTTACAACAAACATTCCAAGAAATGATATTTATTCTTGACTCGATGGAAGAAATCAAGGTAAATTTAAAAAAAAGTTTCAGCTGTAAATATAACTTCTTATCTGTAATGTGAAAGTTATTTTGATGAATGTATTTTCTTTACTGAACCTTTAATTTTTTATTTATTTAGGCAAGACTGCTATCAGAAGATTTTGGTAAACATCTTATGGGTGTTGAAGACCTTCTACAGAAACACAGCTTAGTAGAAGCTGACATTAATGTGCTTGGTGAAAGAGTGAAAGCTGTTGTTCAACATTCTCAGAAGTTTGTGGATGAACAGGAACAAGGTAGTATAAAATTTGCTTACTAAATAATTTAATTTTTGCCATGATTATTCTGTGCTTGATTTGCACATTTTAATCATCTTGCATCTACTACGCTTGCTTTTTTTAAACTTAAAATAAATTTATTTAAATTCATAATTGCTCCTTTTGAAAATTTATCTACATGAATTCTAATATCTTTTGTCTTAACATGCTTTATTTTTTAACTTTAGATTGCTCCCTAAATTTTAATTTTGTTATAATGATATAAGCTAAAGTATGGTCTTTGAAAATAGGGCTATAATTTTACACAGTTGAACCCTGGTATAATGAACTTTAAGGGACCAAAGGTTTTTTTCGCTTTATCCGAACCATTAAGAAAAATGCTAGAGTTCACAAAATGTATAACTCATTAGTTGCAATTAGTTGCAATGTGTATTCAATAATGATGTATTAAAAAAATGATAAAATCTATTAAAAGTGATAATGAATTAAATTGACTAAAATCGATTACATTAAACTGACACAATACTAATTAAATTACGTATATTGGGAAAACGTGACCACAATTTTTGGTCATTATATCCGTGAGTTCGTTATATACCAGGTTCGCTATAACAGGGTTTGACTGTAATTGTATTATCATTGCCTAAAAGTAGCCAGGTTTTTTACTTAACAGTGGTTCTCCCAAACTAAAGGATTTCTTTTTCATTATTTTTTTTGTTGTTGTTTGTTTTTTGTTTTAAAGTGTAATTATGAAAATTGTCTCCTTTATATATCCTATTAAAACCTTACATTGTATCTAGTGTGAGTGCTGAACCATGGTCCAATCGTCATGACCATCGTGGTAGTATACTGCTACCATAACTGCACCTCTGTGCATAGGGATTCATAATTAAATATAATTACGTTTCATTGAATGTAATTATCTGTATTTTATTAAAGGCAGTCTATTTTCACACATTTGCAAGTCATTAACATTAAGTAAGTCATGTCAGATATCTAATGTCTAATTTTACCATAGGTTATCGTCCATGTGATCCTAAGATTGTAACTGAAAGAATCGATCAACTTGAGGCTGCTTATTCTGAATTGGTACACCTAGCTCTTGAGAGGAGAAACAGGTTGGAGGAATCCAGGAAGTTATGGCAGTTCTATTGGGACATGACTGAAGAAGAGACATGGATCAAAGAGAAAGAACAAATATTATCATCTGAAGAGATAGGCCATGATTTAACCACTGTGCATCTTCTTATTAGCAAAAATAAGGTACTTTTTTTTTTTTTTTGTAAGTCTGGGGTGGGTGGGTCAAAAATAGCATCTCTTACCTGTCATTAACATATGAATGATCTAAATTTAAACTATGAATGATATATTGGATCCATTAAGTATTAATACATCCACATATAATTCCTATGCAACTCGCCAGATTTTAGTTTTGTTCAAATTAAATGTTTCACTTTATTTTAAAAAATGCTGTCGAATATAAACCAACCTTGTGCACATTGCACTGAAGCAGATATTTAAAATGAGTAGAGTTTTACCTGTCGAGCTGCCACACCACAGGTCCAGGGTTCGGCTCCGCGACTGGGCAAAGTTGACTCAGCCTTTCATCCCTTGAGTGGGTCGATAAAATAAAGACCAAGTATGCTCGCGAACTAAACTCTGGGGGTCCCATGTCAAGTTGACCACCTGACTGAGTCATATGCTGTATGGCACCCCAAGCCCACAGTCAAGAAAGCGGAGATGGGAACTGCCGGCCTTTGTCCACAGTGGACTGTTGTGCCATGAGTTTTTTTTTTCTATTTTCTTTCTTTCTTTACCTTGAAGTTTTATATAGTATTGCTGTTAAATAAAGTTTGCACAAAAAATATTTGTGCATTTCAATTTTGAGGGCATAAATTTTAAGAATCCTCGCCAACTCTGTAAAATAGTTTATGCATACTGCAGAATGGCTTAGGGCTACATAACCAATTTTTTAGATAATTTAAAAATATTAAAAGAAAAAATATTCATTTTGTATGAATTTTTAATAAATTAACATTTATGTTACCGTATGATATTTGTCTCATGTTTGAGATAATGTAATATTAAGTAGAATATATGACTCAAAAATAATGTAAAAAAAATATGTTCTGTGCTGTGTTCTTTTAGTACAGCAAAATTAAGTTTTAGAAGTGATGCAGTTCAATTAATGTACTTTCAAATATTGGAACAAGAGGATATGTTTCTTGATTAGGGATTTAATAAAATCTTTAAAAATATGAATTTAATGTTAAGGCATTTTTAAATTATTCCTATCAATGGAAATTTTAGAAATCTTATGGAATGCTACAACATTTTTACTTTGAAGTTAAAAATTTATCTGTTGAAATAATGTTTCTTTGTTAATTTCTTTGTTAAGTTTCTTTTTTTGTCTTGTTCAGCATATTTTACTTCTGTTTCATTCATTATTCATGTCATACTAATAGGCTATGGAAGATGAAATTGTTTCACATGAACAACAGTTGCAAGATGTGGTTCAAATTGGTGAGGATCTGATTGCTGCCAATCATTTTGGATCTGACAGAATAAGAGACAGAATTGGAGAAGTGAATAGCATGTGGGAACACCTGAAAGAATTGCAGTCTATGCGTAAACAACGTTTATATGATGCTGTGGACTATCACCAGGTAAAAACTATATATTTGGATTGTTTTTGTATGTTATGAGCAAATCTTGTAATTTAATGAAATGAGTTTCATAGTAGGCATTGTTTGGATTAATGATTTCCCTGCCTATGAGTGTTTTTTTCCTTCCATTCATATCTGTTTCAGGAAATGTCATTTGTGCATCCCCCCTAAAAAAAATTATAATTATATTTTTATAATTTTCTTTCAAAAAATATTTTTGTGTTTTATTTTAACTTGCTGCATTATCATTCAATAAAATACTCAAATGTCTGGATGGTTAAATCCTTCAATTCGAATATAACAAATATGTAAACTGACAATTAAGGTGAAGCTTTGCTCTATTTGCATCCCCCTGTACGTTTCCAAGAAAAATATTCCTGTATTTGCATTGTATAAAAGTAGATATTTCTGATTCATCTTGTATCATTTTCTCCATAGTTTTTGAGGGCTCTAATTATAGAATGTAGTGAGAGAATACTCCTGAAAAAAGCTTACTAGTTATAAAAAAATACTTGCTCAAAATTTTCAAATTATAATATATTGAATATTAATTTTCTAACATATCTCACCCCGGCAAGAAAAGTGACACGTCTCTATCTCGCAATTTGTCCACCTGAGGGCAGTTGTATCAATTTTATTGTAATGCTAGTTCAAGCTGTATAGTATTCTTTAAGTTGATTTTTCTCAAATGCTGCATTTTTGAGTTGTCACTTTTCTTGCCGGGGTGTGATATATAAAGGATTGAAATCTGTGCAGTATTGTCTCCTTTATGTTCAGATGCATTTCAAGTGCTTCATCAGTTATTTGAAATACAGTTGATTCTGGTTAATCGGACCACATTGGGATGTGATCATTTTGGTCCTAATAACCAACTGGTCCGATTAAATGAACATGCCTTATGTTACAAGACACGATTCGGTCCGAATAAGCGGCTGGTCCGATTAACTGGTGGTCCAAATAACTGGAATCAACTGTATTTAAAATAATAATTAATGCATATGTTCAGATCTCATTATTTCTTGATACCTGTGAAGTGTTGGAATAATATGCAACCAAGTTCAGTGTGATAGCACTACTTCTCCCTATTTTTTCCTCGGATATTTTAAATAAATCTTTTGAGATATCTTAAAAATTTTATTTTAAATTCTATTCCTGTGTGATTCTATTTCTCTGTTTCTATATGAAATACATAATGTATTGTTTTAATATGTGTATTGGTGGTGCTGTAAGTCTTGCTACAGTGGCATAACTCTTAGGGTATAAAATGGCTGCTATTTGGCTATAACCATTACTCACTGGATTAGGGTGAGTGTGCCTTTTGCTTTTCTGTCTTTTTATTTGTATTCTTTTGGGATTGTATGTGTACTTGCATTTATGGTGTGTTGAGCCCTAAGTGCAGGATGTCTGTTTATTTTCATTTTTATTTGATTTGACAATTTGTTTCAATGGGGATCTTGGGGCCTTGAGATGACTTTTGGTTAGACCTGCTTCCTATTCAGAAAGTTCCCCTTGAGGTAACTGATTTGGTTAGGCCCCCTGATGACAGAACCAGTTGGTTACCTCGATATATGGTTTAGTTCTTTTACTGCTACAGAATCTTGCATTATGGTGCATTGAGCCTTAAGCGCATGATTTCTGTTTATTTATTCATTTTTTTTTGTCTACATTCTTCCTGCTAATAATTATCTTGCTTTGTTGAATTATATACTTTTAGTTATATGTGTGTATTGGTGTGTTTAACATTTGTCAAGAATAATCGAAAATAAATTTTTGTTCTGACTTTATAGTTCTTTGCTGATGCTGATGATGTTGACACCTGGATGCTCGATGCCCTCAGGCTTGTTTCAAGTGAAGATGTTGGTAGAGATGAAGCTAATGTGCAATCTCTGTTGAAGAAACACAAAGTAAGTGTTTTTTGTTTAACTGTAATGAAGGTGGTATTCTGTCTATTGCAGTGGTGCACAAACATTTTTGACCCCGACCTACTTTCTTCAAATAAAAAATCACTTGACACCCCAATGAAAAGTGTTTGGTATAAGCAAAATTTAAGAAATTAGAAAAATGTTAACAACAAAATCAGAAAAATATGTAAGCAAATTTTGGCAAACTATTTTAAAAATCCAGATTTGAAAACCCAGTATCACAAATAAGATTGTAGAAGCAAATGGAAGCAAGGTAAGTCTGTCTTGCCGAAGGAATTTTTTTGTAAGAATGTTTGACACCTTATTTAACATCATAACACATATTTCTTAATATACAAAAAATATAAAAAATATGTGATTATAAAATATGAGCATATTTTTAAATTAAATAATTCAATATGATATAAATTTACTTAAGACTATCTGCAATCCCCTTTGGGTCATGACCTACAGTTTGCACACTACTGGTCTATTGTATATTGTGCCTTTAGCAGATAATTCCAGAATACATTTTTTCAAAAGTTATTAATTCAGCAGCAATTTGGAGAGAATTGGTCCATAAACATTTAATCTCCCCCCCCCCCCCCTCTTTTATGTCTGCAGTGAACATAACAATGAATTTACAAATTGTTAAAATATATAGCACATTTAAAATTCTATGTACCTATTATTAACAATCATGCTGAAAAGAATTCTGGCAAATTTGAGGTTAGTAAACTATTTTGATGACATTATTTTTAAAATATGCTAAAAAATATAGTTCCTTGAGTGGGTCAATAAAATGAGGACCAAGTATGCTTGGGAACTAACTCTGGGGGTCCCGTGGCAGGCTGACCACCTGCCCGAGACATATGCTGTATGGCACCCCAAGCCCATGGTCAAGATAGTGGAGAAGGGCACCACAGGCCTTGGTCCACAATGGACTGTTGTGCCATTGGTTATTGGTTAGGCAGTTTTTAAAAAGATAAAGAGATGTATGTCATTACTAAAAATGTATGATAGAATAAGTGGCATGAAGAATGTTTCATGTGTTTAAAAAAACTGTGTAAAAGTTCAAAAAAAGATGTTAGTGTCTAAACTGTACTAAAATCTGTTTTTCAAGACCGTAATAATAATTTTCAAATGAAAATTACACTGTCCATAATGAATTTAATGTTAATATTGCACGTGAATTTAGCTGTCATTCTTCAGTTTGAAAGTCTTGCGCATAGTGAATAGGAAATGCTTAGGTATACTATATATAAATGTTCAAACTTTCAAATATGCTGTAAAATATGTATGACCTTACATATACACGTACTGAGAGAAGTATCTCCAAGAAAATCACAAAGGATATACTAGAAAGAGATGGAAATATGCATGAATATGTATATAAAAAAAGGGAAATTTAACCTTAGAAAATGAATGTTATTATGATTACTATTAAACTGAGTGAGGAAAATTGAAAATTGTACATAACTATACCAATCTCTGTATTCATATACAGCAGGGAACCTGAGGATAATATTCTAAAGGAAAAAAAAAGTAACTTTGATGTCTGAATTTAGAATGTTACTATAAAATAGATTAATGCTGCAGTTAATATTAGGGTAGAATGCTTGAAATTTATCGAAGAATATATTTTAGTTATCTCTAGTCAATGTCCCAGAGTTTTTTCCACTGAAAAAGGTTAAAAATTCCTTAACACTAAAAACGCGGAGCGGGTCAATTTGACCCAAAACGATGTTTAATTTATCACCACGCGAAAAGTATCGATTGAAAAAGCAATTGCTTTTATGACTTTTAATATTTTAAGGTGAACATCAATTTACCAAATTTAAAAATTCGTAACATAAATATTTTTCCGATTATTAACACTTATACCTAGAACCGCGGAGCGGGTCAATTTGACCCGTAAGAAATGTTAATGCACAAATAACAAAAAACAGATGCAGTTTTTCGAACTGTAACTGTAAAATACTTCTACCCCACCCTAGAATTCCTTAAATGGACTGTACCAGAAGGGGTAATAGTGAAGGTTGTTCAGTCAAGGTCATTATATTAGGTTTGAAACACGAACTACGTTCGAATGCAGTGAAAAATTACTGCGAAAATTTAGAAGACTTTTTGAAGTTGTTTTTATTCTGTAATTAGTCTATGTATAAAAACTATGTCACGACGCCGTAATCTTGCTGTTCAGGAAGCTTTAGAATATTTAAAACAATTATATGAAAATAACTCAGAAGGTTCGGAAAAAGAAGGTTTCTCAAGATTCGATTTTTAGTAGTGAGGATGAACACATGCCTGCTAATGAATAAAATTTGGATTCGGATGAAGAAAATTAAAGTGAAGATGACTCTGGCAATGCTCTAACAATCCCTGGTCCTTCTCATCGCAATACTGATGATAATTTATCTGATAAAAAATAAAAATCAAACATTCCAAGAAAAGATACGCACACGCAAAGAAATTTGAAAAAGAAATCGACAATAACATTCAAAGTTGGAAATAATGAAGATGGAAAAGGTGGGACAATTTGGAATGTCGCTCAATTAGGAACAAACGATAGAGGAAGAAAATCAAAGTGTAATATTTTGAAAGAAGTAGGGGGCCCAACACCACATGCTAAACGCAATGTTATCGACAACAGTCCTTCAAGTGCTTGGAGACTTTTTATAGATGAATGGATATTGAAACACATAAAGAAATGTGCTGAAGATGAAGCTCATCGGCAGATTCAGGAAGGAGAATGGAATATAACATTAGAAAAAATAGATGCTTTTATATAAATTGTATATGCACGTAGTATATATTGTGCAAAAGGACTTGAACTGGATAGCTTTTGGTCAAAGAACTCAGAACCACCATTTTTCCAAAATACAATGTCAAGAGACCAATTTCGTGAAATAATGGGATTTTTACGCTTCTACATAAAATAACCAAGATCAAAGCGTCTAGAGACAGACAAATTTGCCCTTATTTCGGATATCTGATATCGTTTCAGGGAAAATTGAAAGACTAACTATACACCAGGTCCTAATGTAACTCTAGATGAACAGTTATTTCCTACAAAAGCCAGGTGTAGGTTTATTCAATACATGCCAAACAAACCAGATAAGTGTTGAATCAAGTTCTGGTTGGCTGCAGATTTGACTCAAAATATCTGATAAATGGATTCCCGTATGTTGGAAAAGATAACCAAAGTCCATCCAACGTTTCTCTTTCTGGACATGTAGTGCTGCGACTAATAAGTCCATATGAGAACAAAGGTACAAATGTCACTACGAACAACTATTTCACGACACTGAAGCTTGCAGAGGCATTGAAATCCAAAAACATTAGCCTTGTAGGAACTGTAAAATGCTCAAGAAGAGAAATACTAGTCTCTGCAAAAATGTTAAAATCCACATTGTATTCGACTACGGTACTAACCCATAAAGACATGAGTCTAACTGTTTATCAAGGTAAAAGAGATAAAAACGTTTTGTTGCTAAGTAGTCTCCATCCAAACGCAGAAATTGCAGATAACCCAAAAAAAACTACCTGATATAATCGCTTTCTACAACGCAACTAAATACGGTGTGGACGTGATTGAACAAATGGCAAGGAAATTTACAGTCAAGTCTGCTTCACGTAGGTGGCCGGTGCAGGTTTTTTTGTAATATTTTGGACCTGGGTATCAATGCCTGGGTTTTATATAAAGCTGTAACTGGAAAATCTATTAGTAGACGGCAATTCATTCAAGACTTGGTTGAAGAATTGCGATAAAACTTTGTTCTCTTCCGACATAAAAAAAGTGGCAAAAAGAGCATGTGAAGCAACCAATGAAAACGACGGACAACCAAAAATTAAGCGTAAACGAGTCCGATGCCACATTTCAAAATGTGAAAATAAAACTCTAGATATCTGTTCAAAATGTAAAGCACCCATCTGTGGAAAATGTACAAAACTTATTAATTAGTTTTGTACAAAATGCATACAATAAATTGGATTTTATAATCTGTAAAACTAAGTACTGATAAAATTTTTAGTAACTGATAAAATTTTTAATTTTTAATTTTTTGAAATTTTGTCTAAACATATTAAAAAGAGATACTCTGTTTTTTTCATTGAAATTAGGAATTTTATGCCATATTTTTTTAAAGAGACATGTTATTATACTCAAGGACATAAAATTTTAAATAATACGATTTTGTAAAAATTAAGTTAATTTCTCTTGATTTATATAAATTATTTAATGTAAATTCTGAGAAATATTGATTATTATTTAAAAAATAAAATGTTTTAGTAAAATAAATTAAGCGCTTGTGCATATTTAATAAGTTTACAATCTAGGGTCAAAATGACCCCTTCCGCGGTTCTAGGTATATCGAAAGTCCCGCGGTTCTAGTGTTAAGGGAATGGTGGACCTTTATATGAGCTAAACTTTTCATTGTACCATTGATTGTTTTATTGTAAAATATATATTTCTGTAGATTAATAGTACCAAAATAGTTTTTTTTTTTCAAGTAAAAAATCATTTATGAAGCTTCTATGAAGTAATTTATAAAGGGTAAGTGTGGTAATAAACTTTAAATCTGTTTCTCTCAAAACAGATTTTTCAAGATTTTTAGATATTTTAAATGCTCCATGCTACTTAATTTTTGTTCAAAATTTATGAAATTGATAAGGAAGAATCCTGGTACTGTTTATAAAAAAACTGGGTATGCATTTTACAATTTGACTTCATTAATTTGATTTTTAACTTATTAAAAGGAAAATTTTGAAAGTCAGGATGGAATTCAGAAAAAAATCTCTCAAAAATTAACTATTCAAGGGATTAAATAATCGATACCCAGATTTGTTTGTTATACAGTTTAAAGTGATTAAAAGGCAAAATCGAGGAAATATGTCAAAAATTAAGTAGCAAGGAACATTTTAAAATTTTGTTTAAAAATTTCAAATTTTTAAAAAATCTTAAAATTATAATGAGATTGGAAATTTCTTTTATTGAATTCTATATATTTATAGTGAAATGTATATAAGTACATAATTCCGTATCTCTATGATGAAAAGTAAAAAAAAAAATTTTAACATGCACGGTTCCCTTAATTTCCAAAATTGATAGTGAAAGAACCCATGGCAACAAATATTCTGTGTTTTTTTTTTTCAAATGCTTTCCACTCCTAGAGACAGTAATTAGTTGAGAATGCAGGGAGATACATTACTGCCTTTTTTTTTTAATTTAAAAAAAAATCATTTATTTATTGAAGGTGACTTTTGATATTGCAATTAACCCATTTTCTTTTTTTACAGGATGTTACAGATGAACTAAAGAACTATGCCAATACTATTGATGCATTGCATTCTCAAGCTGCTGGTCTTGGAGAAAAGGTAATTGATTTTTTTTGCATCTGTTTATATGAAAATGACTAGCCAATTTATTGAAATCTGTGTTTTTCCTTTTAAAAAATTTCCACTTAACAGATGTGTAAAATAATTTTTAATATTAGTTAATTTTGAAGTTTTCTTGACTGTATAACATTGTTTACATAAGAAAAATTTGTTTTAATTGGATGGAAAAAAAAATAATAGAACTGTGTGTCAATTTTATCATATGCATTAATCTGAAATTTGCAAGTAATTAGTTTAGTTTTGTAGTCATGCTTTGTTTTTATGAGTATATTCTTATATAATAGGACCGTGAAGCTCCTGAAGTTCTAGAGCGACTGGCAAGTATTGATCGCAGATATAAGGACTTGGTAGAACTTGCTAAGTTAAGAAAACAGAGATTATTAGATGCTTTATCATTGTACAAGCTCTTCAATGAAGCTGATGGTGTAGAACAATGGATTGAAGAAAAGGTAAGAAATTGTTTGTTCATGTAAAGATTTTGCTTTGTATGAGAATCTGACTTAACTGCAAATCGCTCTTTTGAATGGATAATTTATGAATTTATTTTTTGAGAAAATATTTTGTAAATTTAAAAGTGTGTGTGTCTGTGAATGTCCATGTGAGATTTGATCATGCTTTTGTTAGAGGAAAGAAAATGTTATTTAAGTTGCAATTACAAAAAGTACCTGTCATCAATGTTCCCCTTAAATTGCAAGCATGTACTGGCACACATGAATGTAAGTGTTACCACTCACAGAATTTTTTAACCCTTTCAGGGGCAACAACCTCCACCGTACGCACAGTGCAGATTTCCCCCCAATTTTTTTTAACCTAAAAAATCTTGAAAAAATTTTAAATTTAAGGTTGCAAAATGTTTTTACTTCTTTTAACTGATAACAGATGGCAGCACTACCATTTTCCTATTCATTTAACTGAAATACATTGAATGCAGGAGGAATACATTGAATGCTTGAGGGAGCGTTGCCCCCTTACTTATGTCATATTTTTATTATTTCAGGATAAAATGCTTGATAGCATGGTTATGAGCAGGGATATGGAGGACATTGAAGTTATGAAGCACAGGTTTGAAGGATTTGAACAAGAGATGAATGCTAATGCTACTCGACTAGCTGTTGTTAATCAGTTAGCTCGTCAGTTACTGCATGTTGAACATCCTAATTCTGAAGAAATCTTAGCAAGACAAAATCAACTGAACCAGAGGTGATTTTAAGTTTATGGCTTTAAAATTTTTTGTGCATACTGTAATTAGTTGAGTCATTTAAAAATAATTTTAAAGCTATTTCTTTTTCTATTGTATTTAATAAAAATATTTTATATAATGCTATGTAAAAACATATCCTCACAAACCTCTAAATATTTATTGATCAATGAATGTATTTAGATTTGTTTAATTGAGGGTATACATTATCACTCTCTGATTTACTTACTACATAACACTTAATTTGGATCTCTTCAGAAAAATAGTGACTCCTTTATTTATAAAAAACTTACAAAGAAAATGATTTAATTGTAATCAATAGAATTCTTAGAAACTTAGTAACAAAATTGCCTCTAATAGTAACTTATTTTTATGATCTGTTGAATCTTGAACTAATGATTGAAAGTAACCTTACTTAGTTTAGAGAAATTTTTGTCCCCTAAATTATGTATAGCATTATAAATTGTTAAATAGAATATATTTGACATTATTACACCACTGTATAATGAAGAAATTCAGTATTAAACCAAAAAGCTTGTATAAATTAAATAACTGTTTTAATTTGCTTCCATTTTCATTGATTTCTAATAAAATGCACACATGAGACTGACAAAGTGATATAAATCATATTTTAGCTGTTAAAATAGCTCTAAAGCATCTGTTTAGAAATTTAACATGTGACTATTTGTTCGTGCCAAGTTATTTTGCCTTTTTGTAGTTTTTTATATTTCTTGTGTAGAGATTTGTGTATTAATCTACATCACCCATTAAAAATGCATAATTTTATCCAATTTTAATCTGTAAATTTTTCACATTCAAAATTAAACTTTTTTTACTTAAAAATTTTCTTTCAATATTCACTGTAAATAAGTTTAAAAAAGTAAATTTTAATCTATATAAAACTACTTGGAATTTTTTCTTACCTTTTTATAAAAAGAAATTGAGGCTTCTAGAGGACTTAATTTACAGCATGTAATCTATCTATTTTATAGAGAGTTTCAGGGAATTTATTTGACTGTAACATACTTTTTTTGTACAAATGATTGCTGAAGGAATTAAAAATAAAAATTAATGGGATGCAAATACATTTACTGTATAAAGCACACTTTTCTATTCATATCTGCAAATAATATGGTTTATTAATATTTGAAAAAATTAAATTCCCTATTTAGTGTATTAAGATTTCTAAAGGGTTTCATTCAAACAATCTGCGATTAGTACTTTTAGTAACTACCTTGTTAATTTATTGATTTAAAAGATTTCATTATATTTTATAAATTTTGTTCTTTAGGTGGTCTGCATTAAGTGAAGTGGCTGATCGTAAAAAGGATGATATCAATTCTGCACATGGTGTACAGACATTCCACATTGAGTGCAAAGAAACTATTGTAAGTTTCTATGTTTCGTGTTATTCTTTCATCCCTGTATAGAATATTTGCCAGTTGTGAATTTCTCAACCATTGTGACTTCTATAGTATCTAAGTTAGCAATACAAATTAGAATTTTTTAGTATTTTAAATGTATATTTGTTTTTTAATCAGAATGAGGTAAGTTTTTAACCTGAATTTAAGCAACACGTAGTTCAATATTTAAGAAAATATATTATAGAGAGCTTATTTGTAACACATACGTAAATTGTTTGTTAATTACTGTTTAGTTTGTGTTTTTCTCTTTTAAGTACACCTAAGTTTGTGTACTAAAATTTTGCTGAAGGGTGAAACATATGAAATTTTAAAGTCTTGATTTTGTATTACTTACAACTTCTAACTTCTATATAACTTCTAACATCTGTAAAAATCTAGCTTATGCTTTTGACTGTAAAATATCTTGAAAGATTTTTTAAGTGTTTATATTTTGTGAGCATTTATTTATTTATTGTGCATATTTTAGTTACTAATAACTAATAAATTTCTTTTAGACATGGATTGAAGAAAAGACGAAATTGCTTCATGCCACTGAGGAACTTGGCAATGATTTGACTGGTATCATGACATTACAGAGACGATTGAGTGGTATGGAGAGAGATCTGGCTGCTATCCAAGCCAAGGTATTTTTTCATAATGATATTACAGAATATTTATTTGTAAATATTCTAGTATTAAATATATATTGTTTGACATATAGGGCCCTATTTACTACCGAATATCTTTTTTTATTTTTGTTAGTGTTATCAAGAAGATAACTTGTAATTAGTAACAATTAAAAAAGTTTATTCTCAAGCGTTTTATTTCTGAGATGTGTATTTTCTTGTTAAAGATGAATATGTGTGTGTATCTGTAGTTACTGTTAGGTAATTAATAGGCATTAAAGTTATTTATTTCAATTCTTAAATTTATATTTTTCTCTTTTAGCTGGACTCATTAAAACAAGAGGCTGAAAAGATTGAGGGTGATCATCCAGAGGTAAGGTTTAATCATGTTTGTGTGTGTTTATATATATATATATATATATATATATAGATATATATATATATATATATATATATGGATATATATAGATATATATATATATATATATATGGATATATATAGATATATATATATATATAGATATAAGAATTAAGAAGAAAAAAAATACAGGCAGCCCTCCTACAGCATGGCATCTTCCAACGCAGTTTCGCTCTAACACAATAATATAAATTGCGGGAACCCTCATATGACACTGCAACCTGTAACACAGTTTCGCTCTAACACGATAAAAAAATTACGAAAACCTTTGTACAGCACTGTACTTCTCTAGCACAAGATAACATGATTTTTGTTTAACACATTTAAAAACTAAATTACCTTAAAATAATAACGGGAAGGAATAATGAACTATAGTGGCTTTACATGAAAATGTATAAACAAATTATAATTTATTCATTTATATCTCTATAAAATTACAAGAAGGCCTAAGCTTAACTGAAAATCTTGAATTAGTTTTCCTGAATGCAGGCCCTTCCGCTGAAAGAAGCCGATAATTCAAAAGGGAGCTGCAAAATTGTCTATCTCCATACCGTGAATCTACAATGACCTTGTAAGAACCAGCAAATAAACCAAAATTACAGATTTTTTAAAGAGGATAGAAGGTACCAAAAAATCTAAATGAAGAAAAAGTTTCTGAAAGTGAAGGTGATATTGTTCAATTGAAAAAACATTCTCGTTTGATTGTACTGCGCAGTGTTGAGGAAGAAATTTATTAAATTAAGGTCTCATTAAATGAAAATATTTTTTTTGTATCTTTTCGTTTTGTGTTATACATACATTTATATTTTTAATAAAAATTAAGTTGCTTATATGGAATGTTTAAAAAAATGTTTGTTTTTAATAAGTTTTCAGAACTTAACCCCCCCTTTTTTGAACTGTCTCTGGGTCTCATATAACACTGTTTCACACAACACAGCATTTTCCAGAAACCTATCTACCGTGTTATAGGAGGGTTACCTGTAGTTGCATTTTCATGTATAATCTTTATTTATACTAATGGGTAAAATGAATTAGATTAGTATGGACCAAATAAATTGGTAACTGCATATATGCTGCATTAATCAACATATTTGACTTTTAAGTGTCTACATTTTAAGAATTAGATATCTAGAATTTTTGTTATTTTGGATAGTAAATCAGTTTTTTTACATTTGACTTTGGTTATTTTCCTGCATTTATAATATGTAAAATTATAAAATGAGGACACGTAATTTTATAACCATGTTAAAATTTCCTCAATTTAAAATTGTTTTACAAAACTGATCCATTTATTTTTGCTATTAAAATGGAAATATTTTAAAATTATAATTGTTTTTAAATGGTTAATATTTTATTCAACATAGAAAATTAAACCTTAATATTTTTACAAATAATTAAAATGTGTGTTATAACAATGTCTCTATTGTTAGTTTTTTTAACTTGTTTTTTTACTCTTCAGGAAGCTGAAACTATCAGAGAAAGAATCACTCAAATTAAGACAGTTTGGGAAGATTTGACTCAACTGGTAAGTGGCAATTTACAATATTCTTAATATTCTAAACTACTTGGATCTAGAAACAGATTTTTATAAGATACCTGGCTTTTTTTATGCCCATGCGACTGGCCGTTGTACATGAATGTAATTATACTTGTGTAAAGTATCAGTTCAGCTAATTGTTATTAACTGATTAATGGTTT
The DNA here is from genome assembly GCA_907164885.2 of Dolomedes plantarius. Classification (NCBI taxonomy): domain Eukaryota; kingdom Metazoa; phylum Arthropoda; class Arachnida; order Araneae; family Dolomedidae; genus Dolomedes; species Dolomedes plantarius. The sequence continues at coordinate 88,759,510 of OU015497.1, read as the reverse complement.
TAAATACTTTGTATAAATCCAATTATTCTCAATGATGTGTATACTTTGAGGAACATTTCTTCTATTTCTGTTCTAACTTCTCAGGGTGAAAAAGTATCTCTTTTTAATCTCATTTTTTAGCAGATAAGTTGTCTTCAATCATATTTGATTATCAGATCATTCTTATACTAAAAGTTGGCATAGCGATTTTGAAATTGGGGTAAAAAATGGCTTTAAAAGTTTGACACTGATCTTTTATATGTATTTTTTAACAGGGAAGTCCTTTCATGTAGGTTAAATTTTATTGTAGTTCCTAAGACTTAAGAAGCTAACTATACCAAAAGTGGATTCTTGCAGAGCAGGAATAAACTTAAAACCTGAAAAGAGTGTGGCAACTTCAAAAGCAGAGTAAAATATCTGGGAAATTTGAGATTTTTTTGTAAATGGTTAGGATAAACTGTAAAATTGTCAGGAGTATTTCAAATTTATCAAATTTTAAGTTGACCTTTCATGTTTTTTATTATTTACGATTATCTGCAACCATGGCAAAATCTTAATTTCTTGCTCGTTTAAGATCTGGGAATTGGCCATTGCACTTCTGTTGTAGGTTAATATTGATGAGAAAAGGAACTAGTGTTGGAGAGTATGTAGTTATTTACCTGAAAAAATTTCAAATTTTTTCATTTTCTGAAATTCTTAACATTTAACTCAAGAATTGGGGAATTCCAGTAAATCTGAGAGAAATTTTTTAAAGTTATGTAGGAACTATTAAGGAGATACAAAGATAGGAATTATTGTGTATAATTTGTTTGGCATGCTTTTATATTTAACATCTTATCTACTAAATAAATTCAGTTTAAAATATTTTAAGTGTATGAATAACTCCCATCTAATTTTGTATGCATGAAATTTATTGAGACATGAATAATCTGATATTTTTGACAATTACTAATTATTTTTTTCTTCTGTACTGTTTAGATTTTAACATGTTATCTACTAAATAAATTCAATTAAAAATATTTTAAGTGTATGAAAAACTCGCATCTAATTTTGTACGTATGAATTTTATTCAAACTGAATAATCTTCTGATATTTTTAACAATTACTAATTATTTTTTTTTCTTGTGTACCCTTTAGCTCAAAGCCCGAGATTCCAAACTGGAAGAAGCTGGTGACCTGCACAGATTCTTGAGAGATCTTGATCACTTCCAAGCATGGCTCACGAAGACACAAACTGATGTTGCTTCAGAAGACATAGCATCTAGCCTTTCCGAAGCTGAGAAACTCCTCAGTCAACATCAACAAATCAGAGATGAAATTGACAATTATACTGAAGATTACAATAGTATGATGGAGTACGGTGAAAATGTTACACAAGACCAAACAGATTCACAATATATGTTCCTTAGAGAGGTAAGTGTATTTTAAATTTTGTTATCATTTTTAATGTGTCTTCTGGTCTTAAAATTGTTAACCTTTAGCTTACGGGGCCTATTTTACAAATTCCCTCTGTAGAACGGGAAATTTCATACTCCCTTTGTAAGAACGGCCATTAAGGGGGGGGTTATATATATATATATATATATATATATATATATATATATATATATATATATATATATATATATATATATATATATATATGTACAGTAAAAATTGTTTATAAGAACACTGGATATAAAAACATATCGCTTAAAAGAACGGAATTATTAGTTCCCGACGAATTCTCCTGTGTTATAATGGATACAAAATCCGGTTATAATAACGTCGTTAATAAGAACATATCGCTTTTAGTGACTTAAAATTAATTGCTGTCTGGGAAAATAAATCGCTTATAAAAACATGTTAATTGTGAACGGACTGGAAGTAGCAGCACGTTGTTTTTCAACCATTTTATCCATTTTTTTTATGTAAAATAAAACCCAACTCTCACGAACTAATTCGGCTGTGGTCAGCCCTCATAAAGTAGGGGTTGCTAAAAAAGTGTGCCTCTAGAAAACCGTCAAGAAAACAAAACTTGCCACGAAAAGTGGGCCACCGCCCATACCCCTAGTGACTGGGACATAATGATCGGAAGTGCTGAACCCCTCCAATCCAGTCCCCCAAAACTTCCACCCACCAGTGGAGTCCGATAAGAAAAATTTATGAGGTGCGGAACCAACCCAAACGGCAGCAGAAATTCCAGACTAGTGACGAGAGGAAAGAGTGCAAAGCGTAGAAAGTCATCACAGTCAATTGTACGTCCGTAGTCTGTTTCTCCACATATTCAATGATGAGTGCGAAACGTAAAACTTTCAAGGTTGAGGAAAAAATTCGTGTAATTTCCTGATTAGAAAATGGTGAAAAAAATGGAGCATTAGCCAACGAATTAAAGGTGAGTCATGCCACGATTTCAAATATTTTTAAAAATAGAGAAAAATTAAAAGAAGAATTTGAAAAAGATCGGACTAAAACTAAGAAACTTCGAAAAAGTCCACATGCTGACATAGAAGAAGCCCTTTTGGAATGGTTTAAAATTCAAAGGAGTGCCAACATTCCCCTAAGCGGACCGATTTTGCAAGCGAAAGCAAATGAATTTGCGAAGCTCTTTAAAAAATATGATTTCGTTTGTTTAGCTTCGTGGATCCAGAGATTTCGGGAGAGGCATTCCATTGTGTTCGGGAGAATCAGTGGAGAATCGAAGGCCGTGTCACCAGGAGTTTCTGATAACTGGCTTAAAACCGTTTGGACTGTGTTAAGAGAAGGCTATGTGTTAGCACCAAGGGTTAAAGATAAAGTATATTTTATCCCTAATAGGTTTTCCCCAGGCTTGACATCCAGTCCAAAAGGTATAAATGTATAAATAAAATAACATTTGTTTAAATTAAATATGTTTTAATTGCAATATTAATTGTAATTGATAATTACCTTTATTTTCTGCTGTATACTAAGCTGTTCACTTACCTCAGCAAATGTTTTCATTTGGAGGAAGTTGAAGTTGTAGTATGATAGGCATGTGATGTCATTTGATAGCTTAATTGCTCATTGGTTCCCAGGTATGAGGTCATCAAATAGTGATTGAGTATTTTGAAGTCAGGTACACCTCAACCCTGGGTTTTAATTTTTTTTTAATCAAATGGCATCACATGCACATAGTTTTTCAGGATATGCAGATTTGTTTGACATATGATGATTTAAAAGGCCAAGTTTGGTCAGTGAGCCAGCATGCAAGCTGCAGTCAGCATCAAGATAGATGTGATTATTTGTTTGGATATACTGCTGGACAGTATCTTTATTATTTTGTTTAAAGTTTTAAAATAAAGTTAAAGTTATCCAAGTTTTGTATGCCTGATAAATTCTACTTACAAGATCCACCAGTCAACAAAGTGGTAGCAGAGCGTGGTTGTTTGATAAAGTAGAAAATGGCTACTAGTGAAGGGACATTTAATTTCCCTAAGTTGAATAGTGATAATTATAAAGCCTGGAGATTTAACATTAGTATGTATTTGAGAAGTGACAACTTGGGTGATTTTGTGGAGAGAAAAGAACCTGAGACTGTGAATGAAGAAGCAGCCAAAATTCAGAAGGCAGATATAGAAGCTAGGAAGCAGAAAGCCTTGTCATTAATATGCCTGAGTGTAGATGAAGAGCTTAAGAATATTTTGTATGAAGTTGAAACTCCACAAGAAGCGTGGAAAGCCCTGAAAGCAATCTTTGAGCCCTGTAGTCGTGCAAGAACAGCAGCTTGCAGAAGAAAATTTATGAACATAAAGTTTGAGAGCTTAGATACGATGAATGGCTACATCAGTCGTGTGTTAGATGCAGCAAAGGACTTAAAATTATCTGGAATAGATGTGCCAGATAGTGAAGTTGGATACCAAATTTTAGAAAATCTACCTGAAACGTATGATCATCTAACAATGCAGCTATATCAATTAGAAGATAAGGATTTCACAACTGAAGTAATAAGAAAATCTCTACTGGCTGAATTCGATAGAGTGCAATACAAGAACTCATCTCAAGAAAATGCAAGTTCAAAAGCCCTGGTCTCGTATGGAAAGGAACACATCCAGCATCAACAGAAAAAGAAATGGAATAGGTGTAAATATAAATTATGTGACAATGAATTTGGTATTTTCAGCAGTTTTAAGTCATCTATCGGTTATAAAAACTATCGATTATAAGAACCAGTTTTTAAAGTCCCCTGGATGTTCTTATAAACGATTTTTACTGTATATGTATTTGTATATATGTATATATACATATATATATATATATTCTTGGGATACATGCTATCCCACCCCGTAAGGAAAAGGTTAATGTAAAGATCTTGTAATTTTTCAGTTGCCTAATTTAATTTGAGCCCTGAAGTACTTGGCTTTATCCAGCAGTTATAATTTTGATCGTTTATTGTAAAGAATATCTCTCCCTAGCCAGAGTACTTGTCTTTTAGTACCAATAGATTTTATATATATTAAGCTCAGGGTAGCGAGTTCAGTGTGACTCCTTATATTTATGAGAATTGAGCTAAGGAGCACTTTTTCTGGTTTATGTTGACTGTGAGAGTCATCTTTGTTCACTATTCCTCTTTTGTAGGGCCCTTAACTATGTTTTATTTGGAGCAGTAGTAAATTTTTTTGCAACTTCTGATGATAATATTTTTTACCAGAGCTTTTTTTCCTGGGGTGCACAGGGATATGGTGTATCCTCATCTATCTTTTTCTTTTTTTAAAAAAGTATTATTTTGGCTTAACTTAACCGAAATTTTAAGAAACTTGCGAATCACTTGTTAATATGTAACAAAAAGTTTTTTTTTTTTTAAATTTGCAAGTTTTTCCCTCTCTTGTGACATGGCGTGATGTGTGAAAATACAGTACTAAAAATACTCATATTTACTTCAGAAAACAGTATACCCAGCTTTAAAAAAAAAAAAAAAGCACTGCTTCTTTACAAACTTAATTCAACTGATGTTGCAAAACCAAACAGCTCAAATTTGTATTGATATGTGTTCATTAAGTTAACAGATACATGCTCTTTAATTCAAAGTTATTTTTTTAAGCTGATGCATTTTTATTTAATCTATGGTAGATTTGTCTCTTATTTTTAGTTTTTTTCAGTTATTTATTGCTGAAAGTTAGATTTACTAAAGTGATAATTTTCTCTCCAGAGGTTGAAATCTTTGCAAGATGGCTGGACTGAACTCCATCAAATGTGGGAGAACAGACAACAGTTGTTGTCTCAGAGTTTGAATTTACAGATGTTCCTCAGAGATGCTAAACAAGCTGAAGTTATACTTAACCAACAAGAGCATTACTTGTCTAAGGATGAGACACCTGTAAGTAGTTTTTAAAGCTATTTATTTTGTGATTTCCTAGGTTTTTACTTTGTAATATATTTAATTATAAGTTTGTAAATTAATATATCTTCATAATTTCACCATCATAAGCTCTGTTTTTAAGGCATGAATTAAAGTAGTTTATTAGAATAATATTATTTCATATATAGTACATGTTTTGAGAGAAACTTTTTATATTAATAGCTTTTGTGATAATTCTTGAGTTGATTATTATTCTTACAATCTGCCTCTAATTATTTTTTTTTCAAACTCATAGTAACATATAGCATGATTAGACAAGGGGGTGACAGATTTATTTTTTTCAGTCGCAATCACTTTGCAAAGTGTGAGACTTTTTTGCTTCATATAAAATGGAAATAAAGTTATGTTTGCATGCATAATTTTCCAGCATCATGCATTTCCTGCATGCATTATTTCCGCTGTACTTTATTTAATGAAGATAATTTGGGTGAAATTTTAGCCTCTGTTTATAGCTTTTTTTTCTTTTGTATGTGTGTAAGTTGATTTTTTTAATAGAAACCTTTTATTTAAAAATTGTTATTTATTGTGTAGACAAATTTGGAGCAAGCCGAGGAACTTGCTAAGAAACATGAAACTTATTTGGCTACAATGGAAGCCAATGATGAGAAAATCAATGCTGTTGTTCTATTTGCTCAAAGACTCTGTGATGAAGGTAACTTTGAAGCTGATAAAGTTCATAAAAAGGCCGAAAACATCACTGAAAGGTAAGTGTTTTTACATTTTATTCCAACAACTTATGTTTTAAGATTTAAATCACTTGTAAAGAGTTACAGAAATTACTAATGATAGCTTTTATGATAGTTATTACTGGGATTAATAAAAATTTGAATATTGCTCACACGGCACATACAAATTTCTTCCTCAAATTTTTAGAACTAAATAAGGCTTTGAAGTCTTATAAAGTATTAATCTTAATTTAAAGTTTGTTTTAATTTATAGTGAACATTTAGTTAGTTTTTGCAGAAAAATTTATTTTACACAATTTTTTAATTGCCATGGTGCAGTTATAAAGTCTTGATTTTTATGTTCAAGTAAAATTAACGATTAGTTTTTTTTAAGTCTGTTTTTAAAATTTAATTTGTAATTTTGAAATTTAAATGTGGAATATATTCCTGGATATTTCATACGTCATATTTTTGGAAAGCTATTATGTGGTTTAATAATGCAGCAAAAAGGTGTTATGGGGATCATTGAAGCTTTGGCTATTATCTGCTGATATTTTTTATCGCTAGGAATCAGTTGTGATTTAGCTAATCAGTTTAAATCTTAATTGTTAAGAATCAGTTTTATGGTTTTGTCATAGAGAATTATTTAAAAAAAATTTTCACCATCATAAGCTCTGTTTTTAAGGCATGAATTGAAGTAGTTTATTAGAATAATGCTATTTCATATATATTACATATTTTGAGATACTTTGATAAAACTTTTTATATTAATAACTTTTGTGATAATTCTGGAGTTGATCATTATTCTTACAATCTGCCTCTAATTAATTCTGAATTAATTAGAGGCAGAGTAATTATTAATATTACTGTTTTTGGATTTACTTTTGTTATTTGTCTCATTAAAGACACAGAGTTTTTGCATTGAGTAACTGTAATCTATTATAAAGTGTGTATAGATTTTGGAATTTCAGTTTGAATATCTTTGTTCTTAAAACATACACATAAGTTATAGACAATTAGTATTGTTGACAAGTCGTAAATAAAATTTCCTCTTTTGTTTGTGGTGATGAGTTAAGCACAATAATACATTCCTCTTACTCCATAAAATAATTTATGCTAAGTATCATGAAGAAAAGATGTTCAGTAACAACTGTTTTGTTTCACTTGAAATTTTGTGTTGTCACAAGATATTGGATGCTCCTCACTAGAATTCTCTTTTTGACAAGAATTAGCTATTATGTAATTACTTGTTTTCTAAGGCCATCTTTATTTTTTATTATGATTTCTGAAAGAATGTATAAAATATTTATCAATATTTTTTAATAATATATACCTTTTTAATATATTTTTCTAGACGTAATGCTAATCATGCACGAGCTGCTGAAATGATGGAGAAACTTAAAGATCAGTTGATGCTACATCATTTCTTACAAGATTGTGAAGAGGTATTTTCTAATTGAATTATATTCTTTGATGTGTTAATCGTAAAAACTTTTTAAGGCTTAAAATTCTGCATATGTTCTGTTAATGTGTATCTGTTCATGCATTGTTTACACTCAAGTTTGTATTGTGTAGGAAATTAAAACAATTAAGTTCTACTAAGTAGTAATGAGACAAATTATTATTAGTTCTATTGATGTTATGTTACTGTCATCTTTTATAATTGATGATGTCTCTCTTTTCAGCTGAATGAATGGATTCAAGAAAAGTCTATCATTGCCCAAGATGAAACATACCGTAGTGCTAAAACAATTCACAGCAAATGGATGCGTCATCAAGCTTTTGAAGCTGAAGTGGCCTCCAATAAAAACAGACTATATCAAGTTGAACAGGTTAGGTTTTTTTAATTTTAACTTATTTCAGTGTATTTGACTAAGTGATATATTTCTATTAAATAATTTTCTCAATTTGTAACCCATTTTCCTGTGGATGGTCAGAAAAAATTCTTAAAATATATATTTTGTGTGACAATTTTATTTTTATATCTCTCTTTATCATAGCATATTTAAGTTAACTGTGATTATCATTTTTCTCTCTTAATCTGTTATTTGTCCTATTTGAGTTAGATACCCAGTAATAGATATAAATTTTAATGGGTCTGATACATGAACAATATTGCTAGTTAACACTTTGAGGTCTAAGTCCGAGTGTCACTCGTGTTCCCATTTTCTCTGAAGCGGACTAGGCTCGAGAGTCTCTTGAGGTCAACTTTTAACTCTCTGAACTACAAAAATGCCAATTATATACGTTTGCCATCTTTTTAGGTATTATCTATGATCCTTCTACTTCCCCCCCCCCCAAAAAAAAAAAAAAAAAAAAGATATGGCAGCACCTAACAGATGTAAATTTATGAAACGATGTAGAATCCAAATTCAAATCAGGGTTAGTTTGTGCAAATCCATGCTTTGAAATGTTTCACACCAGAGCAAATTGTATTAAATGATGCTGTTTGCCAATAAAAACTATTTTTAGATCTTTGTAAACCATTTGGGTAAGTTTTTATTCAATTTTATTTTAAATTTCATGTTAAAAAATAGTGTTTCCTTATGTGGAACTTTTTTTTTTTACTTTAAAACTTGCTTTTTTCAATAATTTCTCATTAAATATTAATTCTTAGTAAATTTAAATAGTTTCTACATTATGAATAAAAGCAGTTTAAATTTCATAATAAAAAAAATTCCTAAGATATATATATTCAAAGTATTTTTTAAAAAATAACGAAAAATACCAAAAACCCTCAGTCCAGAGGGAGACATACGATCGAAATAGCTCAGACCTGAAAGTGTTAATGAAACAGTTTTTAATGTGAGAAAATGTTAAGATTTTCTAATCAAACATGTTATATCATTTAAAAAATTCAAATTCTATAGGTGCTATAATTACCAGCTTGGCTGTACCTATTATAATGGGTTTATGCCCCTTTTCATGCATATCTTTATAAACTGCTCATTTATATATATGTGTGTGTGTATGTGTGTATTAGTTAGTGTTATTAAAACTGGCAATTTTTCATTTTCTTGAAATAATTATATTTAAATTATTTTCTGGTATTAGCTTCTGTTTATTAGTAGTTTGAATTTTCACTAACATCATCAAAAATATGATTTTGTTAAAACAGTGTAGGTTATTTGATTTGCCATGATTTGGAATAGATGAGAAATGATCTTTTAAAATTATTTCTTTCATGTTTTCCATAATAAATTGTTGAACAAAATGCATAACTCTATTTAAATATTTTAATTAAATTTGGAACAAATTATTTTTCTTTCATCTTGTGATGAATCTACATATTTAATAGTATGAATAAATTTACCTTATTATTCCATATTTTTTGAGATGTTGATGAGGTATTTTATTTTGTTTTCTAGGCTGGACGTGATTTAATGGCTGAGAAACCAGAGCTTGCACCTTTAATTGAACCTCAGTTACAAGAAATTGCTCGCCAGTTTGAAGACCTTGAAAATACAACCACTGAGAAAGGTGGAAAACTGTTTGATGCTAACAGACAAGTATTATATGAACAAACATGTAGTGACATTGATGGATGGATCAGTGAGTTGGAAAATCAAGTACTTTCAGCAGAGACAGGACAGGATGCTATCAGTCTTACAGGAGTTAACCTTGTTCTGCAAAAACAACATGTATGTTTTATTTGTTGAATATGATTGATTTTCCCAAATGTCTGTCTTAAATAGATAAATGTGTATTTTACTTTAGTGACTAACTTAAAATTTTATTTTCTTGGAAATATTTTTTTTATAACTTTTCACATCTGTAATACAAGTTTTTAACCAAACAATTTAAGTGTAATGCATTTATTTTGGGTTATAGAAATCAAAGTTACCATCAAAAGCATTAAGAATTATCCCAGCATTCTAAAAAATTATCATAAAAAATACTAGAGGGAAACATTTTATAGAATTTTTGTGAAATGTGAGAAAGCTTTGTGAGTATCATTAAAATAAGAGTTTGATAAAATTAAAAAAATTATTTGAAAGTGATAAAATTAAAAAAATTATTTGAAAGAGGTGTTTCTTCAATGTTTGAATTGTTGCATTTGATGGAATTTTTTGTTATTGTGAAGATTCCATTTTTAATCATTTTTCTTCATATGATCATATATTAACTTAAAGATCAGTTAATAATGTGCATGCTATATAACGTGCATTTGGAGAATTCACTCTTTATACATATTGTCTGTACGTACTCTTTACTTAATGATGGGGCATAAAAAAAACTTAAGCCATACACTATTTTTACTTATTTAGTAAATTAAATTTCATATGTGTTAAATTAAGACAATAAACTAAATATGGTACAACACTAAACCTATAATTAAAAATCCTGCACACTTATCATTAAAATGGGATAATTTTTAATAAAAGAATTTATAGATAATTTATTCCTTTAATTGCTGCTTTAATATGTGATGCAGGTTATCATACTGGTGGATGTGAACTTAATTTTGAAAAATTATGTTGAAAATATTATTAAAAAATACTTTTAATATTCAAATTGTTTTTTTTACAAACTTTACAACTCTTTTAGCTTCATAACATACTTTTCTATGTACTTATTATATAGATTGCTATTTATTTACTAAATTGACTGTCAATTTGTTTTCAGATGATTGAAACTCAAATGGCAGTAAAAGCTCAGCAAGTCACTGAACTTGGAAGCCAAGCTGACTATCTGAAGAAGATGGCACCTGAGAAAGAGGAAGAAATCATTGTTAAGAAATCTTACGTTGAAGAGAGGTAAGTTCTCATTCTTTAATTTTTCATAATGTTCTAAATTGCTTTAATTTAAAATATTTTTACCTAAATTTTCAAGTTATTTCAAATTATGTGTAAGTTTGGAAAATACTCTTGCATGTATACATGCATGTATATATGTGTGTGTGCAGGCATGACACCTTATTTTTCTCTTAACTTTGTTGTAATAGTATGATTACTGACTCTATGACCACATGAATGTAAACTTTCTTTGGTTTAGGAATCAAAATAGCTGTGAATATGGAAAGCATACTAAATTAATTTTGTTCCTCTGTCCTCTATCTAGATTTTTTATTTCTGTTTATAATTAATGTAATACAGCAAAATGGGGGCAAAATTGCGGTTTAAAGATTTGAGTAAATAATAAATTTAGTCTAGTAATATTTTGTTTCTATTCCAGTTTTATGATCTTTATATATTTATCAGTAGAATCTTGATCAATCATTCCCCGAATCATCGTTTTCCCTTATGTGTCATTTATTTCACCCAGTCCTGACGATCATATTGCTTTGTTATGTTCCCCCATCTATCGTTCAGTTCAGTTGGTCCCTTGAAAAATGATAGATCAAGATTCCATTGTATATGTGTATGGTAATGCTATGTGTGTTTTTACAATAAGGTTTTGTCAATAGAATTCTTTTTTTTAAAAAAAAAAAAGAAAAAAAAAATTAATCAACTTGCTGTTCTCTTGAATAATATAAGTTTCTCTGAACATTGTATTTCAGGGAGTTTAATTTAGTTGTTTTGACACATTTGTATGCTCGACTATTTTAAGTGAATGCACAAAGGTTTAAATGTTAAATGAATTTGCATAAAAATTACCTAGAACTCTGAAATTTTTTCTTAACTGTATAAATTTTATTAAAAACTAAGTCCTGTTCATGTTTAGGTTCCAGAGGCTGCAAGCTCCATTATTGGAGAGGAAAGCTTTACTTTTAAAGAAAAAGGAAGCCTATCAGTTTAGGAGAGATATTGAAGATGAGAAATTGTGGATATCTGAAAAAATGCCTTTGGTACAGTCTACAGATTATGGTAACAGTCTGTTTAGTGTCCAGATGTTGAAAAAGAAGAATCAAGTAAGTTTACCAAGCAATACACCTGAATTTTCTATACTCTTTAACAGCTCGTAATTAGGGTGATTGTTAACAATAAAACAATTTTAAATGTAAAAAAAAAGTTATCTTTGATACATAATGACTAATGTGTGATGTAAAGTAAGAATAAAGGAATTTTGTCATTTATTGACTGAATTTCTTACTAGTTGAAAATTATCACCCCCCCCTTTTTTTTCCCCCTCAGAAGAGTGATCTTACCAGTGTTTTAAAAAGGGTGTAAAGAAAGGAGTAATGTTTTTACTTTAGGTGCCTTAATATTTTACATATATAGTTATAGTGATTATAGTATCTAGCACATGGTTTTCCCTAACAAAATGACAGATAGGTTGTAAATGAATCCTAAAGACCATAATTTCCTAGTTAAAATTTTAATGAGCATGCAGGAAGTCCTTCCTTCTGTTACCATGTGAAAAATGTAATTGAATGAAACTGAGAAAGAAAAAGTTTGGTTTATGAATAACATAGGAAATTGGAATTGTTTCATTGTTTCACAAAATTTAAATTGTTCCATTTATTAGCAATAACTGCTTTTATACTTTTTTAAAAGAAAGATGTGTACATGAATTTTTAAACTTTTGGTTGACTATTTACTTCAACTAGGAAATATCTTTTATTTTTTTTATACAACTTATTAAATTTACATGTATATTTCTCCATACTTTTTTGAGAAATTCTAGGTTTGCCAGTAAATAGATGAAAGTTCATAGCCTACCAATTAATACCTATTAGGATACTCTCTTTTTGCTGAAAATGTCTTTTATTGATTATGTATGAAATAAATTTCTTATTCTCTAAAATTCCAATGTTATCTCTACAGTCTCTACGAACAGAAATCGAGAATCATGAACCTAGGATAATGAATATTTGTGAAAATGGCCAGAAACTAATTAATGAAAGCCATGAGGATTCAGAAGAATTCCAGAGGCTGATTGATGATCTTCTTGATCGTTGGAGTGATTTGAAGAGGGCTTTAGAAGCCAGGGAAGATAAATTGCTGGAATCTGAAAAAGCTCAACAGGTAAGTAATCGTAAAAGATAGAAATTTTTAAATTGTTATGATTGTTTTCTTTAAAGTTTAATCCATGATATTAATAATTATATGGTATTAAATCGTGGCCTGTTCTGTGGCATTTCAACCAAGTAATGGCCTGTTCTGTGGCAGTATCCCTGTGGCTAGTAACATGTTACATGATTTTAATGTCTCCTTAAACTTCAGGTGGAGTATTTACATGCAAGAGGGAAGTCTGCATTTGAGTTTTAACGTAGTATTACGTTTGTCCATAACAGTCCTGTGGAAGGAAAATTTCAGATGCTAAAACTGTCTGTCCATTCGTCCTAGCAAATTATAATTTTGGCAGTGCACCAAACCCAGTCTATTGCTTGGACAAGTTAAACAGAAAAGTACCAAGATGCATCAAAATTTTGACATGTGTGTTTATGTATATAATATATATATATATATATATATATATATACACACGTACATATATATAGATAACATATATACATAAAAAAGAGGTAAGCAAGGATAAGTAACCCTACATTAATAACCTGTGGTAGTTTTGTTAGAAGAGACTACCTGAAATTTTTTTTTCCTTGGTAAAACCAAGTAATGCTACTAAAGTGTAGATATAAATGTTACTGAGATTCTTATTATGATTTGTCCTTGAATAAAGGATCTGTTTGGGTTTGAATAAAGGAGTTTAGGAAAACAAATTTTTTTTCTGTACATGCAGTACTTCATTATTTAGAGTTACAAACTGTATGTGGCATTATACTGTGTAATTAATTCAGAAACTTAATTTCGTATGTATGGTTGTGGAATTTTACTAATCAAAAGTTTTCTATTTTCCTCAGTATTACTTTGATACCAGTGAAGCTGAGGCATGGATGAGTGAACAAGAACTGTACATGATGGTTGAGGACAGAGGTAAAGATGAAATCAGTACACAGAATCTTATGAAGAAACATGAGAGCCTTGAGAATGCTGTAGAAGATTATGCAGAGACTGTGAGACAGCTAGGAGAGACTGCTAAACAATTATCTTCAGAGGGTCACCCTGATAGGTAATGCATTCATATAATGTAGTCACTTTGTACTAAGCTGTACAATTTGTAAAGTCACAAATTTTACAAATTAGTTGCCGAAATGCAGTTAAATGTCAATGTATGCGCTTTTAAAACTATGCTATGCAACTCTAAGAAATGATGTTTAGAATGTTTTATGTAGTATAAATTTATGATGCTAATATGTAGGGATATGTAATTTTCATATTTCTGAAATAGATGCGAATAAATGCAAAAAAAATTTTTATTACTTTTCGCTGAAAACTCGGTGATAAATGAATGGCTTTTTAAGTGAAATTAGGTAATAATGGTAATAATTTATTAACATAAATGCTTATTTAAGATCATCCACTGTCTTTAACTGAGAGATCTCACTCTCAAAATTTGCTTATTATTAAAACTTTGCTTATTGCTAAAGACTTAAGGAAGAGAAAGTGGAGACTACGACAATGTTGGCTTTTAACTAAGAATTTTGATACTTACCTAACCAAGTATGTGCAATTGTGATTTTTTTAATAAATGCAAAATTTTTGAATATATATACCTAAATACTTAATTTTGCGAATAAATGCAAAATTTAATATATGATAGGGGTTTTTTTTTGGGGGGGGGGATTTCGATATTTTTTATGCGACATTTACATACCCATACTAATATGTCATGTCTGAAGGAGAACTCTCATTCGAATGAAGAATTTTTAGATTTTCTCTTTCAGATTCTCAAAAAACATAGGTTGGTAACTCAGTTGTTAGAATATCTGTTTGGGATGTTGGAGATAGTGGATTTGATGCTGGCCCCTGCCTATTGTTTATTTTTAACAAGAAAGTGTGTTTAGCATGAGAAGTGGATTGTTACAATAGTACTCAATTGAAGTTGGGTATTTACAACTGAGGTATACAGCACTTCAGTTTATTCAGCATGGGATTCAATATAAAGTTTTGTAATTAAGTGATTATGAATAGGTATGCTGTGAAGCTTTGTACTTGACATTTGCTTGATAATTATTCTTGTTTTCAGTGATCAAATCATTGTTCGCCAATCTCAAGTGGACAAATTATATGCTGGCTTGAAAGACCTAGCTCTTGAGCGAAGAGCCAAACTTGATGAAGGATTGAAGCTGTTCTCTCTAAATCGCGAAGTAGATGATATCATGCAGTGGATAGCAGAAAGAGAATTGGTGGCTGGTTCTCATGAACTTGGTCAGGACTATGACCATGTTGTTGTAAGTATTTTTGTCTTTGGCATAGGGTTTTAAATAATGTAACATCTCATTTGATTTCTAATAATCAACTTAATGCTTTTGAAAAAGGTTTTGTCATGATTAATTTCTGTAGAAATTTTTACCAAATTTTGTAAAATATTTATGCAGTCTCAAGAAGAAAAAAAAATATTCTAGTATTTAACGGGTAAAAAGCAGTTCTTTTGTAAGCATGTGCTTCAATTAGATATGCTTTGTGCTGAGGAAAATAATTTCCAGTATTTTCTTTTTGTTTCTGGCTTCATGAATATATCTCTTGTAGCTAGCTTTACATATATCTCAGTTGTCCTGTGGCTTAAAACTATTTTGACATAAAATTTAGTTATTGTAAAGTGGTCATTGAATGTAATAATAAAAAATGAAAGAAATGCCCTTTTTAGAATTAGGTGCAATACATTTGAGAATAGAATGAAATTCTATTACATGGCCGTTTTAAAAGAAAGAAAAATCTGTTGACCATTACAGATACATTTTGTTGTCAATTCCTAACAAATTGCTGAATTATGAATTATTACATTATTTATCCTTTACTATTGTGTAAGCTGTGTCTGAAAAAGGAAAGATATTAATGGTTGTTCTTTGGCATGACCATAATTTTTTATGTGAATATGATAAATCTTGTAGCTTTTGAATTCAAATATCCCAGATGATTAATTTTAAAAAAATGGAAAATTTGCCTTTTATTATTGCATTAAAGGAATATTTTTAGAGCCTATGTTTTGATTCATTGATTTTTAAAAATTCAATTTTTTTTTCTTTCTTGCTGATCAAAAGCATAGGATAAATTATTTAAAAATTCATGAATGGTACTATGAGAGATTTTCACACATAAATAGATGGCTATTTATACATGAATTCGTTATTGACTTTTAGTTTGTAAAAGAGATATTCATTTAGAGGTATATTTTTCCTTTAGCAATACTAATGTTGTAATTACCTAAATTCTTCATCTTTTATTTCAGATGCTTCAAGAAAGATTTAAAGAATTTGCTCGTGATACTGAAGTAATAGGAACAGAAAGAGTTGCTGAAGTGAATGAAAGTGCAGATCAGCTCATTGCCAGTGGCCATTCAGATAGTGCTACTATTGCAGAATGGAAAGATACATTGAATGAAGCCTGGGATGACTTATTGGAACTCATTAACACCAGAACACAAATGCTAGCAGCCTCTTGGAAACTGCACAGATTCTTCCATGACTGCAAAGATCTTCTTGGTAGAATATTGGTGAGTGATTGCATCTTTGTTAGTCAAAATTGTTTTGATACAAGTTGGAAGATTTTCTTGCTGCACAATTGTTTATCTTTTAATGTAGGATTACATTCCTCCATAACGGAAAGCAAAATTTTAGATGCTAAAACCATCCGTCTGTAGCTCACGAGTTATAATTTTGGCAGTGTGCCAAACCCAGTCTATCGCTTGGACAAGCAGTAAACAGTTAAACAGGAAAGTACCAAAATGCGTCAAAATTTTGACATACATATATGTATATATATACATACGTACATATATATAGATACATATATTCATAACATATATACATATACACATACAAAAGAGGTAAGCAACAATAAGTAATCCTGCATTAATAACCTGTGGTAGTTTTGTTAGAAGAGACTACCTGAATTTTTTTTTTTTTTTTTTCTAAAGTACTTCAATTTTACATTTAGTCCTAGAGCTTCTTTTGAAAAGTCTTGTATTTCTAATTTTCACCATAAAGCTCCTGTGTTAATGTAAGATTGTCATGTAAATTTTTACCAAAGAATATTTTTTATTCTTTCATGTTTGACAGGTTTTATTTTCCCAAGAATCGGCTTTTTATCCTTTTTTTTTAAAAATTCAGTTGAAGACATCTTAGTAGATTCATACTCTTTCTTGAAGTAAATGTATCATACTTCTCGTGTGCAGATTCATTAACATACCTTAACATTTAACTTTCCATTTGATGCAAACTGTTATTTAGTTTATTAATCCACTGACTTACAGAATTCTCTAGATTTTTGTGTCTGTCAGTAATTTTTTTCCTTTTAAATATAGTGAAGTATAGTATTTTGACTCTTTTATTAAAAGTGTACACACACACCAAAAAAAA
This sequence comes from Dolomedes plantarius, assembly GCA_907164885.2. Taxonomy (NCBI): domain Eukaryota; kingdom Metazoa; phylum Arthropoda; class Arachnida; order Araneae; family Dolomedidae; genus Dolomedes; species Dolomedes plantarius. The sequence goes on along the minus strand of OU015497.1, from coordinate 88,742,205 downwards.
AATTAATTGTATTTTAAAGATTTATTTTATTTATTTACTTTCAGGAGAAACAAAATTCTATGTCTGATGAGCTTGGTAAAGATGGAGTAAGTGTTTCCAGCCTTCAGCGAAAGCATGCCAACTTTGAAAATGACTTACAAACGCTAGGAACAGCGGTAAGCATTATTTCTCTGTTAATCAAATTCCTATCTTTTGATTATTGTAAATAACTATTCTGTCATTCTTCGTAAGTTTTTCTGTATTGGAAAGTAATTTTGAAATGCAGTCATTTTTTAATTGTTTGTTAACAACAAAATATTGCTTATGATTAGTTTGTTCTATTTAGTTGTATTATTTTAGAAAATACAGCTAAATAATATTTTAGGAAATAATACAGCTAAATAATATTTTAGAAAATAATACAGAAATAATATTTAAGAAAACAATACAGCTAAATAATGTATTTTTTAATATTCTAACATGTTATCTTTTATTGGAACTTTCAGGTTCAGCAAATTCAAGAAGAATCTGCCAATTTGCAAAGTGCTTATGCTGGTGATAAAGCAAAAGAAATTACAAATCGGGAAGGAGAAGTTGTTAGTGCATGGCAAAAACTGTTATCTATGTGTGAGGGCAGGCGGTTGAAACTAGCAGATACAAATGACTTGTTCAGATTCTTGAATATGGTTAGAGATTTGATGTTGTGGATGGAAGACATTGTAAGGCAGATGAACACATCTGAAAAACCAAGGTAAATAAATTGAATTCAGTTGTTATTGAGTGCGGTGAAAGGCAAAGTGGTGTAAATCCAAAGTGTTTTACTGCAAAAACTACAAAAATTTCCACTATAAATTGAACAAATTATAATTCATTATAATAATTATTATAATATTGCAAATAATAATTATTTGCAATTCCACTATAAATTGAACTTGGAGATTACATTTTTGCCCTCAAATAAAAAAAAGTTGAAAATGTGACTTACACCACTTTGCCTTTCATTGCCTCATATGTATTGCTTGCTCTCATAGGCCTAAAAATTATGAATTGACTTTATTTTCATGTGCTTTGAATATATATGTTCCTTACTGGATTTATGCTTTTCTTTTAGAAGAATTTTTTCTATTGTGTATTTCATTGTTTTTTATTTTATTCGTAAGTTTGATTTACATTTGCATTGTGATTGTCAGTTCAATTTAATATCATAATAGATGAGGTTTGTTTCAGTCTTTTAATTTGTATTGTTTGTTTTTGGTGAGTATGAGAAAACAAAGTATTTCTTTTTAATGTGAAAGTGAATTTACTCTAACGCCAATTTGAATGATTTTTTATGGAATATATTTTCATTATTTTAATAGAGATGTATCTGGAGTAGAACTACTGATGAACAATCACCAAAGTCTAAAAGCAGAAATTGATGCTAGGGAAGATAATATTGGTGTCTGTATCAACTTGGGCAAGGAATTACTTGCCAGGAATCATTATGCATCAAATGAGGTCAGAAAATTATGTTGTTGTTTGCTTTAGTCATACTTTTTTTTTTTTTTTGCTCATTATTTATGCCTTGAGATATTCAGATGTTCTCCAGTTTAATGTTTCTCTTTTTTTTTGTCAACAGATCAAAGAAAAACTTTTAACACTTACTAACCAGAGGACATCTATGATGAATAGGTGGGATGAGAGATGGGAGCATTTACAACTTAGTAAGTTATTTTTTGCTAATGAATAGCTTAATATTTTTTAACGTAGGATTACGTTTCTCCATAACGGTCCTCTGGAAAGCAAAATTTCAGACACTAAAGCCGTCCGTCATCGCGAGTTATAATTATGGCAGCACACCAAACCCAGTCAGTATTGCTTGGGCAAGCAGCAAACAGTTAAACAGAAAAGTACCAAGATGCGTCAATTTTTTTACATACATATATATGAGGTGAGGAAAGGCAAAGTGATGTAAGTCCAAAGCATTTTACTGCAAAAACTACAAAAAATTCCACTATAAATTGAACAAATTATAATTCATAATAATTATCATAATATTGCAAATAATAAGTATTTGCAATTCCACTATAAATTAAACATGGAGATTACATTTTTGCCTTCAAATAAAAAAAATTGAAAATGTGACTTAAACCACTTTGCCTTTCACCGCCCCATATATTCATAAATACATACATACATATATATAGATACATATATACATACAAAAGAGGTAAGCAACGATAAGTAATCCTATGTTAATAACCTGCGGGTAGTTCCGTTAGAAGAGACTACCAGAATTTTTTTTTTTTAGATTTCTATTAGTGCCTATAAATTAAGGTCATTTGGGGAGCTTTAAAATTTGCCATTGTTTTTAATGAGTATAAACTAAACTACATATCTACTCAATTTCAAAAGCAGTTTTGAATTTTTTTCAGTTATATTGTGCAGTATACATTATTTACTATGTTAGTTAATATTACTGTAAAATTTCAGTTTTATGTTGAATTGAGGAGTAGGAAATGTTAGTGCTGAAATAAGTAATGTTATTCCACTGGAAAAAGTGTTATGAATCTTGTTTACATTTTAACACAGTCAACAAATTATCATATGAAGAATAACATTGCCAATTAGTATTGAGAAGTTCACATATATTTCAGCAAAATGTTTTCATTGATTATACTTCTAATATTAATGTATCTCCTCTTTACCTGTGTAGTACTTGAAGTTTACCAGTTTGCTAGAGATGCAGCTGTTGCAGAAGCTTGGTTAGTTGCACAAGAACCATACTTATTGAGTCAAGAATTAGGGGTATGTATTAATTAAAACTTTAATGTTATTTTTTGCCCTGTAGCTGATCTGATTTGGACTTCGAGTAACTAATATTTTTGTATTTGCATTTTAAGCACTCAATTGATGATGTTGAACAACTTATTAAGAAACATGAAGCTTTTGAAAAATCAGCAGCAGCACAAGAAGAGAGATTTGCTGCTCTTGAACGAATGACAACAGTAACTATTATCACTATTTTTCACTTTTGATTTTTTGTTTTTTAACTTTTCCTAATCGTTGGTATGTGTTTTATTACAGAGCATTAATTTTCTGCAAAAATGTAATTGTCTATTAAATAAGCTCGCTAAATCTTTCAAGGGTATTATACAATTGGTTTTACTACATCTTATCTTTATTCCTTAAATATTGCTTTCAATTTTTTTTTTGACTTATATATTCATTTTTTGTTACTTTTAAATTTGAAATTATAACGAGACAAGGCTCCTTTGGGTTATTTAAAGTTGTTTTAGTTACTTTTCTTGCTGCTGAATTATTTTTAATATGGATGCTTTCCCTTTTTATCTCAGTATAAATTTTTAGTAATTTTTATTGTCATTTAGTTAAAATGCAGTAACAAAATTTGTATAGTGGGAGCAACAACTCAGCAAGGGGCTTAATTTTATTTTTAGCAGACCTTTATATAGCAACAATGTGAAAGGAATTTCAGAAAAGGGTTATTTATATGCATCTTCCCCATGACAAAAATTTAATGTAGTTTGCCTGCTCTACTTACCATTCCATTAGTCAAATGTGACATCAACTAAGATGATTTCTTCAAAAAAAATTTCTGAATTATTTTCATCAATCATATTAAAATTTTAGTATTCATTTATTTTCATATTTGCTAAGATTCTTAATTGTAGTTATATTCTCCCTTACTCTTAAATATAATTTTAAGTTTTTATAGTTGGGAACAACATTCTATCATCAAGATGTCATAAAACTGAATTTTCGCTTCTAAATTGCTAAATGTTCACTAACATTTACTTTTTAAAGTGGACAACCCAAATAGACACACATTATAAGAATCTATTATAACATAACTTGATTATAACATATATACATCTATTATAACAATCTATTGGAGCATAACATAATCTTGAAATTTTTCATATGTTTTGTAATAAATAGAGCATTATTAATTAAATATCTTGTAGTAAAATGTTATTTAAGTGAAATATACATATGTGTGAGAATGTTTCTCTCTTAAGTTTGAACTAAAAGAACTTCGCCGAAAAGAGGAGGAAGAAGAAAGACAGCGACAATTAGAGCTAGCAAAACTTGCATCTGAAAAAGAACCACCTCCTCAAGACTCTGCACCTGCAGATAGGTAAGTGGAGCTCTTTGAGCTTTTTTTATTTTATTTTCCCCCCTAGCCCATAGTCCATTATAACTAAATAGGTCTATGAAACTTATTGCTAGGGAATGCAAATAAAATGAATTATTCTAAATGATAGGGGCAATGTTGTGAAGAATTAACTAGTAAAACATTCAAACCAAATAAGCTATTGCAATATATCCTTCATAATTCTCTTTCTATAATCTCTCCCCTGAATTTTCATAAATGTACCCTACTAGCATAAAAAGGATGTTAGTTCTCAAACATTTTTAAGAATTCTTTATTTTTGTAGTTTTTTACAAAACTTGAAGTCTTAAGAGATTTCTTATTTTCAAAAACCAGTTCTTTATAATTTTGATTTGCTAATTTGTTTTCTATAGGTATGAGCTGTTGTATAATTCTGTGCATTTATTATTAATATTTTTTTATTTGCAATAGTTCTGTAGAATCAGAAATGTCATGGAAACTTAGTAAACCGTGAATAGGTTAGAAAATTGGTCAAAAAATTGCAAATGTTTCTATAATTTTATTTCTAATATGCATCCTGAACTTCATGGAAACTAGATTTCTGTTCTTAAAATTTTAATGACAAATCATTTTTATTGAATATCCTCTTTTCAAAGATCAAAGAACAAATTAAGTGCAACTATTTAATTAGATTGTTTGAGAAAAATTTAATTAGATTTTTTGAAGCTTAACTTGCAAAATTTAATTATTTTTCCAAGCATTCAGAGCTAAAAAAAAATAAAAATATAGTTTAATGGTTATAGTGCTACAACGTGCCCAGAAATAAATCCTTCAGATCTACTTTCGTCCTACAATATTTAAAATAATCCTCAAATAAAGATTATACATATAGTAGGTATAGTAGGTATTGTCATATCTGTTTTTGACTCTGTGGATAATTTAAAATAATTGTAGACTGTATGATTGCTGCTTTGTGGGTAAAAATATATTAAATTCTTATTACATAGCTTAAAATTACCACTTGTAAGTGGTTGTAACTAGTTTTGCATAGCTAAAAGGATGTTCATTTATTATGAAAATGTTTGGATAGTAAAGACCTGCAAGTATCATTTTCTGTTATTTCATAGAAAAAAAATTTTTTGGTAATCAAGATGCTATTTTTAAAATTTTTTTACTTTTCGTGCATAAAAAGTTTGGGGTGAAAATGTTGTTAAAGTTAAAAAATAAGTATTATTAAGCTGTGTAAAGTATTAATTGACATTCTGCCCAAAAGTTTTCTTAAGCCGTAATTTTAAAGTATAATTTAAAAGTGATAACGATCAAAGTAATGCTACTCTTACAATTTTATGAATGATAATTTTTAAAAAATTTATTAAGTGAACACTTAAACTTCTATTGTCAAAAATATTGACAGAAGATGATTGGTGAAGAAAATACCTTTGCTCCAAAAATTTATTCTTAAATTCAAGAAGAAAAAAAATTAACGCTTTCAGTATTTTGTAAATATGAATTATTTGCTTTTTCGTGTTTGTTAACAGGCTTGCATATCACTTGTTATAGAGCAAATTGTTTGGTTTGGAATCAGGTCATTGAATTGAGCTAGTTAATTAACCAGTTATTTATGAAGTATAAATTATCATGAAACTCATTCATTTGAGGGATTTTTCTTTTTTACATCTTTGTTTTGATGGTTATTTTAATGTGATGCAGTTCAAACTAGTTATAATATAGAAAAAAAATTCTTATTAAGGTAATATTAGTGAATTGAGTTTTAGTTAAACATTGATAATAAATATTGGTAAGGAAATGTAACAGTAATAGTATATTGATAGATGGTATACGTTATAAATGATTGTTAGTAATTTATTACAAATACATCCCAAGTTTGATTGTGGTCTATATTGCAGAGTTGATGGAGAAAAATCCCCTGAAAAAGAAGCCCAGTCGACTGCAGATGGTGAACAGGATACTGTACAAGAAGGTAAAGTTATGGAGGGTATGTTTTTTATTTTATCATGGGTCGTTGTTTAGATATCTGGCTTTTTTTGCATAACTTTATTTTGCAAACATCAGTGGACATGGAATGGATTGCATTAGTGAGAATGTGTGTGGTTCTCAGCATATATGTAGTTCTATATATGCTTAATTGGTAGCCAGGTCGTTTTTGTTGTTATTCTCTGAGTTCTGTCATTTTACCTTTGGAATCTTTGATTTGATTTTAGAAATAATTTGAAAATCGCTAAATTTTGCCTATGGGAAAATTTAGTCTTAAATATGCTAGCTAGAAAAATTTTCAAGGGTTTAAATTATAGTTAAATTTGTGAATAATATTTTCTGTTTAATTTGTGAGCCACTTATGCTATATAGTATAATAGTGTTCAAGTATAGAGTTATTTGAATGGTTTTAAGTTTTTTTAATAAATTATAACACACTTTAGTACTTTTAGTTTTATTTTTACATTTTTATTTCAGTGAAATTCATTTTTGTTTTAAATACTTTACTTAAAATATTATGGAGGCTGAATATATATATATATATGCGTGTTATATGTTTATTTTGGGCTAGATTTAAATTAAACTATGGATTTATTTATTTGGACTTGTAACTTCTTATCTTTGGGAATATGGTACTTTAATTACTATTTTTCCATGAATTACCTATGTTTATATGTTCAGCCTTTTTTGTGGGACATAACTCTTGTTTTTATTATTTTAATCTTTTTAAAATTTTGTTTTATTTCTTTATTATACTTGTTTCTGAAATCTGTATTTCTATTCGATTCTAATTTGTAACTTTCTTAACTTCTAAATTGACTTTGATGCATGTTGCATGCCTGTTATTTATGCATGATAATCATTTGCATGTCTGCATGTGTTTTCTTCATTTCACACTCAGAGCCGAAAAGTGTTTCTCAACCTGTTAAGAAGGAAACACCCACTGTGCCGTCTAAAAAGCCAGGTATTATTTTTTCTACACATCAATGTAGCTCTGTAGAAGTGTGCTTTGTCCTCATTGTAGTTTGTAGAAAGTGTTTGTATTCCGTTATGTGTGTCAAATACTTTTTTGTGGAAAGAAGCATCTTGTACATCTATTAAATGGCTCATTGATATAGCAGAATTGTTCATAAATTGACTTTGGGCTAAGACCAAAGAACAGTCCTGATGGAACTTATTTAACTGACATAAGATAATTAACCCTTCAGTGGGTGTGCAAATTTTTGGAACACCTGCAGGCGCGCATGGCACAAAGTTCAATGTCTCTTTCAACCTTGGTTATTCCTTTTGTAATGAACTTTTTCTCTTCAAATTGAAAATAATAATTCTGCATTTTATGAAAAGATTTAAAATGTTGATATATTTATAATTAAAGGCCAAAGAATGCATATACAATCGCCTTATTTCAAAACTGTCCGGTTTATTGGATCTAAGGACAACTAGCAAATTCATTCCTATTATGACCAAAAACCTAAAAAACAATGAGATTGTCCATCTTCATGATATGCGGGATACCTTGTAATAGCAGCACATTTGATCGACTACATCAACTCCTGCTTTTGTTGTATTGTAATCCAGTATAATCGCTGGTTTAACCATGGTTAAATCACGACTAACAATAAATGGAAAGGACTGCAAGGGTCAGAAAATCAGACCTGCATTAGAAAGGGTGTAGCTATAAATAGAAACTGCTTAGAGCATTCAAACCTTACATGTAAAAACAAACCATTCTAAATTATGAAAATGTTGCACCCTGTACATGGGCATGCCCGCTGACGAGTTAAAGTAAAAGGCAAAATTACCTTGCACTTGTAGTAATCTAGTTGTATTGTCACTGAGAGCTGACAATACAACTAGAGCTGACAATACAGATACAAACTTTTGTGCTTCTAAAGCACATCATATTTAAATTATTTAACTCTATTTAAATAAATGTTCTTCAGTTTTGTAGGATCATTTTATTCATGATATGCATATATTCATGTAATACTTAAATGCCCTAAAATAAGTATTCTTTATTTCCTGTACTTTAATATATCTAATTTTATTCTGCCTCTTAAAAGTGATATATATATATATATAAAACTAAAACTGCATTGAAATATAATTATGTTTGACTACTAATTAAATATTTATTGAATCTTTTAAGGGTAATTAATCTTCTTGAAGTAAAATTAAGCACCGTTTCTCATTTTGTACAAAATCAATTAGTATAAACACATTCCAAAATTGAGGTGTTGGAGATGCTTTCTTCATTATTTTCTGTAAAATCTTTGTTCATTGATTTTTGTAAAGTTAAAACTAAAGGGAAAAACTTTGGAGTAGCTAAAAGAAAAGGTCAGATCACTTTTAAGATGGATTTTGTTACAACTCTCATAAAGGACAATTATATTTATTTAATGTTTAATTAGGAATTCAGTACATTTTGTAGAAATAATGAGGAACTCAGTACAGATTCAAATTTGTCTTCAATAGTTCAGGGATCACATTGACTTTATGAATTTATGGGTCCGCATAACCCACCTGTTATGAAATTATGTAGTGTCCCATTGTATAATAATTTGAAGCTCAATAGGTCCATATATGCCTATCTCATGTTAGCTCCTTCATAAGTAAAGTTACTCAGTTTTAAGAGCTTTCTTCAAAAAATGGATACTATCATTTCCTGTTTTTCCTCTATATTTACTCATCAAAACATTAAATGTCAGTGTGTTGATGATTCAGTTTTGGGGTAGATAATCTGCAAATTGGGAGTTCAAACTAAAGTTTCCTTCCTCAGTTCCTGAGTAGCATTTACAAGGGAAATTTTCTTCTTCCCTAATCCTTGGAAATAGACTTGTAGCTAGCCATAACTAACTTTAAAAAATATATATATATTAAAAAAAAAAATTAAACCCTGATTTAAACCATAATTTTCTAAATGTGGAGAAATAAATATTGTAAGTTGGCGAAAATTCAGTATATTCCCTAACAGTATTTTAGATTTCATAAGTACAATATTGTTCCTTTTTTCTTCTTACAAGAAAAGGCCATATATAACTCAGCATATATGGAATACCCAGAGCACTTGGCATCTTAGCTAAATGTCAGGTCTGTAAGACAAATAGAACTTGTGAAAAGTGAGATTGTGGTGATGGTTAAACTATCAGGAGGATTTTCATTTGCAATTTTCTTAAATTGATTACTACACACTACATTGTCATGTAAGTTGGAATATATGCAGGTACAACAAGTTACTTTAAAGATTAGAGAACAGTAGTTCTACCAGGACTTGCTTTTTTTTTTTTTCCCCCAATGTAAAATACTTGTCTTAGTGTGGCATTAGGATACCTGATGTTTATTCAATATCAAGGCAATACAAACAACAACCTTTTGTTTACAATTTAGTGCAGTTTATATTATACATTCTAATATTTTGCAATTTTTTGTCCTATTAATCAAATTTCAATTTGAATAATAAGAAGAGAAAAACAATAGAACAAATTGAGTACCTTCAGAAAGATGTATGTTATAATGTCTCTCTTATTTTATTTACCAAAAAAGTCACATTTTTTTAAATGATTATTTCTGCTGTTGTGGTTACAAACTTGGATCAAAACTTCAGAAGTCATTCAAATATTTCAAGTTAGTTAATCCTATATTTAGTTTGGTTAAAGTGTAAAGAAATTTTTAACAATTATTTGAGAATATTACTGACTGTATAGAGTTATTTAAATTTCTGTAATACAAGTTCTCCAGGTTTAAAACAGGGAGATGTTAAAACTAGTTTTTAAAAATGTATAAATTTAAGGGTATCTTACTTATTTTACTATGGAGATAAATTGTATTGGCATAATATAATGTATTGTTATAAATTTATTTAAAGGCATCACAAATTTGTCCTTAATCAGTCACTCCCTAACTTATGTAACAAATCTTATGTAATTCAGTTTTTCATAGCACTGTCTAAACTAGATGTTTCTGTTACTAACCCGCTGTAGTTATTCATTCTCATATGGCTTGAGTAGTACATACCTGCCAGTCCCAGATTAAGTTATAACTTTTGTAAAAAGCACTTTATTTTATATTTATATTTTGGAATTCTAAAATGTTTCGAAATTGTTGCTCAGATTTTGTTTTACTGTATATTTATATCAGCTGTGTAATTTTACAGTAAATTCCCATCTTACCTTGTATCAGCTTATCTACTGAATCCTAGAAATTAGTTCCACTGAAATTCGTAATGCAAAAAAAATCTCTGAAATTTCTTTTTCCATATTTTGCTGAGTTGGCTGTATATTTTCACTTATGATCATTCTTTTATGTCTAATGAACATTTTGACTATTGAATAAAAAAATTGTTAAAGGATGTTTCACTTGTTGATAACTTTTCATTTTTCATACTTCATTGCTAAAATTTGGCTGTGCTGTTTAAAAATGCATATTCGGTATGTGTATGGCCAAGTTTCATTTTTATCCCAGTTATTGTATTTCCCATGACTTTTATTTTATTATGACATTTTTTATTCCCATTAATAATTTATTTGTATTCGATTTTCTTGAGAACTTTGTCCCAGCTTTTTCTATAGCCAATTCTGAATGACTTCTGAACTAGTACCAACTGTGGGACTCAAACCTTGGGACTTTGGTACTAAATGCATTGAGTGCCATAACCATTTGGCTATCATCCATCTTTTGATGACTTATTTGTCAACTTTTGTTGAGCAGAGGGCATGTGTTAACAATTAAGTACAATATCACACAGGAATTTTATTTGAACTTATAAACTACAGCTGTTACTGTCATGTCTATATATAATATATAATCAGAAAAGACTTGTAGTTTTTCTCTGCAAACATTTTGTAATTTTTACATCCAATATGCAGTTGTAAATAATTTATTGTAAAAGTAGAGAAGCATTGCAAGTTCCTCAAAAGTTTTCACTTTCCCCATAGTAAAATTGTCAGGTATGTAGTGCTTGAATTTACTTGCTTCTAGGTTAATATGAGTTTCAAGTTGGGTGCCTTGGTAGAATATTAGTCAATATGGAATAGGCTTAACTGACTTGCATCAGTTGGGGAAATGACTGTATTCTGTGACTTTGTGTAATGTTCAGTATCTTATTTCAAACTCATTTACCTTACCAGCTGCCACTTCATCACAGAGTGGAGTGCCTCAAGAATCTCAGTCAGCACCTAGCAGTAAGACTTATTCCATTTCTTTTGTAGACGTTGTGTTGTCCCTGCACCGTAGTCAGTGTTACCGCACAAATAGTTGCACCTTTATAAAGCAGAGTTGGCTAGATAAGCAGTTTATTGTGGGAATTTGTAATTTTAACTGTCCACAGCATCTAGCTCAGTAGTCTGCGAGATCCTGAGTATCCTGAGAGCCTCGAGAGTGGTCTGGCACCTCTTATAAAAAAGTTGCTAAATAAATGGGGATTTTGAAAGCAATGTTCATTGAACTAAATGGACCGAATATACCCAATGACTATCAGGTATTAAATTAAAATTTTTTAGAAAGTTTAACATAATTATTTTATTATTAGAATATGATACAAAATAATTTTCATAACCTATGTATGTTTAAATGACTTAGGCTGTCTAATTCTGAAGATTGAAAACAAGGTTGAAACAAAAAGTGGGTAAGTTAATCTTGTATCCCTTTTGTCTGAGGGATATTCTATACCCCAAATATCCCCCTATATCCCCTCAATTTGGGGGGGAAGGGGTCCACACATGGTTCAATTTCTGGCTTAGTGGTCCTTAGACTTCTAAGGGTTTGGAACCACTGATCTAGCTTATATGGTATTATGAACATGAAGACCAGCCGCCGCATAGCAATACCTGCAAACTCAGCTGAGGGTGAATTTCACCTGTTCAGATTATTATTATGGATCTGGGTGCTGGGTGGACAGTACAGATCTGCCTACCAATTTAATCAACTCTGGGCCCCATTTATTATGAGAATTTCAATTTGATCCTTCAGAGTTGCATTTGCAAGATCAAAATTTCAAGTTTTATTTGTAATTGCTTCCGATGGAAAAAGTGCTTGGCAATTTATCCATGCGTGGAAGAGCTCTTATCTCTCCTTAGGAGAAGGGAAATTTCAATAGCTTTGCATTTTGCATTGCTGGGATTTATGAACATCAATTTCTCAGTAAATGTTGCACTTTTATTGAAGTTTCTATTTTCTTTTTTGCATGTATTATAAGTTTGGTAGTGTATTATAAGTTGGTAATGGCAGTGGACTTAAACTGGTACTTTATACATTATAAGATTAATGCATTTTAATATTTTCAATATTCTGTGCATTACACAAATGTAGTTAACATTATGTAACTTTTATAGATATTTATATTTCATAGTTATTTCAAGTTATCACCTGATAGTTTCTTTTCGTTATTCTATGATGAGGATTATTGTATTTGGAAATATTGTAAGCTTCTTTTCTGATCTTCCAGCATTGCCTTTCATGAACTGTATGGAAAATTAATTTGTAATAAAAATCAATCCCATTTCATTTGTTAGATTGAAGCAACTGTGACTGAACTCTTATAGATAGTTTGTTTTGCTAGTCACTCTTAAAAAGAGTTTTGCACATACTTAGGGTACAAAAATGAACTTTTATAAATTTTCCATGCTGATCTAGTCATCTCTGCTTTATTTTATTTATTTATTTTTATTATAAATAAGTAGGTTATTTAATGTTAGGTAGCTATATGTTCAAGAAGTTGGTTGCTTAAGTTTTGATTTCATAAGAATAAATAATTAGTGCTCAGGGTATCAGTATATAAAGTTATATAAACTTTGTTTAGTCTTTTCTATCATTTATTAACTATGAAGTTGCATTATAATATTAAATTCAACGAACCTCCTAAGCTATCATTAGTAGCCTTGTAAGTCTATTAAAATAGTTTATAATTTCATCTAAACATATGATGAGTTTTCAGAATTCCTTAATTTTTTCTTAGTCCTTATAGGTATGCTAGGAATAAAACTAAGAAAACAAAAGAAAAAAATATTTACATTTTGGGAAAATAACACAATAGGCTTCTTTTCTGTCAAACAGGTTAACCAGGGTAAAATGTAATCTTACATGCAGTGTATTACTTAAGTGAAGTTATTAAGTAACTTCACTTAAGTAATAGTTTACATTGTGATTCTATCTATGCTGGGATTTTCCATGGAAATGGAAAATGCTTCATGAAGCTCTGTTAATTAGTTTTTAATTAAAATTTTTTTCCTCCTTGGAGGAGGTTAATATTACTATGACTGCTTTTCAATAATTTGATTGTGATATTAGATTATATAGCTGTTAAATTAGGTAACACAGAACAAAGAATTAGGAAATAAAAGTGATCTCTGTAAATTTATTATATTTTTTAAAATTTTAAACTAATATTTCAGTAACAGAAAATACTCACTATTAAGAGAGTAAACTGAAAATTGTTATAATTATTTGTATTAGTATATATATTTATATATCAATTAACGTACTTAAAATAACTTTTGGAAGCCCCTTCTCCTGAAAAGGACAAGAAAAAAAGGTCGCGGTCAAAATCACCATTTAGTAGCTGGAGAAAAAAGAAGTCACCTGTCTCTGATGATGAAGAAGGAGGCTTTTTTGGTAAATTTTCCATTGCAGTGATTTTGAGGTGGTGGTTTTGGGTTGCATTATTTCTGCCTGTGCAATGGATGGAATAAGGAAAAAATTAGGTGGAAAAAAAGACACCAGTCTGAGGAAATCCCCATCATTTTTCCATGTTTTATTCCACCTAAGTTGAATGTTGCCAGTGGTGGTTTTCATTGTTGGTACTTCTTCAAATTCTGTGTTTTTAAATGTAAAACATTTGTTGAAATGGTGATGTCTCTACATGAAACTTTCTCTCTGTACTATGATGTTTTGTTCTGAATGTTTGCTTTTGTTATGAATAATTTTTTGATACTTTATGCATAAGCTTCGATTTTTAAATATATCTAATAAGTGCTCCTCATATTTTAGAACTTGCTTTCTCTGTATTTTGTATGTTTTGTGCCATACTTAATTGACTCTTGCATGGTATTATATTTCTTTCCCAGTTTTAAAGCTTTTGGAAATATTCTGTATTGAAAAATTTTCAGTATTAGATGTATGTATAAGATTTAATCTGGATTAGATGTATGTATGTTAATACTGGAAATTTTTTTTAGGTGTATGTATAGTTGATGCCGTAAAAAAAATTAAGTTATTTTGAAAAGATATTTTTTATATTAAGTGACTCACATTTATATTGCAAAAAGAGAGCTAGAGTATTGTATATTGATAATAACTACTAAAACTGATTTTTTTTAGTTGACTGTGGGTCTGATAAAAAAAAAGTTTAAAATTTCGTATGGCTAAAATAATTATATTTATCAATACTTAAAATATCCTAAAACCTAGAATAATTGGACCTTCATGCACCAGAAATAATTTCATAGTGAATGATTTGTAACTTATGTTGAAAACCTTATTTTATTTGGGGAAAAAATAGGTTTATTTTTGCATTTAATTTGTCAGCTGAAGAAAGAGTGTCTCTTAGACTTAAACTATTATCCACTATATTGTTATGCATATAACAGAAAGGATTTCTTGATTAGGTTTCACATAGGTTTGGACTTAGATTACAATTGTTTTTCCTGTAGTCTTCAACTAAAATTTTTCTTTTCCCCAGAAAAAGGAAGTCCAACAGCTGCCTCCCCTGATGAGGAGGTTCAATGTGAAGGCTTGTTAGGACGTAAGCACGAATGGGAATCCACAACCAAGAAGGCATCCAGTCGGTAAGTCTGTTGCACAAATTTGTGTTTTTGTATGTAAGGGTAAATGTAGTAAAATTTCTGTTTTCAAGTACTTAATGAGGAGATTGTAAGACTACACAGGCACAGATTCCTTTTTTTTATTTAATGATTTAAGGGGGTCCAGTACACATTTAAAATATTTTTTTATTTATTGAGTTAAAATTTTGAATTTTTTTGTGATGGTTAACCATATAATTTGTAAACAAAATCACATCATAAAACTTCTCAAAGTTAAAAAAAATTTTTTCATTTAATTAAACAAAATTCTATAAGTTTTAATTTTGCTTCAGCGTTTTTTTTAAATATTAATTTTTAAAAAATTAAAAATATTTAGAGTAAAAATTTCAAAAAAAATAACTTATTTTTAAAAAATTGTATTTTAAATAATTTTTTCAAACTTGCTGAATCAAAATTAAAGTAAAATAATTGAAAAAGGGATGTGCCAAGTTTAAACCACTTTTTTTAGCGGTTCCTGACATAACAATTTAAAGACGAGAAATGGTAAAAAAAACTCATCATGCAGAAAAGCAAATTTAAAGGTTTACACAAAGATTGGCTGCTATTAGAATGTTGCAAAACAAAGAAATAATATCTCCTGTTCTAATTAAGATAGAGACATGATTTAAAAGTCATTTTAAGCAGAAAAGAACAGAAATGTTTTTTATGCAATGATATTTTTTTTAATTTATTATTATTATTATTATTATTATTCTTACTACTTTTTATTTATTTTTTATTTTTTTATTTTTTTTATTTAAAGAATGTTGTTTCCTGGACCCCCTTAAAAGACCTATTATTTAAGTTTTAAACTTAATTATTTTTTTGATCAGTGGATGTGTTTTAAATAGTTAAGTATACATTTTGAATATTTGCAAAGGAAATTGAAGTTCTTTTTTTTTCAGTTTTTCTTGTTATGGTAAGTTTAGCATTTTTTGAAGTGATGAAATATTGCTATTGTGACTTTGATGCTGCTAATAAACCATTATATGACATTTTGGAACATATGTAATAGCTTGAATAGTGTTTTGTTCCATGAAGTATATTAATTTAAATTTATGTTCTTGTCTGATATTATCTCAAAAAAGGTTAATTTAGATCAAAAAAATTCTTTAAAAAAGAATAAATATGTAATGAACTGATGAGAATATAGATAATATTTAGTTGAAGATGTTGCATTTTGGCTTGTAGTTAGTATTTTTTGCCCATGCCTATTTCATACGTGCCAAGTGTTCCGTAAAAACATTCGTTCCGTTTTTTAAGCTTTGTTACGAAAATACGTTTTCAAGCAAAAATGTCCCGTATTTTTACTTCCCCAGCACCATCGCTTTTTTCCCCCCTTACATCGCATTTTTGAGATTCCCCTCCTAGCAGCTTACACTATATAAAAACTTCCTGGACAACAAGCAGCTTCTACAACATTAGAAAGAAAGAGAAAGTCAACATCATGTGCTTCACCTAAACTAATAAAAAAAAAAAAAAGTAAAATCGACCTCATTTGCTTCACCAATATCAGTAAAAAAATTAAAGTCCTTCACCCAACTCTGTAAAACAGTTAAAACCAACCTTATGTGCTTCTCAAAAGTCAGCAAAAAAAGTAAAATCACTTGCAGAGTCACCATCATCTACCAATAATAATAATAAACGCATATTGCAATGGGAAGAAAGAATTTTTCTTGCATTAAGCTCAAATCTTGATCATGCTTTAGCATTTTTTGTGAAAATTGTGATTGTCATTTATGAAACATATAATGTGATGTTTTAAAGTGAAGAGCTGAAAATTCACAAGATGAGAAAAGAGTTATCGAATTTATTTGAATTGTTGGTGAGATTTGGGAAAATATCTGCCACAACTAGCTCGAAATGTGTATTTAATGTGAAATTTGATGTATTTAAAAATCAGAAGGATGATAAAGATTTAGTTATAGGATCCGAAACATCAGAATTTGTCAAAGAATTGTCTGAAAGCGATATTTTACAGTTCTATTCTTTGTTAGAAAATATTATACAACATCTTGTTGCTCTTTTTTTTTTTTCTTCCCCCCCCCCCCCTCCCGATTCTGTGGTGCACTGTGTTCCTTATTTTTTTCTTGGGAGGTTGGCAGCTATGCTATTTGATAGGGATTAATCTTTCTGTCCTATTGTTCAAAAACCAATATCTTGTTTACAAGTTATTGTTAAAATAATTAATACAAAATTAGTAGGCCTCAGTGTTGAAATCTCTTCTAAATTGAATTGCAAAAGTTTGTTAAAAATATAACGATATTATAAGGTAGCATTTGATATACTTTTCTCTGCCTGGCAGAATATATGACTGGACACTTATAATTTGAAGAAATTAAAAACTGTCCTTATAATTTAATCTTTTTTTGTTGATGCATAATGGGAGGAGGTATATTTTCCTCCATATAAAGTTGTTATATACACATTTAAGTGACATTCACATCCAAGAAAGCATTATCAAGAATTATTGTTGGTAGCAAAAGGGCTTTCAAGCTAGTTAGTTGAAAGTGCTATGATCATCTTTTGGCATATAAGGATTAATAATCTGAGACCTACAGTTTAAAATCAATTTCAAATGGTTACGAATAATCATACTGTAAGTTGGAACCAAATACCAGTGTCCAAACTATTAAGCTATAGAGGGCTTTATGAGAAAGTGGACTATTTTGATGGTTACATTGCTCTGTATTGTAAAATATTTTAATTATTGTTTTCATGTTGCAGATCTTGGGATAAAATTTACATTGTACTTCAGGGGAACAAATTGTTTGCCTATAAAGATCAGCGACACTATAAACAAGTAAAATTGTCTTTCTTATTTTTTATTTGATTTTACTTATATATATTACAAGGTAGTTAAGCAAACAAAAATTATAATGCAGTCCTTTTTAGAGTCTATATTTACAATTATAGATGTCTAGTCTAACTAAGGTTAATTTTTTTACCCATTATAAAGGTCTTATGATGTGAAAGCATAGTTCCCAATTCTTATATTTTAATTTCTGTTTTAATATTCATGAAAAATATCTGACACTGAATGTTTTGATTATATATTAATTTTTGAATTAAATATTATTTTCTATTTCATGTAATGCTGGACACACATTTCATAGTTTGAAAATCTTAGAAAGTTAAGAAAGTCCTTGAAAAGGAATTAAGCTTTTTTCTTGAGTTCTGAAAATAAAATAAAACTTCCTCTTATTATTATTATTATTATTATTTTCTGGTGAAGACGTTTGTTATAATTTTTTAAATGTTTTTATCATATTTTCTGAATTTCAGTCTTAAATTTAATTGTGGAGTAATAGCTTTTTTAGCTTTCATGTGTTACATTATGTAAATGTTATTTGATTTGACTAATGTAAAACTTAAGTCACAATAATGATAGGTTCGATATGTGATTCTAAAAATATTTTGCTTTGTGAGTAATTATAAATGCAATTTTTCTGTCAGTCTCAATATGATTTTAATATGTAGTTATTTAGAGGGGTTGGCAATTTTTTAATGAAATTTGGACTCTTTAAAATTAAATCAATAGATCCTTTTTGTCTGCCATTGAAGCATAAAAATAACTTTAAGGGAAAACTTGAAGTGAAAGGGTAAAAAAATTTTGCTAGGCATAATTTTTAAGTTCTCTTGCTTTAAATGCATTGAACTTTTTTCTATCCGCAAATGCACTTTGCTTTTCAAATGTATCATAGTCCTTTAAAAATAGAAATTTTTATTGGCTTGTTACTGTAAATGAAATTAATATGTTAGGTTCTTGTTCATTGTGGAAGTAGGTTAATAAATATACTGTTAAGTTCCTTTAAAAGTTTTCATAAATTTTTTTTTCCTATCAATTACACAGTACAGTATGTTATTTTATGCCAGATTACATGAAAATATTTAATTTTATGTATACTTTCAACAATTTGGTGAAATAAAAATAAAATGTGGGCAGTGAGATTTTATTACTATGCATTTTCTGATTTCAGTTGTGTTTGAATAGTTACATATGTATAACTTTTAAATTATGTGTTATAGGAACCCGAGAATTATTATCGTAATGAGTCACCTATTGATCTTAAAGATGGAACAGTGCAAGTAGCATCTGATTACACAAAAAAGAAACATGTTTTCAGACTGAAGTATGTATATTTATGTATATTTGTTAGTATAATTGGTTAATAAGTATATAATTCCATGATACAGCCTGTCTGAAAAATTTGTGTGTAAGACTATCTCTTTTTGACTAATTACTCAGGGAAAAGGTCAGATTTGTTGTCCTTGTGCAAGCTCTAACAGATATGAGATTATGAGGTGTTCAAGTGCTATGTGATGCAACTTTTGTAATTATGTAATATCTGGTTTAATATAAACTTAAATCAGTTCCTAAGACCTATACATTAGGGATAGATTTGATAAATACCTATCCCCCCCCCCAAAAAAAAAAAAGAAATAGGCTGTAAATAGGTGTTTTATGTTTTTATTAATGTATTGCATTCATAATTATATTCGTTTTTGCTCTTTGTCTATGAAATACTGCTCTTATGTTTGAACCTATACAGTTCTCCATAACTTTCCTTAAATACCTGGTTGATATTTCACTTATTAAATTCACTATATATGTCGTTAATTGCATTTGTTTAGTTAAATGTGATAGCCTTTTTTATTGTGAATTTATAATCAAAGTGGAGTTGTCCTTTTTTTTAGCATTTATTCATTAAAAAATGTTTGATGTATGGATTATGAACAGATGCAATTTGGACTGGAAAAATATTGTCTGTCATTGAAAAATGTTTATTGCAGCTTAAGGCTCAATTTTCCATGTTCTAGTTCTGTTCAAGTATTTAATTTGGTTATAAATATAAATCATTTGCACAAACTGTCAGTATTGTAGATTGATCTTTGTTTTCTCATTATATATTTTTTTCTTTAATAGATTAGTCACTGGTGCAGATTACTTATTCCAGGCAAAGGATGATGTAAGTTTTAGATTTTTTAAAATTTTAATGTATCCATTAACATTATTATTAATTTTTCCGTAAGTATTACCTTAATGATGAAAACACATTAGTCCTTTATTTTATTGTCCAAATAAGTAAATAGCAAATTCTAATCTATTGTTCTGTGTATTTTCATTTCTAAAATGTTAATGCAGCATTATCTAGTTTTCATCACTTTTTATTAACCATCTCTTTTAATCATCTCACCCACAAATATTTATATAACCTTATCTTTGTTTGGTATATTAGAACTAAGAAATCTCTTACCCTGAAACTAAGTTTTGAAATTTAATTTTTGAGTTTAATGTTTTGTAAATTTTAATACCTTGTGGGTGTCCACTTTCTGGTACAAAAAATGCAAATTTCTCATTCAAAGTAGTCTTGATGTGGATGTATGATATTCCAAGTTCCTAACAAAGAACTGGCTTTGTCCAGCTAGTGTTGTGGATTCCATGTGATGCAAAGTCTAGGCAAGTGATAACATTGAATTAAAGCCAAAGGTCCCTGAAATGGGCATCATAATAGTTTAAAATACCATCTGACATGGACTAGAAAATTTTGTGTCCATACCAGGCAGCTGATTTATAAAGGACTAGCTGAAAACCCATGCTTTGCTACGGAGTACATTCAAATTAAATATAATGGTCAATGTATGCAATTAATGCCAATTTAAAACAAAAAAATATATTAAAAAAAATAGCAACTTAAATGCTTAAATGATATTTTTATGGACAAAATAATGTAGAAGAAAATATTCAAATTAAATACAATGGTCAATGTATGTAATTAATTTGTATGCTTAATATCCATAAAACATGCTAATTTGAATTAAATTCTTAAAAAACTTCCATCTCATTTAGTCTAGTGGTTAAATTTTATCGTCTACTGTATTTTAATATATATATTTTTTTTGTCAGTTTATTTCGTTGTTATGCTCGTGACACAAAATTAATTTAAAGTATCACAAAAAGAAAAGAAACCATGTGATCAGCATTTAATAAATTAAATTCTAAAAATTAATCTTTAAAAATTCACCAAAACTCAGAAAACGGAGGTAAAGATTCGAAAAAGATTAAATTTCAAAGGAATTTTTGTGATCTTTCTTGTGATATACATTTTATAACCGTCAAATTATTATTTTAAATGCCAAAAAGTTACAAAAACAGCTTAAAAATTTAATTAAAAAAAATCAAAGAGGAATTTTTCAAAAATCTTTCTTAGTGCACCCCTACACTATAAGAAGAATCACCGTTCAAAATTTTAGTCCTTTAGGTTCAGCGGTTTTGTCTGTACGTTATGTGTCACTCAGTCAGTCACAGAACTGTTTTATATATTTATAGATTTGTCAGTGGGTAGCTGCTTAGAAGGACTATTTCATGAGCACTTTACTGCTTCTTAAGTGTAAGGAAACCAGTAACTGAGGTGAAACAAAGAGACTTTATTGGAGTACACATAAATTCCTAAAAATTTTTTTTAAATATTCTAGAAATTCTCATAAAATCTTTAGCATGGCCATAATATAGCATCTTCGAAAGGATTAGCATTCTCCTGGGAGCAAAATTTTCCTCTCAGTCCTTTATTTAGCTATTTATTCCTGAATGAGACAGTTAAAATCTTATCAAAAGAGTTTAGTGGCAAATCGTTATATTCTGTGGAATGTGTTATGTTTTTGTAACTACTCTATTATATACTTCTAGGAGGAAATGAATGCCTGGCTCCAGAAACTACAGGTAGCAGTTAAAACTGAAAGCTCCCACGAAGGCCCATCCCGTTCACAGACCCTCCCTGCTAAGGGAGACAGTGAAAAGAAAGACGAACACAAAAAACGAGGCTTTTTCACTCTTAAGAAGAAATAATTCCATCAACCACTGAACTCTCCTGACCTCAATGACTAACTCCCGTGTCAGAAAACTTTCGAAACATCTCTTTCTGACGATATTTCTGCTGGAACTGCTTCAATGCAGACAACTTTCTCATCTGCAATCATTCCTCTACTAGGCGGTCCAAATTTCTCTGTGATTAGTGCAGAGGAAACATTGTTAGAGACAATGAATTTTTCTGCTTTTTAAGCAACCTGATCTTCTCACAATAAATTAAAATAAATATATATATAGTGTTCTATTGATTCTAACTTGAACTGTCGTTCCAATTGCTTATTGCATTTATTCTGTTCACTTCATGTTTATTGTTGAATCATTATCATTAGATATATCTGTGCATTAAAAAAATTCAAAGGAATTTCAACAATGTCTATACGTGGCACTTGAAGCTGTTTCAATTTCAAAACATTATGTTTTGTTTGTTTGTTGAATATATCATGAAAACTTTAATCGCAGTGGATTGTATTGAGTTGTTAATGATTAACATTGAAATTTGTTCCATGTGTTCCAACTCTCGAGTCATGTATTTGAATTGCACTGGCACACAATAGAAGAGTAACATACAATCAACATATTATCAGTGTAGAATAGTTGGCCATTTATTACTCTGAATATAAATTCCATTTGTTATCAAAAAGATTGTATGCTATGCTTCCTCTCTGTGCACACTTACATTGACTCAATGTTTGAAACCATATTTCTAATTTTGGAATTAAAATGCTTCCAGTGAGTTTGACATTGTTTAATTCTTACATTACCACTGGAGTTTAGTTGTCTGCACACTGAAGTTGTGTGTTCTTGGAGTGCTGCTAAAAAGTGTAAATATTCGCAATCACTGGAGAAAAAATTGTGAAAAAATATTTTTTCTTTTGAATAGTTTACACTTAAAAAAAACAAAAACATATTGACACAGTAAGTATTAAGTTAAGAAAAAAAAATTTATAAATAGTTAGTGATTTTGTAGTTTATTCCTTTACTTGTTATTTCTAGTTTAAAAAACCAATTGAAACTCGGTGTCTCTAAAAATATTTCTTTAATATTACTGTTTTTATCTCTTGTCTTGTCTGTAATCATTTTTTATGTGAGAAGTTGCCAGAGTGTTCAAAGTCTTGTCGTTAGCAAGTTTGTTTTAAGCTTTGAACTTGCTTTTATTGCTTATGTTCCTTACTACTGTATTTTCTGAGAAGTTTTGCACTGATCTTTTAAGGTTGTTTGATGTACTTTATTTTTTTTTCTTCACAATGATGTTTATATTTTGAACACTTCTTTTATGTGAAAATGCTAAGCTTTAAACTTTATTTTAAATCTATATAAAAGAAATAGGTATACTTTAAAAGCTTGTGGCAGCTTTACAGTATTTTATTGTATACATACTTTGAGAAAATAAAAGTTGATTAAATGCAGTGCGTTAAAATTTATTGACAATAAGTTCATTTTACAGAGGGATATAGTTCACGGTTTCAACTTTAAACATGAGGAATTAAGCTGGGTCAGGGGTGGGCAAATAGCGGCCTCCGGGCCACATGCGGCCCACTACAGATTTTTTTGTGGCCTGCCAAGACACCCAGAAAAATCCGGACAGCCAGAAAAACTACCAATATTTTATTTAATTTATATTTATTGATTTTTATGATGCAATTTATACCTTTTCTGAAATGTAAAGTTAACTAATAAATGCAATAATTTTAAAAGGTGTGGCCCTCGGGTCAAAACAATTGCCCTCCCCTGAGCTAGGTAGTTCTGGATATTGTAGAATTTTTTAAGTGATGCAAGTAATTTATATTGAGTGTATAAATTTCATATGTTACTTCAAGATAAAAGTGTCAGATTAGACACAAACTGAGTGATGTTAGAGTTCCAACAAGTCAAGAAATTCCTGAGGAAGTTAACGAAACTTTTCGAAATATTTTACGATTTTCAAAACTCAAGGTTTCTCTAGTACTTTAATCCCTTTTAACACACTTTCTCTACAATTCATTTACCGACCATTAGATGTCATGACTTCACATGAAGCTGTAAACAGACTTGTAAAGGTTTGACTTCTAGTATTTAGCCTTCACATCTTCCCCCATTTGACTCACCATTTGTCTTCTGTTAGTTATCAGTGATATGAACGGTAACCAGTTTTGGAAAAGGTTTGATAGAATGGTATGTGTTTAAGGGTTTGTTCTTTTTAATCAGAGGCAGAAAGACATTTAGTGCAAACCTCTAGCTTGGCAATAAATATTTGTGTTTATATTTAATAATTTCTCTAAAAAAAGTGTTGATAGTCTTTTAAATTCAGTATCCATTAAATTTAGCCATTGATGCAATATTTGTCTGGAAAGTCGGATCTCCGAAAAGACTCATTATAAGAGTTTGTAAAAAAACATTTGAGGAGGAATATGATTCTTATCCAATGACAGAGAATAGAAATTATTCCTCAAAAGCGAGTTTTGATGTTAGATATTACCAAAGGGATGTCAAAATTGCCTTAAATATTTTGATATTAATTTCACTGGTTTTTGCCTCTCTACCCTTATCGGTTTTATGTTATTAATAGATTTTAAAAATGAATTTCATCTTTCATGGTTACCAAGAGTCTTTAATTACTGAACAGCATTTGTCTAAGTGGGGAAAAAAAATTTTTATATTGTGCTAGGAAGTGGTTGGTTGTTGGAAAATTATAATTTTTAAACTGCAATTACAAAAATAAATCCTTAAAATTCATTTAAAAATTTTAATGTCTCCTTTCAATCAGCAGTAGTAACTTAAGCAGTTTGACTTATTTTAATAAGTTGTGTTTGAAAATAAATTTTTCTGAAAATTCCAGACAAATGTGCGTATGTTTTTATTCTCTTAATTTCATATAATACAATTATTAGAATGGTAGTTCATGAAGTAATTTAACCTTGGGAAATATATCATTGCACTGCTGTGAGACTATGAAAGACAGTTTAATTTATTTGCTTAGGATGTATCTGTCTGTTGCAACAAGCCATGGCCAACATTCTAATCCTGATTTCAACATGATGTTAAATATGCATTATTTCCAGATACACTCACCTTTACTCTAGGAACTTAAACTTAATTTCTAATGTGGTAAAATTACATTAGATCAAATTATTTATGAGGATGTATCTGTAAGGGCTACTAGAACTGCTTGTGTCTACTAGATGTTAAATACTTAACGTAACCAGTGGTGGTATGGACAGTGTAACTGATGCGGCAAATTAAAGTTGATAAACCGTGGTAAATAAGTAACATCGTTACTGCCACTGTGAAAAAATAGTATCACTTTGGCCGAACAAACATATATATCCCCAGTCTTTGCTGAGTGGTTCATAGGTTTCCAGTATGTTTGTGACAACATGAATAGGTGTTTGGAGAACTGCGTTTACAATCTTGTGAAAGCTTCGCTCAGAAAACTTTTCTTCTATCACTTTCGCTCTCCCGCCATAAAGATGAGTTACGTGTTTTAAGTTTAATATGTATTGTATGAAGGTTGTATTTAAGGCTAAAATAAAGGACATTAGAGAACTGATGGAAAAGACCCATTCTCTCAGCTTACCAATGCTAATAACCTTCGAAATATGCAGAATTCAAGACTGCTGTTAGAACTTTAAAAAAAATAATTAGGGCAAGAAAATTAACATATATTAGGAATAGTAATGATGGTAACTATTAAAAATGCTAATACAGTCGAACCTTATAACAAACTTAGAGGGACCAAAGGTTTTGTTCGCTATATCCGAACCATTAAAGAAAATGTTAGATTTCACAAAATTAATAACTCATTAGTTGCTGTGTGTATTCAATAATGATGTATTAAAAAATGATAAAAATCTATTAATAATTATTATTAATGAATTTAATTGACTAAAATTAATTACATTAAACTGACACAATACTAATTAAATTTACTAAAAATGAAGACAATTGGAAATAAATTCATTTTACCTTTAATTGTTGCTCACTGTTTTGGTACAGAAATAATCGGTAATCTTCTGCTGACGTGATGCCGATTTCAAAAACATTTTATGAATTTCTTTGTCCAATACATCAAATGATTGTTTCAATACATCAAAACATTCTTTCTTCCACTGTTTGTGTAGACAAAAACTTATTAATTACACGCATCGCTGCTGTAGCATCTGAGATGGTGGGAATTTCGTCATTTATGTGCTCTTCTTCATCAGCATCAGATGCAGAATCTTCGATTTAAGAATGATTCATTTTAATTTTTTCCACAATATCTTCATCAGTCGGATTTTCACATGTAAAGACTTCATCATCACATTTTTCGAACAATTGCATGTCACAATCTGAGAATGATGAAATTTTGAGCTTTTCTATCCACATCACGATAGGTAAATCATCATCATCTTCAACATTCTTAAAAAGTTTAAAAATTAAAAAAATTCAGTAGTCGACTGAAAAAAAAGGTTCGTTACAGCCGATTCTTAAGATTTCGGAATTTCGCTATAAAAGGATAAATTAGCATTAAATACAATAGGAAAGCGGCGGGACCAAATTTTCGTTCGCTATATCCGTGAATTCGTTATATACCGAGTTCGCTATAACGGTGTTCGACTGTAGTTGACTTGATCAAACTATTTAAATAAAGTGAAATTTTTGGCGTGTTTGATTTATTTTTCCTCTGAGACACTGCCTCAGAATAAGACCGATTTCTGTAGTTTGTAATAATTAGTTACGACTTTTAAGCCATAACTAATTAATCATCAAACAGCACTCTGTTAGTTAAGAGCGTTCACTGCATTATAGACAAATATATATCAAAGGATTACACAAGAACAAGCACTCTGGAACAACTTAGCTATTTAGTCTGTAACGAAACAGATTCTTGTAAATATGAAAAATTCAAAGCGGTAACTTTTTATACAAACGTAACACTTAGGTTCTCGCGTGAAAAAAAAAAATAATAATGCAAAAATAAAATATACAAAGGCATAGTGTTAAATCTCAGTTCTTGTAGTTATTACGGTTATATCAGTAATAACATTGTTTCGGATTTATAAATGGAGAAGTTACTTTTATTAATTTACAACCCTTCCCCACCCCCATCCCATTAAACGAGACTTTTTATACTGGAGTTTACACACATATATATATACATACACACACACACACACTGCTGGCCATTAAAATTGCAACACCATGAAAGAGGGATGATACAAACGTCAAATTCGCATGAAAGGAAGAAAGAAGATGGTGGGATATGCAAATGATTAGCATTTAAGCGCAATCGAACGACGCAAGAGGGAGAAACGGCATCTCAAACTCTGTAAAAATGGAAAGTTATGTATCATGTTTCTCATTCGGAAATCGCATTTGAATGTTGGTTGTTTTCGAGAAGATCGTGTTATGCCTCGTATAAGGCCCGCTGCACACGAGCGGTACGTCGCCGTTGAACTTCAATTTACACGACATGCGAATCCGTTGCGGTTTGGGCTTTTCCGTGAAATTTACGTCACAGATCAGCCATTTAAATGATAGAATTTAAACAGAAGGAGTCCAGCTATGGAGTTAGAAATGTACTCGAGCAAAAGAGTTGTGTTTTCTTACTTAGTTTATAAGTGTCTAAAATATAGGAAAAGAAGTTATTGGGTCCACACACTGGTTAGTTCAAGATTATTAAAAGGGACATTTTCTGTCTTATATGAAGACTTGTATATTACTTTCTGTGTTATATGAAGAAGTAATGATGAATAGAAGATTTTAATTACTTCCGAATGAGCAAACACTCTTTTGAAAAGCTCGCTGGAAGAATTGGAGACAAGATACGCTGTCAGGATACGAACATGAGAATCGCTATTGACCCGATTGAAAAATGAGCTGTAACATTGAGGTAAACCAATTATTTTTCAATGCTTTCTAAGGGTGAGACAAATTAAACTCTCCCCTTCCTGTTTATACTTTTTTTTAAAAAAGGAATATGTTCTTTTATTGAATAATAAAAAAAATCTTTAGCTGTTCCAACCAGTGTTTTATTTTCTTGTTCTACGCGTTTCTCTAATACGATTTTCTCAGAATCTAATGGCGTAGTATTTCGCCAGTATACTACGTGAAAACTAACAAAAAAAAAAAGAGCATACTCTCGCACACAAAAATCTATAAAAAAGGGGGGAGAGGGTATTTTACCTTGACACATTTTGTTTTAATTTTATCTTACTAATTATTTCTATTTTATTTTTTTAATCATCTACAAAAATAAAAGGGGTTACCTTAACAATTATTTTCCTAGTTGTTTTTGAGGAAACTAAAAGGGATACTAGGAAGTTCCCATCATGTATATACATCACTATTCAATTACTACCCTTGAATTATTGTGAGATATCAAAGTACTGATAATAACAATTTCGTACCTAGTGGATCTTTTATAAAAAGGAAATTCCCAATAATGATCTCACGAAAGTAATAAAAATTTGTTTAGAAATAAATTTAAGAATTCCGGGTTCCGTGTTTAATTACTTCCCTTTTTGTCCAAACAACAACCAGTCAAAATAATTTAAGATTTTCCCCTCTGTAATAAAAGTTTAATAGCAGGTAAAAAAAGGTTTAATTCCAAAGTCAATAACCCACAAAACAATGTATTGTTTCCTTTTACATGTTTAATCTTTTCTCTATTCATTTTGTTTGAAAAAATTATTGTAATTTTACAAAATATAATCCAGCAAAATGCACCTTATGGCAAGAATTCCATTGCTATTTTCCTATTCAACCAAATTTTCTGTTTTATTTTTTTTTTTCCCAATCAGGACATAATTTCTAAGGAAATTATTAAAAGTTCTGTGTCTAAATTTTCAGCCATTTTGTTGCGGTAAAATCTCGTCCATCTGAGTTGCACGATTAAAATGAAGGTACTGCCTAACCGTTGCCCTTGATGCGATGAAGCAGTATCCGAGGGGGGAAACCAGCCGATACGAATTCGCAGCGGAGCCTCAGATCGTGTCAGTCGGTTAGTTTAACTCTAGATACTCCTGACCTAAACTGCGGTACCGCAACGGCGCCGTACCGCTCGTGTGCAGCGGGCCTAAGAAGGAAAAATGGTTACCAGCACGTGTCGAAATTCGATAGCGGCAGGATCGTGGCCTATCGAGAATGCGGTTTAACGTTTCGCGATATTGCTACTCGCATTGGTTGGAATCCAACGACTGTCATGCGAATATAGAATTGATGGGTTCAGGAAGCCATGCATGATCTCAACGGCCACCCGCCACTAACGCCGGATAGGACAGACATGTTGTCAGGTCGGCCTTGCAGGATCGTACAGCCACATCACGGATCTTGAGTAAGGAAATGAGCTTGTTTGCAGCACGACAAGTATCCGCACGGACAGTGCGACGTGTTTTGTCTGCACGGCGACCATTATTGCGGCTTCCCTTGACACTGCAGCATAAAGACGCGCGGCGACAGTGATGCGCCTAACGACAAAACTGGACAGGAGTGGCACCACGTCGGCTTTTCAGATGAGTCCCGGTTCTGTGTGCAGCATCATGATGGACATATCCGTGTCTGGAGGCATCGAGAAGAACGCACTTGGCCTGCTTGCATTCGATATCGTCGTACGGGCCCTGCACCTGATGTGATGGTATGGGCAGCCACTGGGTACACGACATGAACACCTCTTATTCGCGTCGTCAGTAATCTGTACAGCCAGCATTACATTTATCAGATCTTAAGGACGGTGGCTGTGCCTTAAATCCTGTGGCTGTGCCCTATCTTCGAGGCCTCAAAGATGTCATTTTTCAACAAGATAACGCAAGACCGCATGTTGCCCGTCGTGTCCTGGCCTACCTCGACACAGAAGGTGTTCGACTGTTGCCCTGTGGTCAGCATGTTCTCCAGATTTCTCACCTATTGAAAACATCTGGTCATTGGTTGATGAGAGACTGAGCCGCCACCAGGGCCTTTTTATCGCATGGGCAAATCGGGACTTTGCCCAGGGCCCCGTGATGCTAGGGGGCCCCAAAACCCCCATGGTGTATGCACCTAGTACTTCTAATAGTATGTATTTTTATAAATGTCCGTAAGAGGGGGCCCCCAAACAGCATCCGCCCAGGGGCCCCCAGCGTTCATAATCGGGCCCTGGCCGCCACCACTCTCTAGCCACTGCGATTGATGAAGTGTGGCATAGACTTGAAGCAGCATGGAATGACTTGCCCGTATTTGTCATCCAAGCCCACTTCGATTCGATGTCTAACCGGGTTAGAGCCGTATTAGCTGCCAGAGGCGGCAGCTGTGTGTGCTAATTTCGGACCCTGAATACCCCAAAATGCCTACAAATTTTATTATGTTTTTTTTCTTTTACATACATATATACATAATGTATATAAATATAAACAAAACAACACAAGCAAAAAATTAAAAAGGCGGGCATGGACTGCCAAACAAAAATTAACTCAAAACCTACCCTGGCATTGAAAAACATAAATTACATACACATACATACATACATACATATACACACACACACACACATATATATATATATTAATTATATCGTCATATCGGGGATCTAAGATACCTCACTATAATATAGTGAGGGATCACTATATCGTGAATATCATGTACGATATGAAACACGGTAAGATTATTGTCACTGCATACAGGTAACCCTCCTATAACACGGTAGATAGGTTCCTAGAAAATGCCGTGTTGTGTGAAACCGTGTTATATGAGATCCACAGCCAGTACAAAAAGGGGGGTTACGTTCCGAAAACTTATTAAAAACAAACACTTTTTTTTGAAATTCCATATAAGCGACTTAATTTTTGTTAAAAATATAAATGTATGTATAACACAAAACGAAAAGAAACAAAAAATATTATTTTCATTTAATGCGACCTTAATTTAATAAATTTCATCCTCATCACTGCTCAGTACAATTAAACGAGAACGTTTCATCGGTTGAACGATATCACCTTCGCTTTCAGAAATTTTTTCTTCATTTAGATTTTTTGCACCTTCTGTCCTCTTTAAAAAATTTGTAATTTGGTTTATTTGCTGGTTCTTACAAGATCATTGTGGATTCACGATATAGAGATAGACAATTTTGCAGCTCCCTTTTGAATGTTTGGCTTCTTCCAGCGGAAGGAAAAAGGATTCCAGATTTTCAGCCAAGCTTAGGCCTTCTTGTAATTTTATAGAGTTTTAGATGAATAAATTATAATTTGTTTATACGTTTTCATGTAAATCCACTATAGTTCATTTTTCCTTCCCGTCATTATTTTAAGGTAATTTAGTTTTTAAATGTGTTAAACAAAAATCGTGTTAATCAGAAGTACAGTGTTGTACAAAGGTTTTCGCAATTTTTTAATCGTGTTAGAGCGAAACCGTGTTACAGGTTGCAGTGTTATATGAGGGTTCTCGCAATTTATCTTATCGTGTTAGAGCGAAACCGTGTTGTAAGATGCCGTGCTGTAGGAGGGCTACCTGTACTTTTAATTTTCCTGTTACTGTGCTGTAGACTTGGATAAGTCGAATTGGTTGAGACCAAAGATGAACCTTCAAGCTGTTGTAACTAAACGTTACAAATAATTGGAAATTCGTAGTATAATACAACAAAAAAGGAGTCAGCGTTTAGGAGAAGGTATGGGCGAAATGCATGAGTAACTGAACAACTAAAATGCACTTTGGAATAAAATGTGTTGTCTTCATAAGCATTCGTGATAAAAAAAAAAAGGATTTAAAACAAAACTGCTGATATAATTAAATAATTAACTATTTTTTTCTTTTTCCTAGGCTGGTTTCTTTTTAAAGTTTTGTACTTTTCTGTTTCAGTCCGTTAGCTAATCGATACCTTTAAATAAAGACTTAGTTTCGACCTAGGTTTATACAATATCGTCTCGGATACCACTGCACAGCTGCAATTTGTATCCAGATAACGCGAAAGCAAACGTTTTTCGTTTCCTCCTGTTTATCCGACCCTACATCCTTTACGCCTTCCTTTTAATTCCACACTCTCTGTCATAATTCGTCGCAGATAAAAATGTTCTCATCCGTGCTCGAAAATTTTTATGAACTAATGCCAACGTCCTTTTGCTCTTGGTTTTCATTCTTAGGTATATCACATCATTAAGGTTAACGGATTATAGAATAGACACAATCGCCTGTTAATTGCCATGCAACTTGTTCAACCATAAAAATTTTGCTCCGCGAGTCATTGGCTGATGTCTATTATTAGAGCTTTTCGGAGTGCGTTTGCTTGTAGCTCTAGCTCCAGTATTAATGTTTAATAATTTGCTAATGGGTGTTCGTAACAACTAAAAATACATATTTAAGTAGAGGGTCGGTCAGTGAGGAGTAATTAATCTCAGCTGATGTTAAGAAATAAAGTGGTATGATGCTCTGAATCAGCCAACAGATGATAATTTTTTTATTTTTTTCCATGGAGACTATAATACCTTGATGTGCTTCCAGATTCTTGATGTAAACGTTCCAGTTGACCGTTTATCGCTTATTTGAAGATGCATCCAGTGTTTTTTTTAACTGCTCAACTATTTTACTAGCCTCTTTGACCAACTAAATTGCGTAACCCACCTAGGCGATATTTGATGAGTTTGAAATGAAACATGATGACAAATTCAAACAATTTCTAGTTTCCTGATTAATAAAGATTACTTGCTAAAGTAGGGGGTCTTCGACCTTTCACGTTCACGGGCCACACGTCTATGAAATAAGTTGTATAGGCAGAGGGGAAAATGTATTATTTGCAAACGAGCTTCAGCCTTTGAGATGATCGCTTGATTTGCTTTTTATAGCATGATGATAAAGGATTAATTCCTTCAAAACACGTCAATGAAATTTTGTGTGTATGGTGTGTTTTAAAAATATTTTGTACCTTTATAACTATTATTAATTAAAAAATGTTTTTATTTATTATTTTCTACAAACAACAAAAAATGGAAGATGAATCAGTGTATTTTGAACTTTATATTGCATGAAACAGAATGAATGGAAGAGGAGGAGACACACGTGAAGTTCTGGAAAGAAAGAGCCTTGGTATGCTGCTTTTTACCATGTTTTTAATAACTTGCTTTCTTGTTTGTTTGTTTGTGTGTTTGTCCAGTACAAATCTTGCAATCGATTTTTAACTAACTTCCCGACTAGCTAGACATTTGAAACTTTTAGAATAGCTCAGAACACGATGACAATGCATTTTTTAATACTTTTAGACATCTTTAAGCAGAATTAAATTAATTTTCAGTTATTTTCAGTTAATTTTGTTTTGTAGACTGGTGCAGCCATCTATCGTCCGGGACGGGAATGAAAAGTTAAACGCAAGTTAAATTCCAATTAACTTCATTTTCTTTCAAGTTGATGGGATAATTCATCAAAAAAATTTTAAAAAGTATTTATTAATGCATACAATTGTCAAGTTTATATGATTCAACAGAAAATTTAAAAACATGGTATATAAAAAGTTTTTTTTATCTTGTAATTATTGTGTTTATTTCGTCTTAAGATTCTGAATAAAATTGCCAATTTATTATTTTAATAAGGATATGTTCCGTGGGCTACTTTTCCCCGTGCATTCTTGATCTTTTTTGTCTGAGAGAATTTACCATTCTGAGGTTTTTTCAAATTTATATCAAACTTTCATTTTGCCTTATCGAAATGTTTCTGCGAGCCATGGGTTGAATATTCCATATGATAAAGTGTTTTCATACAGCTGTATAACTGCGCAGTTATATCAGCGAGTATTATCATATATCGTGACCTGAGCATTCCGATGTAGGAATATATAGTTATTAGGAATAGGAAGTTATCTCCTGGAAATCAGATGGCATGTGATGGTATACAACGTAAACCAGTTACCGTAAAATATTGACTATAATACGCACACGTGTATAATACGCATGCTTGATTTTTGAGCGAAATTTTTGGGAAAAAAATTAACATTCGACTATAATACGCATCCATTACTTTTCAATATTTTATTTAAAAGTTGCACAAATATTTATTAACATAAATAAAATTTGTAATAAAAATAAACGAAAACGTCAAATTCGGTAGAAAAAAAAACTAAAATTTTTAATCCAAAACAAACAATACAGTGAAATTATCAGTCTTAATCACTTTCACTAGAATACAGCTCATCTACTGTTTGTCGTTTATTCAATGTTTAAAACTACTTTTTTTTTTTACACGAGTATAATACGCACCCTCATTTTTGCGGATTAAAATGTGCAAAAAAAGTTCGTATTATACTCAAGATTTTACGGTAATTATCTCAATTCTTGGGTAGATTCAGAAGTCGAGGCCTGTCGTGCAACATAATCTGTGGCAGTTTAATTTGCTCACTACTATACAATAGATCAGTGGCGGTTCGAGTCCAGAGATTTGGGGGGGGGGCAACATTGGCTCTTTGGGTTATATATATATATATATACACTGCTGGCCACCCAAATTGCAACACCAAGAAAGACAAGAGATATCACAACAAAATTTATTTTGTAGATAACATGTTGACCAAGTATCAAATGATTAAATTTATAGACTTCTGTGAAGTGTGGTTCCTGCCAAAATCAGTAGCCAGAGTAGCCGCCATTGTTGGAGATCACCACTGCCACACGCCTCGCCATTGATTCAAAGAGACTTTGGATGAGTTCTTGGGGTACAGCAGACCAAGCAGCTTTCACACGTTGCCAAAGTAGATCTGCTGTGGCAGCTGGGGATGGAATCTGGGTCAATCGTAGAGCAACCATGGACCACATGTTTTCTATCGGCGAAAGATCCGGAGAGCGAGGCGGCCAGGGAAGCATTTCAATCTGGCGATTGACGAAGAACCGTTGGACAATGCGTGCCACGTGTGGTCGGGCATTATCCTGTTGAAATATGGCTGTGGGCAAGCCCTGAAGGTAAGGAAGAACAACTGGCTCCAACACCTCGGAGATGTAGCGCTGGCTGTTTAAAATACCGGCAATGCGTACTAGAGGTGTGCGAGAGTGATATCCAATACCGCCCCATACCATAATACCCGGTGCAGGACCAGCGTGGCGGTGCATAACGCAGCTGTTCAGCATCCTCTCTTCATGGTGTCTCCAGACTCGAATGCGACCATCGTGGTGTTGCAGACAGAACGTGACTCGTCAGTAAAGACAATTTCATTCCATTCTGCTGTCCACATCCTTCTGTCATCGCACCATTGGCAGCGGAGACGTCTGTGGTTCTGCGTCAAGGGTAGATAAAGCAATGGACGTCTTGCGGACAGACCACTCTGCTGTAAACGGCGTCGAATGGTACGCGCAGACACTGGATGATGCGTTACAGACTGCATGTGCTGTGCTATGGTTCGTGATGTGACTGAGCGATCCGTCACTGCCATGCGCACAATTTGTCTGTCATCACGTGAAGTGGTGCGCTAAGGTGGATGCGATCGAACACGCCGGTCCGTCGTACCCTCCTGCATCCAACGATCACATATCCGCATTACAGTTGTTTGGTTTCGTCCAACACAACTACCGATTTCCCTGAAAGATAATCCACAATCTCGGTAGGCCACTATCCTTCCTCTGTCAAACTCGGATACTTGATCAAAAGATGATCGCTGTTTTCGACGAGGCATAATTGATAGTTTTTTAAAAAAAAACCACAATAAAAACACAATTGCCGAACTTGAAATCGTCGAAATCTCCAAGCCTTAAATAGCGCTTTGAAGTGGCGCCACAGGCGCGCGTGATGTGCGGCAGCGCTGAAATTCTAATCATTTGCATATCTCACCTCCGCTAATGCAGGTTGTAAATTTCATGTTATTTGCATGTTTCCTTCAGGGTGTTGCATTTACAGTGGCCAGCAGTGTATATATATATATAAGAAATAAACATCCTCTCGTTTTAAATTTAAACACATTTAGTATTAGGTCTAGGATTATATAATTTTAGACCATGAAAAAATTCGCGAGGTATTTTTTTTTGGGTGGGTGGGTGGGGGGGGGGGGCAATTTCCTCTACTGCCCCTCCCTCCCTTGGGGCCGCCGTTGCAATAGATAAGATAGCAAACTTACATATAGTCATCATAGCACACAATAAAATTATGATACCGCTTACAAATATCACCTGCTCTTATAAGTTTGCTGCCTGTAAAATGAAGAGATCAACTTTATGACCTAAGGGGGGGGGACGTAAGCGATTTAGTTGAATTTATTTTGATGTGACCTATATTTATATGTATATTTAAGCCTTCAATTCGATAGCTTATTCATGTTAAAGCACTTTATACAACATGGAAAATTGAAGTGGTGTATCACCAAAGGTGTATTAATATGAAATTCCTATCCAAGAGAACAATCGACATTAGAATTAAATTAATTCTACGAGACGTCAGTTATGAAAATAAAAATTACATTGTAGGTCTTTTACATACACGCATTATGTATGTATGTAAGAAAAATTCTGAAATTTAATAAATTCATTTCTCCAAAATAATAGTTTGCGAGGTCGGCTATACAGTACATTTACAGAAAACTAGCTCTAGATTACGATTCAGGTTATAAAATTAAAACATCTGTCATAAAATGTTATCATCCGGCATTGAAATTCAGTCATTATTCAGACGAAAAGATACAGAGCAGCTGGAACAAATTTTAGTTCATTCCAACAGCTAGCTGTTAGGCCCTCGGCTGTTTGAATGAGAGCGCTTCGGTCATCTT
Source organism: Dolomedes plantarius (assembly GCA_907164885.2). NCBI lineage: Eukaryota > Metazoa > Arthropoda > Arachnida > Araneae > Dolomedidae > Dolomedes > Dolomedes plantarius. The sequence continues at coordinate 88,705,798 of OU015497.1, read as the reverse complement.
TTTTTTTCTGAACGAAGGTTAATTAGACCGGGACCTTAAGTTATAGCCTATTCCGAAAGGATACAAACATTTATACTCCAACAGTGCGACTCGTATCCACAAATTCTAAAGCCATATGCCAGCGCCCTAGCTATTCATCTATCGTTCGGCTTGAGGCCCTCGGAGATTCTTCTGGACACACTGCGTGTGTCAGCACGAGCCACACATCCCTACCCAAGCGTGATTGCATAGGTGTGTCTCCCATGTTCCGTGAATTGCAAAAGATTAAAAAACTGTTCATCGGGGCAACGGGGCAATATTTTCACACTTCCAATCATATATACTACTTATTTGATTTGGTTACAATCCGGCCAACTGGTTTGGTTGGGCTGTATTCCTCAAATCGTTAAGTTTTGCAGATGGTTTGTCGTAACAGGGGATAATTTTTCTTGAATGGAACTCGGCCGTTAGTATATTCATTCTAATCTAAATCACGATCTGAGGAGGGAAGTGCACATCGACGTTCAGAACACCATTCTCATTGTCAGAGTAGCAGCATTATGAAAATGGATTTTGTTTCTTCTAACACGATTTAGCTCCTTTTGCCATCTTACATGACGTGTGCTGGAGCGGTTTCTTGAAAATAAAGGGAATCGATAACCTGGCTACTGAGAGTTCTGATCTTAACTGAACAGAACATCTCTGTAATGAACTAAAGCAACATATTCGAAATCGAACACGATAATTCACCTCTTCACTCTCACCTCTGGTACCAGATTTGCAAAACATATCGCAAGACATTCCTGTCGAGTCCAGCCTGAAGTTGGTCGAATGGATGCAGTGCCACTGTCATACAAGCAAAAGGTGGATGAAATAATTATTAATTTTGCCATTTTCTTATTAAAACACTGTGGTGTCCTAATATTTATTATAAAGAGTATGTGTAAATGTAGCACATTATATTATCCAAACTTGTATGGTGAATATATATCTTACTCTACAAATTGTATTGGTTATTGAAGAATCTAAAGAAGGAAAATCTTCGACAGTCAATAAAGATGTCAATCATGGCAATGCAAGCCTTCTTTCAGGCAAACGTCGTCAAGAAATATCTCGACGTGGTAGGAATAAAAAAGTTACATTCTCTACTATGTTTACAACTCTGATCTTGGTCCATCTGACTTTTTCCAATCTTTTACAAGTCAAGGCCGAATATTTGAAAATTCTTCTCACGTGAAGAGGTTGGAGACTTCAAGTATTTTGGGGTTGAAAAAAAAAACAAGCATAAATGTGTTCGAATCTCTTTTGACTATTAAAAACGTTCCTTAAGATGACCGATCCCGATAAGTAATAAACTAATTTACTTTTAAAAAGTCAGCCTTAGTCCTTTATTGATCAACCCTTCAATACCTCTTGTAGTGCAGTTTTCTAAATTTGAAGCATTCAAGCAAAGATTTCAGACGCAGACTTTGGACTGGTCATATAAAGGTGAGATTTTGTGGGATCTAGGTCAATTTGTTCATCAGTATAGAGATGGGCCTTATATAGAATTTTGTTTCAGAGGGTCGTTAGAATACCGTTGAATATTTGCTGATACAAAGTTTTGATAAAAATAAGAAAACAACTTTAATATATAGTTATTGAGTTAAAAATCCTTGCTTGAACATAATTGTATGTTAAACATATTTTCCCATTTTGAGGGAGATATGTTTAATATACATTACTCATGGGGAAATTATGTGTAATACACATTTTGCTTTTAAGCTCTCAAAGAACATTTTGTTTTTAATAGTAATAAAAAAAATTATCCTTTGAAAGCTTTCAAGCAATTTACAATACACTTGCATCATTGCAAGAGTTGAAAAATATTAAAATAAATCTAACTGATCTAATGAACATCTAAGTTACGAATTATTTAACCTAGTCTGCTCATTTTTTATCCAGTGTGATCACCTCCCCCTTCTAAGCATAACTGTGGTTTAGCAATGCTTTTTTTCTAAAAAAAAAAATAGGTGGGTGTACTATGTTTTCTCAAATAAAGGTGTGTATTTTTAGTACCGTGTTTGCAACTTAAAATAACAACAACCACAACAACAGCAATAACAATAATAATAATAATAATAATGGTTTAAAAAGATGTTAAAGGTAATTTTTTTTTCATTTTGGAACATATTGGAGAAATTTGCTGAAATAAAATAATAAATCTGTTAATTCTAATTCTATGGGCCTGTTTATATAGAATCCGTCAGCATCAGCGTTGAAATTTTTAACCAATCATTGACCCAGCCCCAGCGGAATCTTTAACGCTGACGGATTCTATGTGAACAGGCCCTATTTATTGATTCGACTAAACAAAAACTAAACAAAATTTTAAAATAATTAATTTTGAGAATACTAAAAAAGTTGTAAAAATTTTACAATAAACTCCAAATCTGACTCATACCTTGAGGAGATTCAATGTCTCGATTTCTTTCTTTGCTATTTGGGTCTATTGCTCAATGATGTCCAAAGAACAACCAAGATTCTATACATTTTGTCTGACTGAACAGACCGTGAGGAGGCCCAACATTCTTTTATGAACGCCAATGCCGATGTTGTTTAAGTCAACAATGAAGTTCTTAAAGAGATTGCAGTGAGGTTAATCTGTGAAAAGCCCTTTCCACATTCGCTTGAAGATATCGGAATCATATCGTGATGGTGTACTAATTGAAATAATCCTTCTGGAATTATTTTTGCATCTATATATTCTCGGAAACTCTGTATTATCTCCCTTTCATTCAAACGAAGTTTTCGTGATAAATTCCTTATTTCTGCCTCCCCAAACGTGAAATGATTTTGAACTTCTTCTGGCCACTGTTTTGGATCTATCACTCTGGCCCATTTAGATAAATCAGCTTCTTAATCATCTAGTAATCTCTTTTTAACAGATGTTTTCAGATTTCATAAAATGAAATAGGACATATTGGTGGATCCTCTTTTCTATCTTTCTTGTATATGAGAACCTCCTGAAAGATGAGTTACCCTCTCGCTCACTGCATTCTGCTGACTTTTCCCGCTACCCTGCACGTCCTTTTGCAAGGATTCCTAAGGGCCAATGCCCTTGCAACCATACTGCCATCTAGGAGACCACGATAATATGTATGATTATCTATGTCATACTCCGTTGCACCGTTGCCTTGTTTCTTTTCGCGGGAAATCTTTATATGTTCATGAAACAGAGATAGAAACACAAAAAAATAAATATTGATTTAAGATAATACGTCACAGGTCACAGGGGGAACTAAAAACACGCAATTAAAAAAACTTTTTTATATATTAATAATGGATTCGTAAGTTTCTTAAAATTTCGGTTAAGTTAAGCCAAAATAATACTTAAAAAAAGGTGGGGATAAGGCGTACCCCCAGAAAAAAAAAAAAAAAAAAAAAACTGGTTTAAAGTACTTTCACATAAACGCCGGCGATGGTAGAGTCGAACTGATTTAACCCTTTTCCGACCTAAAAAAATGTTTTTGCAAAAGACTATATTTCAAATTTTATCAAGATCTAGGTTTCCCTACATTACCCATGCTAACACAACTGCAGATAATATTTTCAGTTATTTTAATTTATACTTTGCTTTTTTTTAGAAAAAAACACATCTATCTACTTAAGGCGATAATTTTATACGCAATGTGGGAACCTTTATCTCAGCTTATTAGGCGTCCAGTAGAGTATCTCTCTCCCGAAACAAACGACATTTTATCGCAGAGTTTATTTATATATCACTTGCTATCGTATACTTTGAGCTCTGAAATGATTAAAAAAAGATACTTCAAAATGGCGTGAGTGTCACAGCATCTTTTAGGTACTTCTAGCTACGGAGGGCGTGAACGAAGAACCCGGTAATTGTTCGATTTTTTTAAATTTATTATTATTTTTTGCATGTGTTATATTTAAGTTATATTTAAATTAAGTCCTTCAGATTAAAACTTCTCCCCCCCCCTCTAACCTTTGTAACTGACCTTCTTTGAGTAACCCATTTTATCGTTATATCATGTATGCATGTGACGGCCGGGGTTAGCGACCCTCTCCTTCAAAATTAATGTTATTATATTTTTGTATATTAAAGGTGGAAAAATATGTTATAGCTTTTAAGAATCTAACTTTTGAGTATCGTATCACTCTAAAATTCAGGTTTAAATTTGAAAAAGAACGGTAACAGCGGAGGATACACACAATTGTTAAGGCTTTTCAAAACACGCTGCTCTTGTTATTAAACTGTTTGAAACCTGTCCTATTCACTACGTATATAACTAACATCTATAATGGTGAGGGAAGGTGGAAATTATGCTCCTTTACTTTGCTCACAACATCGTAACCGGAGATTTTTTCACTAAACCTTTCCTATGCCGAAAAATAAAAAGAAGTTGCATTGTTGTATGCATCTGTAGTGAGCAGGTGTTTCGACCTGGTCTGCTTGATGCACCTATCGCAACGTCCGGTGTGCAAATAGTTTATCTTTCGCTCAAGAACGATTTATAACTCTATGAATTAAAGTACTAAATATTTACATTCAAAAAATATTTATTTAGAGCTCTCAATGACAAGAAATGACCTATAAATAAATACGATCATAATGAAGAATGAATAAATAAATCTGTTCATGCCGTTCTTAGAATGCTGGTTCGAAATCTAAAAGGAAAACTGTTTTCATTCGTGGACGTCAAGGACTTTTAGCGAGATTCCCCTCTCCCTCCCCGCTCTCACACATCTTCCTACTTTTCAACTCGATTTCCATCGGTCTAGCAGACGAGAAACATTAGCGTCGCTTAGCGACACGCAAGTCTTGCCGGTATAAGCAGGTTAGTTATTGAAGGTTATGTTTTGTTGATGCTTTCAAAGTTTTTGGAATTCTATCTAGAATTTTAATCATGACGATATACATGCATAAAGCCATATGTCACAGGTAATTGACCCTTTCATATTTCACATTCTCCTCTTCTCTTGTTAACAGCTAAATTTTATTTTTGGTCCAAAACTTTTAGTACTTGAATGTGTGCCATTAGTGCTTCCTTTGTGTTATGCAAGACGAACTTTTTTTATCAAACGCTCAGATCTCTCTTTTCGTATGATTGCCGAACAGTTACAGCTCTTAATTGTTATCACAGTTGTTATATCGATCGTTTAGTTTGTCATTTGCATGTGGTATAAATTTAGATATTTATCAATTTTTTAGAATAATGTGTTCTGATAAATTTAAAACTTATTACTATGGATATTATCTATGTTATGAATATATTTTATCAATTTATGCATTGAAATATTCAAATGGCGATAAATTATTTGAATATTTCCATAATGAAGCTAAAATGTGGAATATTTTGTCAGAATAAAGCTGAAAATGTTAAAAAACTTGTGTATTGATCTGAAATTAATCGAACTAGCGTTAGTCTTAAATTGTTATTTGGTGTTTTGGAGAATCCTCCAGTTAGAAATTATTCCTGGTTTTTGTTTTTCTCATTATTCTTGTACAACTTTTAAACCTTTAGTGTTGCATTTATATACATAATTACTTAAATAATACTAGACTTACTGGGACACCGATGAATGCTTTCTTCCCAGTTCTCTACAAACTGAAAGAAAATATTTTATTGAAACATTATCTTAGCGGATTGTGAAATGCAGCCTGGTGATTTATTGGTTGTATTTGATTTCATATTAAAGCGAAGTTCCATCTGGAACTGCTATGTTTATTTTCTCTGATAAAACACATCATCAAAAGTTTGATTTGTTAAAAAAGATTTCTGACACATATTTGATGAAGCGCAGACATCAGCTGGTTTATGCTATTCCGAGTTCAAATCGCAACCCCGCAATGGAGAAGATTGAAAAAAAAAATCACACTCTCAATGTAAATTTAAGGTCTCAAGCTTTCAGGTGTCTGACAGTTACCATATTTTCTGAGTATGCGAGCACCGAAATGGCATTGCATACTCAAAAGTGAACATTTTGCCCTCAATGATTTTTCTTAGGGTCCAGGTTCCAAAAATTTTCGAGGGAACTACATTATAGTGTAAACTTCAAACATCGGGGAGGGAAAATTAAGTCTGGAATCCTCTGTGCATGCAGGCATTTAGTAGTGACCAACCATGTTTGTTTTTCCATTTTCAAACTCTAAATATATAAAAATTCAAAGTAATAATTTATGCAATATAAAACGACGTAACTCAGTATAGGTTGAGCATTCTTTATTAACTCCTTACCAGTGCGGCCCGAGATGGGTTCGGGCAACGAAAATGGGCAATATTTCAAATGCCCGAACTGTGTTCAGGCAGGAGAAAACTTAGTGATTCTTTTCCGTGATGTACGTTTTCCTTTCGAATGGACATTTAATATGGAGTTTTACTATTTCCACAATAGATGGCGGTATTTGTCCGTCATTTATTTCATTTGCGGGGTGTGTGGTGAGTTCTAAGGCGCGAATGAATGTTTCGCACCGTTAATCGGAATCTGTAATAACCGCTCTGTCCTTTTTATTGAATTTTATACCAAAATTTTGTTTTTGCAAAAGTTTGATTTGCAATGTCGGATTCAGACTCCGATGAAGAGTGCCTTTTAGATTCTCCAGGCTCAGATACTGAGTTTATTGTAAAGAGTGTGATGTGGGCTTGTGTGCCGGGCCATGTTTTTGTATATATCATACTGCAAAGGATTTGTGAAATTCGCATTTTCAAAATCATGTGTTGTTTAACATTAGTTTATAATACAAGGTGCGCCCATAAAGTAACCGGACAATTTTTTTATAAATAAGAAAAATATAACTCACCTTCAAATAAATTTATCTCCTTCAAAATAATCGCCAAAGGAGTCTATACAATTTTTCCAACGTTTCTTGAAGTCATTGAAACACTGTTTATAGGCGTCGGAACTAACAGTTCGCAAAATACGCGTAACATTTGATTTAATATCCTAGACGTTTTCATATCTCTGTCCTTTCATGGATTTTGCATTTTTTTTTTTACAAAGGACTTATTCACAACGAAGTTTTTCCTGACAATCAAACAAATAATCAGTATTTTTACAAGGAGATGCTTTTTCAATTAAGAAACAGGATAAGGCGAGTTAGGAAGGAACAGTTTGATTCTGGGCAATGGTTTGTTTTACACGATAATGCTTGGCCCCCTACAGCAATTTCTATAGAACAGTACCTTGATAAGCATTCAGTTACAGTGATGAATCACCCACCATATTCTCCCGACTTAAAGCCAGCTGATTTTTTCCTTTTTTCCGCTTAAGATGGGCATGATAGGACAGAGATTTGGAAACGTCTCGAATATTAAATCAAATGTTACGCGTATTTTGCGAACGGTTACTTCCGACGCCTATAAACAGCGTTTCAATGACTTGAAGAAACGTTGGAAAAATTGTATAGACTTCTTTAGTGATTATTTTGAAAGAGATAAATTTATTTGAAGGTGAGTAATATTTTTCTTATTTATAAAAAATTGTCCGGTTACCTTTATGGGCGCACCTTGTATTTAGCTTTAAAATTACCATGCCATTCGATTTATTTTGCTATAATTGAAAATTTTTGAATAAAATATCCATTAATTTTCACATGTGTCAAATAATTAAATATAGTAGTTATTTCATTTAAAATTTTGTAATTTTAAAAAATAACCAATTTTCTAACCTTTTTATTGATATAATGGACAAAAGTATAAGCAGCAAAAAAATATTCCATTTTGGGTGCATTTTCCTCAGATAAATGTCGCAGGTAAGGGGTTAAAAAATCCGAAATTTTTTTATCGCCGGTATGACGTCAGTTGTGGAAAATTCTACAGCTAACTTATTAAGTTGATGGTATTTTTTTCTGTTTCATGTGCATAAGTATAAAAAAATGGCGGCTCATCATTTGCATATAAATTTAAAATCAGAATTGGAACAAACACAGATTGTCAGCACAGGCGGTTGAGCTTGTTACATTATCTTTCTTATGGTTCAATGCCTATACCTTAATTTTATGCTCAAAATCATTAAAATATATTGAATGTGTGAGTAAAAAATGTACATGAAACTTAATAGACTTCATGTTTCAATTTGTGCACACCATATCCCCAGCATATTCTATTATCAACGTACTAATGTTCAAAAATTCGAAACACTGCTGTTCCGGAACATTACGGATAAGAGGCGTTCTCAACGTATAGAAAAAAAAAATTCTCTTTTCTGATCATGAAAACACTTGATGAAATGCGTTTTAAAAGCTCCGTTCATAGAGCCAGAGGGTACAACGGGGAAAATGTGTGCATTGAAAGATTTTGGAATGACATTTTAACGCACTATTCACGTTCCCGTTGACGCATTTTACGTGTGAATGCGATTGCCAGGAGAGAAAGAGACTCTCAGAGAGTTAGTTTCAGAGTCGTAATAATATTTTCTTTGTAGTTCAGATTGAAAAAAAAATCAGGTAGTATCTTCTAATGAAACTACCATGGGTTATTAACGTAAGATTAATTATCGTTGCTTTCCTCTTTTGTATGTATATATGTATGTGTTATGTATATATGTATCTATCTATCTATCTATATATATATATATGTCTGTCAAAATTTTGACGCATTTTGGTACTTTTCTGTTTAACTGTTTACTGCTTGCCCAAGCGATGCAGACTGGGTTTGGCGCGCTGCCAAAATTATAACTCGTTACGACGGACGGTTTTAGCGTCTGAAATTTTGCTTTCCGGAGGACCGTTATAGAGGAACGGAATCCTACGTTAAAATAGATACAAAACTTTCGTGCAGGATGGTCATCTAAGAGGTGGGCGTCCAACTGACGATTATGACCCCGACCCGAGAAAAACCTATAATTAAAAGAAGAGCGCGTAGTAAGAACTTGGGAGTTAAATCACGTGAACTGTAATTACTTCCCGGAAAGCAAATTTTCAACAACACCGGTGTTTCTTATCATACCGCCAGAGGAAAGTAAACACATATCCCACCTTCTTCCTCCTCCCTCCTACTTATTGACTAGAAAACGACTGAGGCAGAAAAAAACTGATTTCTTTCTCCGTTCTATTTTTTATTTTATTTTTTCGTTGAGAAGTTTCTTTTGCAGTGTATGTCGTCCTCCACGCTCTAAGTCCTCTTCAGATATTTTTTAGGCGCCTCTCAGAATTTGAACCTCTACGCATAGGGGAAAATTGGGGAAACCTTTTCCTCAAAACCATTACTTTTTCGCAATTACTTTTTCGCAACTTACTCGTACGGTTTTAAAAGGTGGATAGAGTATTTTATAAATTTATGCAGATTCAGGAGAAAGTAGAGTAGATTTCTGAGTCGATTCATGAGAAGCGTTAATTAAGAAGTCATTTAAGTAGATTTGCTAGCCCTTTCAGGCCTACCAAGTTATTTCTACAAGTAGCGGGGATAACGTTCAGAATTTTGGGACTGTAAATGCTGTTTTCGAAAATGCGCGAGGTGTGACGCCAGGTGGGGCGCTTATAGTGCAAGCCAGAAGTTTTGTAAGAAGGCATATGCACAGGAAAGAGTTTGTATGGATGTATAGAATTTTGAAAGTAATATTTCAAGAAAGGTGAATTTCGTGCATGGTCATGTTAATGGTCAAGTAGAGGAAATCTTTCACGTTTAGCAATAAAAATATATTTATGGTGTAAGAGAAATAAGTATTAGAATGAGAGGCCCACTGAAGAGTTAAAAGGCTAAGCGATAAGAAAATATTTATGGCAAAGGTGGGGTTGTAGTTAAAAAAGGGCCCACTCACATAAAACAGTAAAGGGGATATTTGTAGTAAATAAACCGGTGAGTAAAAAGGCCCGCTCCACTCTCTTGAACAGTACAGTGGTGGAATAAAAGATGTTTGAAAAGATTATATAGAAATTTACGCAACGGTAGCAGTACTGTCGGGTCATAGAAAGGGGAAAATGTTATAGGACTGACCAGGTGTTAGAAAATAAAATATAAAGAAAGATGAAGGTAGAGACGGGGTGTAGGAATAAGAAAATGTAGGCCCAATGAGATTTTGTGAAAAAAAATAAAGAAAATATAGCCACTAGGAAAAAGGTTTTAAGACGTAGGTGGAGTTTATATGGAGAAGAAAATATTATGATTCGAAGGAAGAAACTTATATGCAAAAAAGTTGAGATGAATATTAAGAGGTGGAAATGAGATTTTTAGATATAGGGAGAGTTCATAGAGATTGGGGAGAGAGAGGTGTACAGAGGGCGAATAGCCTACGGGCTTGCCCTGTGGTGGTACTCTCGAGTCCACCCTGCAACTATATTGAAGCCGTGATGTCATCTTAGCTAGCCGATATTTGGGGTAAGTCAGTCTTTACTTTTCGGTTGAAGGACAGTACAGTAGTATTTTTTAATTTAAAATTAAATTAAATATCCCTTAAATGATACATACCTTTCTATGTTAATTCGGTGAGGACCCAACTTGTTATTTGAAAAAATATTAATCATTTTAGCACATTATTAATTATTCATGTACTTATGAGAAGAATAATCATTTTAATACTGTATAATTTAACTGTTTATTTGTGTAATAAATATTTTGTTGTTAATTTGTAAATATTGGTCCTCATCATTTATAAAACATTTAAGTTGTGTTTTTTCTTTTCTACAGTGTTTACATGCTGGGTTAAAAAACGAACCTGCGTAATCAGTAATTAGTAATGGGTAATCAGTAATCAGTAATGTAACCCTGTTACTATTTTAACTTTAATATTTTAAAACCTTTAATCGGCAGGTATTTCCACCCAGCAGATTCACGAGAAGCGTGCAGTAAATAGTAGAGATTATGAAGTTAACTCTAAACCGAAGGCATGCACTGAACACCCACCCGTTCTAGAGAGGTTTTACTAGAGAGGGTTGACGGAAACGTATTTTGTCTGAGCACCGCTAAGATAATGGTACAATAAAATAATGGTTTATTGTTGTCTGCTAAAGATCAAACAGCAAACTGATATGCCCTTCTCAGTTCTAGCGTATTATACTGAATTTCCATCATTCATACAATGTCTTAAAGTATAAGAAATTTTAAATTCCTGACATCAATACCTAGTCCAGTTGTGTGATTTTGAATTTTATTCTTCCCATTTACGTAAGGCTTTAATTCCAAATTCTGGCTCATAGAAAAATCCTTATTTCTGCACAAATAATTTCTTTGATCCCTGAAATAAGTACCTTCAGTTTCGTTAAATAGACAGTAAAAAGTCAGTTCGTCCGTACCCTATCGTAAGTCAAAGATAACTGGATCTTCATGTTGTAAGTCTTTAGATTATTACAATAAAGTATCTAGTCTTAAAAAAAAATTGATACACATTTACGAGTGATTCAAATGTACTAAAACTTAAAAGTATCCGCATGTGTGTCCTTGTTTGTCCATTTGATTTTTTTTGTGTGTATGATAATTCATACAGCTCCAATATTCAATAACATTCCAGAACATTTTACCTATGGTATGGGGAATGCACCCATATCATAAATATCCCATACTTTTGGAATATACCTATATCGTTTAGGTATTAGAAACGCACTTCTAACCAATAAAATTTTCCTTGCCATATCATAGTTAGTAGGGTGATACTAACAGCTGATATGCCCTCGTATGGTCATACATCCATGACTGGGGTCCTAACAATGGTACTTTTAAGTGCATCACATTCCAGAAAATCGACGGACCCTTTGTTTCATTTTTAACTCCCAGTGTTTCCTCAATAAGTATAAGCATGATAGCAATTTTTTAATTATTTTGTTCAGATTGAGATAACCATCTTGTGCTTACTGAAAGATACGACTATCACATCAAATCTCATGCTGAATCAGCAGAAAAAAAACTAGTCTGGATAAGATAGAAAAACTTTTGTTTAGATTTAATATCCTGTACTAATCCGTTTGTATCGAGGAATTGGAATACAAAAATATTGTTTTACAAGTAAATTTTTTACCAAAAGACCCTATTCCTCCTTGTTTGAAGTTGTAAATTCAGATGGTATCTCGTTTATGATTGATGCCCCACCTTGAATCCGACCGAGATCAGAGATCTTTTTATGAAACGCGATTTGATTCTAGAATAATGCTCTATAACAGTGATTCCCAACCTTTTGTTGATCAAGGACCACTTGTTAAATGAAAAAAAAAGAAAAAAAATCGTCGGAGACCATCCCTCAACCAATCCTTTAGTGGCAAAAATGGATTTTATTTTCTGAATAAACAAGCGATTTGTGTTCAATAAAAAGTTACAAATAAACTTAATAACAACAACAAATTAAACGTAAAAGAAAACTTAATAGCTAACATAAAAGCCTACGAAAACTTAAAAATTAACTAGATCTTTCAGCTTGCATTTGGTTTACTAGCTGTAAAATGGCTGCGACACTTCGAGTCTGCCTCACGGAAAATTTGAATTGAAACCAAAAAAATTTTTTCCCTCCCAGTTTAAAAAAAAAAATAAATTAAAATTCGCGGTTGAAACGATGAAACCAAATTTTTTTTTATCACTCCTACTTCTTGGGTGCTCTCAGGCCACCAGTGGTCCGCGGATTACCTGTTAGGAACCATTGCTCTATAAGACCATTTTCATACTCTAAAAAAGCTTCCGCAGTCGACGAAAAGCATGCTCCCATGACAAACTTTACTTAAAATTTGAACTTCAAATATAAATTCGTAAGGGAAGTCGCTTATCAATGCTGCATGCTATTTTTCTCTTTTTTATATTTCTAATCTTTTTGTAGCAAAGCATAGGATTTAGCACTTGACCGATTTAGTCTGTCAAAATAACTGTTTTTAACATTGTTATTATTAGGTATATCTTGATTGTCGGTGGTTTTTACTGTTAATGTTATAATTTGAATTTCTATATGATATATTTCAATTACTTCCTTTTTCCAGTTCAAAACTTTTTTTGAAAGAAAATTGTGAATTTTTCTTTAAATTATGCTAAACAATTTAATCTGCGCCCAGAGAGACAGCTATGTAATGATATATTTTGTATATCGTAAATCCGTATTTACGTTTTCCAATGATGCTCCAAAAGTATTTTTTTTCGAAATAAAAATTTGAATTGTTGATTAGCTCATTCAAATTACCAGAAAAATTAATTGTGCTAGTTAATAACGCATCGAGAAATTCCAAAATATACACATAACTTCAAAATGAAGTTGATTAATTGTAGATTCTTGCCATAAATACTTCACTATACGTTAATACAGTGAAAACGTTATACGTTATACTGAGAAAAACGTACTGAGTATATACGTTAATACTGAGAAAAACGTATATACTCAGTCTTGGAGTATTTTCTAGTGACTTTCTCCCCGTATGCAAAATTCTTAGTGACTACTTCCCGGCCGTGTGCAAGATAGTTCATCAACCCTATGTAGTATATCGGGTCTCCCATTTCTATTTATTCAATTTTTTTATAACGTAGGATTACGTTCCTCCATAACGGTGCTGCGGAAAGGAAAATTTCAGACGCTAAAACTGCCCGTCCATCCGCCCTCTCGAGTTATAATTTTGGCGTCAAAATTTTGGGTCAAAAGATGCGTCAAAATTTTGACATTCATATATGTATATATATACACACACACACACACACACATATATATATATATATATATATATATACATACGTACATATATATAGATACATATATACATACAAAAGAGGTAAGCAACGAAAAGTAATCCTACGTTAATAACCCGCGGTAGTTTTGTTAGAAGAGACTACCTGAAATTTTTTTAAACATTAAAGAAATAATGAAAAATTAGCGAGAAAAGTAAAACGTTATATGAAAATTTAACGGGAAAAGTTACAGATTTGAGCTAATTATATATACAGTGGCTCCCAAAAGTGTTCGTACACTTACGATTTTCAATGAAATAGGGATCTATCCATTAATTAAAATGAATATTTCAGAATGGGTATTTAATAATAAGATCGATAATCTATTCGTAACAAAACTACATGAAATATTTTGAAAACATACTAAAACTTTATTTTTAAGAAACCAATAATCAAAAAGTAACAAAAACTTTATCTCACAAAAGTCATCGTACACTTGTAAAAAATCTCTACATATTAATAAATATTCTAATTTTCGTTAAATTAATATTTAGTAGGATATCTTTTAGCAACCACAACAGCTTTTAAACGTCTGGGAATAGATTGCACTAGTTCTTTTGTAATTTCTGCATCAATGTTCATCCATTCTTCCATCATAATTGTTTTTAGTTCGCTTTTCGTGTGAATGTCGTGTTTTCGTACTCGAACCTCCAGTTCTCTCCAAGTATGTTCTATTGGCTTTAAATCTGGCGATTGAGGTGGTGTTTTTAAAATTTGTGGACAATTATAGAGACACCAGAGGCGAATGTTGAGAGCCGTATGCTTAGGTTCGTTAGCTTGATAAAAAAACAAAGTTGTTTCTAATACCTAAATTTTGGGCTGATAATTTTAAATTGTCTCTTATAAAATATTCATATAAACAGCATGATTCATTAAGCCATCAATAAATACCAAATTTCCTAGTCCTGATGCTGACATGCACCCCCACACAAGGATATCTCCAACGCCATGCTTAACTGTTCCTACTAAGTTCTTGGGATTAAGTTCCTCATTTTTTTTCTTCTCCATACAATTATACGCCCATCGGAACCAAAAATGTTAAACTTGCTTTCATTGGCAAATAAGACATTATTCCAATACGTTTGAGGCTTATTTATCATTGATAGTGCGAAGGAAAGCCTAAGCTTTCTGCTTTTCTCACTCACAAAAAATTTTCTACGGGCAATGCGCCCATGTAGTCCAGCTGCTCTGAGAACTCGTCGAACAGTTTCAGGTGAAATTGAAGTAGAAAATGTTTCATTAAATTCTGCAGAAATTTTTACAGCACTCAAACGTGGATTTTTCACAAATTTTCTAATTATAAATCTCTGATCACGTTTTGTTAACTTTGCCGAACGGCGTTTTCTTACCTTGTTTTCGATCCGATTTTCTTCTTTAAAGCGTTTTATCACATACTGCACTGTAGAATGGGATAAATTAAGTAATTTAGCAATATTCCGAACTAATTTACCACTATTATGATGAAAAATAATCAATTTTCGAATGCTGTTTGTTGTTTCTCTACGACTACGAGCCATTTTAAAATAATAAATAGAATATTACGGAGTAGGCAAACAAAAATGAAAGCCAAACAATATTTTAAATGCCACCACAATTCAAAAATAAAAATAAAGCACCAGACGATAATTTTAATTATGAATTTTTCCGAAGATATTTCAGTGTACGATGACTTTTGTGAGATAAAGTTTTTGTTACTTTTTGATTACTGGTTTCTTAAAAATAAAGTTTTACTATGTTTTCAAAATATTTCATGTAGTTTTGTTAAGAATAGATTATAGATCTTATTACTAAATACCCATTCTGAAATATTCATTTCAATTAATGGATAGACCCCTATTTCATTGAAAATCGTAAGTGTACGAACACTTTTGGGAGCCACTGTATAATGCTTATCAGAATCCATGTATAAAATGCATGGCATCCCTCTTATGTCCTTTTTTGCGTGATTGCATAAGTGACACTTCAAGAAACTGACTTATAGAAGAGCTTACCACAAGATGCACGTGTAAAACACGCGGCATCCATTCTCTGCAGTTCGATTTTCACGTGGTTGTGTCAATGACGCCACATGAAACTGCCTTATAGACAGAGAGTTTCGTGTTTAATTTTACTCGTATTTTCATCTTGAACAACATAATTATTAATTTCCCTAAGGAAGCAACAAATTGGATAACATAACAGTAACCTCACTTTGAAATTGTTTCCTTATGAGATTGACTTCAGCTAAAAAGAAGCAAAAGCCGGATTGATTTTCTATAACTTTTAAATGTCTGATCATACACAAGAAAGTTGCACGCAGCATGTCACATCTCAATTCTTGCTTAAGAGGAGGGCACAACTTTTGTAGTTATACGCATAGATTGCTTAAGCTCATTTTGAAATGCATACCAGAGCTCCTCGTGTAAAATGCAGGGCATCCATTTTCTGCCTTTTTTCTTCACGTGGTTGCGTAAGAGATGTTACGTGAGACTACCTTATCAATTAACTGACTATCGATCAGAAATAAATGAGGAATGGCAGCAGATAACATTGTTTATTTTTTCCACACAAATTTTCATTTCCATTTTTTATTTATTAGCATTATGTTTTAATTATTTATTTTCTTTTTTCAAGTTCATGAATTTGAAATTACATTTGGAAAGGGAGTCATACTTTTTTTTTTGGTATTTGGAAAAAATTAAAAATTTGTCTCGTTTAACCTAAAGTCAAAATTTTTACGTTGTAGACGAATGGTAAGCGAATTTATCCTATTGCTGTTAATTTTGATTAATACTAACTTTTAATTTCATTTCGTCTAAAAAATTTTGACGAATTTGTACGTGTTATATATGTGTATCGATTGTTTGTAAATTCGAAAATATTCTGCTCTTATTCTGCGAGCTTATTAGTCAGTTCTTCTGATATTATAAGCAACGCTTAAAGAAGCTATAAAAATTATTAAAAAAAAAAAACGCGGTATCTTTGCTCAAATCAACCTAGGTAAGTACACATTCTGGCTGAATAAATCTGAATATAATTGACACTGGCTCTTTTACTGTAAAATCTATAATTAGACTCACAAAGTTTGGAATGTTGTATACCTGTGCCAACTGATGGCTAGAAAGCTATTAATAGATTTCAGTGACTATTTCTTCTGCTATTTACCTGTTTTAAAATTGTTACGTTTTAAAATTACGAGATAATGGTTTTCCTGCAGAACAGGATACCCATTTGTTACGTTGTTTTATGTTGCACGAACGGTGATTCACACTATGGGGCTGTAAAAATTCAAATCGATGGTTTCATTTGGTGGCTCTTTTTAAAGAAGTGGACATCTCTTTTAAGGAAGTCGATAAATGTGGCAAGTGGACAGAACACAAACGTAAATCCTAAGAATTCACAAGTTTAATTTATTTAGCGAGATCCTTGTTTATTAAAATGAGATTTTATAACTGAAAGTATTTGGTTAAAAATGAATGAAACGTTGTATGCTAGCAAAGTTCTATTTAAAGTAATATGCAGCTTCATAAACCCATTATGGGAAGAGTTCCGTATCCTGTGCCGGGAAATTTGGCGATTTTTTTTTGGCGATAAATATTTCAATATGGTATATTATCATTCGTTTGTATTACGATGTTTTTATGGTGGTTTCTTATTCGGGTACTTACATATTAACGCCACCGCAGCTACAGAGTTTGTGGAGAGAAGTCATAAGAAATGAGCTCCTGATGTACGGACATTTCTAATAGAATCTGTCGGTAAAATGTTATACTTTTTCGGCATTGGTTATTTGACTTTTACGGCAAAAGTTTCTATATATATGCATTCTTTATTCTGACAGTTGGAATTTATTCTGACAGTTGGAAAGGTTACCAAACAAATAGAATAGAAATATGTGTTTATTATAAAATTTATTTTGTTTCTATTTGTTTTGTTTTTAAGTCTAAGTGACACCTGAAAGATGGCGTCGCTTAGATAGGTTGCAATAATCTGAGTTTTCCGCCAAACGCGGAAAAATCAGAAATCGTGCCAAATAGCGCCAAGCGGCACAGGATACGGAACTCTTCCCCCCATTATTACATAATATATTTAATAATGCAGTTTTCGATTCTGTGTCAAAGTTTTCAGTTTTGTTATTGTGAAGTGAAATTTTGCCAGTTTTGAAAACTTCGCCAAACCGCGCCAAGGGGTACCCGCTTCTTTACAATTGCCCATTTGGCATTTATACCGTCTATTAGTCAATTAAATACAAAAGGTGTAATGGGGTTCCCTATTTTGCTGCCCAGCTCAAAATATTATATACAAGTATTCCTTGACTTACGCCCACTCGACTTAGACCGCTCGCACTTACGACAAAAATTATTATTATTTTTTACTTATTTTTACCTTTTTCTCAAAAATATTGTTCCTTGACTGCACAGTACATATCTATATGTATTACATTGTAGTGTCGCTTCGGCAGACGACAATTAAATCCTCATCAATTTATTCCACATCAATTTATCGTTTGGCCATCAAAATTTTAATTAAATAAGTTGAACATGTGTGGCAACATAAGTGATATAATAAAAAAGAAGAATCAATGTTTTGGTTGTACCTGTTAGGTGTATTCGATGTCAAAAAGTAGATTAATTATTTAGTTATATAAGCAACATCTAATATATAATAAATAATATTTATATTGGAGTCAGAGAAGCGTTATTATTATTATTATTATAATTATTATTCACCTACAATTAAAGACGCTTCATACATAACTATTAAAAACTACCTTGGATAACTTTGCTAAGAAATCTTGCAACGTATCTTCAGTCGCAAATTCTGAACCATTGGATTGTACTAACATAATAAATAGTGATGGCGAAGAATAATTTATGACTTCTAAATAAAGTACAATGTATTTTAAATCACGTATGTATGTATGTATGAAAGTAAAAAATGGGTATGTACATATACAAAAAAAAATGTTTGAAACTCAACTTACGATCAATGTCTCGGTCCTTATATCGGTCGCAAGTCGAGGAATATCTGTATTGCTACACATTCAATCACGAGACAAAATTTCTGTCTGAGACACCATTACTTTCCTAATTAATATCTTTGTACGTATACATACATTTTTCTATCTTGTTATGAGGCTTTTTAGGGTGAACTTAAAGAGAACTTTGTTGAATTTTCTATGGTAATACGTAATAAATTAATCATAAATGTTATAAACATTCTAAACCGATTGAAAGCAGACTACAGCGATATTTTACGTCACCTGGACTTAGCGAGTTGGGCCGAACAAACTCCTCCTGTGCTTCTCTTTATACTTAGGGGATATAATTTTTTTTCCCATAGTAGCAAAACCTGTAAGGAAATTCATAATCTAGGGATATCTTTTGCATTTATAAGAATTTCCCCCAAGAGTTGTTGAATTATCTCTTGTATTTGAGTACAGGAAGTTTAAGGGGAGTTGCTGGGCTTTTGGAGAATTAGATTCATCCATGGTTAGTACACTTGGTTTTCAGAATAAGGGATAGAGAATTTAATCGTAGACCTAGAGCGACTCTAGTGCTTGACACTGGGATTACTCCCAACTCTTCTTTCCCATAATTTAAAATTTCTTTTTTCTTTCTTTATGTCATTCCGTTTTCCTTAAATTCTTTCAAGACCGCTTTTATTTCCCCCTCCCCATTTTTCCTAATTATATGCAGTCACATCCTCTTACGCTTTTTCAAAAAAAGTAGTGTGTCGTCTCGTTGGTGTAATATGCCTCTGCGAATCCTCATGGTCAAATTGTGAGCCGTCCTCCCTGATAATATCTTCTAAGCTCCTGGATCCTGTTTCGTCAACCAATCAGGTTGCGGGACACATTTTGCTCTTGACCAGTAGTTAAGCTTGATCTTTTTTAACCTCTGTAATACAAATTTATCATCTTGCTTCCTTTTTCCGACTGTTTTCAAGCACGGGTTGCTTGATAGTTCTTTCCCATCCTGGGTTTGATCCCAGCATTTAATATCTTTGCTGCTCGCGGTCCTCTGTGGCTCGTCTTCGACTTTTGAGAGTTTAATCTTTATATTTTGCTTTTTATTTTATCTTTTATTGGAGCTTTTTTTTTTGACAAGTCTTGCTGATTTAATTTTGTGTTAACTTTAACTTACTAAATTCTAACATTTTTATTTTTATTTGTGTAACTTCTTTAATTTATTTTGTAACTTTTTTTTAAACTTGATTCATTTCTTCTTGGACCATGCGTGAAAAGCTTCAGTGCTTCCCATATCCTTACCGAGGGTAAAGGGCTTTCTTAGCCCTATTTGGAACCTCGCGAAAACTTTTTGTCCATGTCCATGTATGTCAGAATAAGGGCCTGTTCACATAGGAGTCAGGTAGAGGGAGCGTTAAAGTATTGAAATATATTTAACCAATGACAAACCTCCAAACGATTAGCAACGAAATTTTTAACGCATATGATTGGTTTATTTCCGTCTCAGCGCCATCTTTCCTTTTACGCTTCCGCTACCGGACTCCTGTGTGAACAGGCTCTAAGGCTGAAGAGCAGTTACATAATAAAGATAATTTTAGGGGTTTAAGGATTCGGGAATAGAACATGTAGCGCATGTTCTCCATTGCCCTAACAGACGAGGAACCGCGTCTATGATTTCGCTACGCCATTTACCCGCCTATTTTCTCACAATTCAGTGCTTTCGATGGGTGAAATCGTGTGACATTAAATAGAGCTTTAGTTGAAACTGGAGGTTTAGCCGTCGCAGTGCTTTTATCCTACAATATTATCGCGAAATTTGGTGCGACAAGAAAGCACACTTCAGCTCTAATTTTAAACTGTGGTGATCTTTAAAGGCATTGTGTTATGCATTAAACATTTAAATGAATACAACAAAAATTTTATATAAATACCTAGCTTTAGTTTTAAATGACAAGATAGGGTTAATTTTGGTTTATTTTCCATCCTGGAAAAGATGAACTCTAATTTAAGAATGGTCAGAGAGAAAAAAAAAATGTAGCTGAAGAACTAAAATATTTTATGGTTGGATTGTGTAAGTTTCAGGCTTGGCCTTTGTCCTGCTAAAATATACATTTTATAAAAAAAATTACAAAATTTTTGGAATTAATTTATGATTTTCCTATTTTAGGGCTTTTATCAAAAGAACAAGTAACACGTAATGGTGGATTACAACGAAAAGTGATGTAAATAAAGCTAATACAAGTAAGAAAATCAAAGATTTATCCATTTCAATTGTAGTTAAATTTGAGTTAATTTGCCCATAATTTAATGCAAGAATACGATGAACAATAGCGCCATATGTGTTAGAGCACGGTATCTTGAATACGAGTAGAAACAATAAGAGAAGTTTCGTTAAATCGGGCTTGGGTCTACCGTGTAAGTATATTTAGGGCTGCAGATTCGCTACCATTTGGCGATTTTTCAAATTTGCCCTAATTTTTAGTGAATGCCTGAAGAAAAAATGTCATCTATTGATCATCGTTAAAACAAAGACTGAAATGCTGCAGATTTTTCACAAAATTTACCTCCTATTTGGTTCATTCTAGATGTTATCTTGGATTCTTCACAGTGTATGAACAGTGGGTAATGCAACAAGTCAAGCGTAGTCCATAAAAAATTATTTAACAAATAAATAGTGTGTAGACTTACATGCATAAAAATTTAAAATCTTGATTATGGAGTCAAATAATCCAAAAAAGAAATTAGATCATACCCTAGGTAGCAATACTCTTTAGTGCTTTTAAGACAAATTTTCGTCAAAATGGTTCCAGTCAATATCATTTAAAGTTATTTAATTGAACAGTGTATTAATTATGTTACAAATATTTTTTTTTCAGTTTGGAGTGATATAAAATGGTGAATAAATGGGAATCGTTTTTTAAAATTCATTCACTATTTTAGGATAATTTTCAATATTCTTTTAAAATTAGACCATTATTACGTTATCCGCATTCTTGTTGATCCCGAATCCCATTCTAGGATTTATCGAAAACTGGATCATGTAGTTATATGTGTTTTTATGTTATGCATCAGAGTTGGCCACTTGGCAACAGCTGCTATTGATTTTCATTTTCTAGGCATCTGCTATCGACTTGCATTCATTGAAGAAACACGTGATCGACTAAGTGCGTAAAGATTTACGTTTTCCCATTACACATCATCATCCCGTACATTGATTTATTAAATTTACGGGGAGGGGGGGGGGATGATTGGCGATTGAATGGTAAGACATCATTTACTAACGGGCCCTTAAATACAGGGCTGGTGAAATTTTATGCCCTTTATATCAAAGGCGTGCTTAAAAAATGTAACGAAGAATTTATTTATCGCACACATTTGAAAATAGCTCACGCTTATGAAACTTACATTAAAAGAATTAGTACCCGACTGTGAACGAAATATTTTATTGATTTTGTTTCTTTATCTTGAATAAATATGAATGAGAATTGATGGGATTTAGTTCATTAGAGCATTTACAGAGAATATACAACATTCAAACAACGACCACAACGGTGTATTAGGCACTTTTGTTGGACATGCACTTTCAAGTGTGACGTTTATTTTGAGATCGTTAGAATGAATTTCTAACACAATAATAAATTATAATTAATTGTAATGTCATTTAATAAATGTCAATTACATGTTTTAATTAGATGATTACTATTTCTGTATTTAAAGTATCAATTAATATGATGTTATTAATTTAATACAGCATTTATTAATTTAATACATCATGTGAAAATAAAAAATTTTAAAAATAACCAGTTTGCGATCCATATCCTTCACGAAGAAGGAAAAATAAAAATAAATAATTACAAGATAAAAAGAAATTTTTATATACCATGTTTTAAAATTTTCTGTTGAATCATATATTTTGTTACAATTCTATGTATTAATAAATACTTTTTAAAAATTTTTTTGATGAATTATCCCATCCACTTGAAAGAAAATGAAGTTAATTGGAAGTTAACTTCGTGGCCGTCCCGGACGATAGATGGCTGCACCAGTCTACAAAACAAAAATAACGAAAAATTAATTTAATTCTGCTTAAAGATGGCTAAAAGTATTTAAAAAAATGCATTGTCATCTTGTTCTGGGCTATTCTAAAAGTTTGAAATGTCTAGCTAGTCGGGAAGTTAGTTAAAAATCGATTGTAAGATTTGTAAGGGACAAACACACAAACAAACAAACAAGAAAGCAAGTTAATAAAAACGTGGTAAAAAGGGGAATGCAAATTTTTTTGGTCGCATTCCCGTACTGTAGACATGATATAATTAAAAAAATTATCACCTTATAAAAAGTTTTATTTGGTAGTAGTTGTCCGTAGTAAAGTACAACCCTCCTCCTGACAAAAATTCTGGCCGCTCTTATGCCTAATACACACAAAGGAAATCGATACATACGCTTCTTTTAACATTTTACTTCCTTCTCTCTATCAACAAAATTTCTCTACCAGATGTAGAAAGTGAGTTAAAACAGCTGTGTTTGTGATTCCTGGTTATTCTTAATCAAGATGGCGGAGAGAAGTTTTAGAACTCAAAGTTTTGTAAATCTGAGAAATTTCAAAATGGGTTTTGTACGACCACAAAGGCCGTTGCATGAAGTCACGTTTAGAGAAAAGTCAAAACTCTCGAACATGCTATTTTATGGTGAAAAATAACAATTTCAGAAAGTAGGTATTCGAATGTTAATGTTGCAAATGATGTTTTTGGTTACGAAGCGAGAACTCTCCAAAAACCTCTGACTTAGGACACGTTCGTTCTCAACAATATCAAAGAAGAATGATTTTATTGCGCAATATCAATATATTGGTTGGTTAGTTGGATAAGCACAAGGTTGTCATTTATTAATCAATATACAAATTGTGTAAAAAGAACATTCTTATATAAATATAATTAACTTTTTCCAAATTAAACAAAACAATAACTGTGAATTCATAATACTAATAGCCAATAGTAATAATTTTATAATTAAAAAAAATCACAATAACGTTTCCTTAGTCACAGGTCTCAGAGTCTCATACTTTTTTGGATAACTTCTGATAGCAATTTGGTATCACTCTTTATCTCATTATAAAATTGCTTACATGTAATTTTTTTTAATTATGTTACTGATAATATTGATTTAATAATTTCTAAGTTGAGACGATTGCTATCCTTTGTATAACGCCCCAGTCATCGAAAATAATCTTTCTACATTTCCATCACGTCCTGTCGATTTCCATTAAGAGTACTTAGTGTTACTAAAACCCGCTTATGCCAAAAACTTGACCACCTCTTAGAAAGCAAAGCTTAATTTTAGTCAATTGATATGCCACAGGTGAGATATTCCCAACATTTTTAAGTTTGTGGCACCCTTGGGAATGAGATTAGAAACTCGCGGCACCCTTGTTAGAATTTTAATTTTTCACTTTTTTTAATATTAAATTTATATTTCATGAACATGTTAAATTTAAGTTTAAAAAATACTTACTCCATTGCAGGTTTTATTTATTTATTAAAAGATTTAAGTAACAAACTCTCGAATATAATATATTAATACAGTTTCAAAAATAGCCAAGAGATTCAGTGTAGTATTACTCTAAAGCAGGGATACTCAAACTGCGGTCCGCCAAGCTTTTTTGCTCGGCCCGAGGCACTCAAACTCATTATCAGGCAGGTGTTTTTGTAAACATAATGTTGGGAATTAGAGCCCTGAAAAAATACAAAACTGTACAAAAATATGCCACCTGCTGCTCACATTGTTCGCATCAACGTATCTTTGTGAATCATCCAATTCCATATGCGAAGACCGTATATAGAAATCAGCTTACTGATTTTCACCTTAATGACGTATTGAGAGAAGTACGTAGCAAGTATAAACCTAAGTTGTCTACAATAGTCAAAAGTTTGTCTCAACCAACACACACACACACACACACACACACAAAAAAAAAAAAAAAAAAAAAAAAAAAAATCCCACTCTTTTTTTAAATAAACTAGGGGCTTCGCCCCTAGGGTCGCTACGCTCTCTCCTCTGTTATGGCTTATAGCGAGATACATAAGGGTGATTCTCGGGCAATGTATCAGCTTCCATCCATTTACTGTTGTCACCCTTAATGCGAAGGGCGCTTCATCACTGTTAAATTATCAGCTTTAAAATTCAATTAAAAATCGAAAATTTAAGATAGAGACTTGAAATGAGGTTTATATGAATAAGAAATCTTTCAGCTGCCAGATGATGTTAATATTTTCTTTGTAAGATAAAAACTCGAGGAGCATCGATATTACATCCACATAGGGGACGATATTTCTTGAAAAACTGTATTTCATTTTTTGATGAAAATATTAGTCTGTTTTAAAATATTTTTAAACAAATGAGGTCTAGTTTAAAAGAGAAATGTCTGTAGTCTTAAATTGTAAAAAGATCAAAATTCTACGATCATTTTTTGGCGAGTTATCATTATCTGAAGATGAAAAAGTCAATATTTTCCCACAAAACATAAAATTAAAAAAAAAAAAAAAAGTCCGACGGAGATGAGATATGTCTTACTTTGATAGATTTGTGTCACAATCTGTCGAGTCTGAGAGTAATTAATTAAACTGAATATTTATTTTAAGTGGGCCCTACAAATATATTTTGTTTATCCCCCACAAAAAGAAAAACTCGCGGCCCCTCTGCCCGATCTCACGGCACACCGCTTGAGAATCAGTGCCATAGATAAAAATTTATATAAATATTTTTCATTCACAAAAGAGGACGTTGTGGTATAATAAAGTGATAAAAAACTAGACAAAAAGTAACTAATTGAAAAAGAGGACAATAAAAAGAGAGTGAGAAAAAAAAAAGAGGGCGTGTTCACTTTAAAAGAGATATTCTGGCAACCATAGGCAAGGAATGCTCATTATTATTTTTTTTTTTGGCAACTCTAAACGGACCGGGAACTGCCCAATCTAATAAATACATATATAAATTTAAATACATATTTTCAGCAGTTAAACATTTGATGTCCTTATCTGTATTTTAAAATATATAATATGAATAAATATAAAATAATAAATATAAATTAAAACAAAATTGAAACGAAAAACATCCTTAATATAATGATATATTAATTCTGATGTATTTATGATGTGTTCATTAAATATCTTTATTGCAACTTCCATATTTTTCCCGCCTCTATGAACTTTTCCATGAAAAGCGTCCCTCGCAAAGCGGATGAAACGGGTTTCATTGCCTTGCGTGTGTCGCTTTTCCTTTCGACCTCTACATCGTACACTGACAACCTTTTAAAGAAAGCAGTAAGTTTCTATTTTATTTTTTAGGATAAAACTGCTCGAAAATGGTCAAGCTACTAATGTGAAAATATTTCGACCCATAACGCATCTCTAAAAACATCAGCAGTACTACTTTTAGATCAATATCAAAAAATGACGTCACATCGATCGGAATCCTCAC
Organism: Dolomedes plantarius; assembly: GCA_907164885.2. NCBI lineage: Eukaryota > Metazoa > Arthropoda > Arachnida > Araneae > Dolomedidae > Dolomedes > Dolomedes plantarius. Next base: position 88,679,767 of record OU015497.1, on the reverse strand, counting down.
TCGATAAGCTATCTCGCATATAAAGATGCTGGTGCTTAGGAAATACTCGGGAAACGTAAAAAGAAATCCGTTAGTCTGCAAAATATTATTTTGCGGCAAATGCTGTTCATTGTTCAAGATCGGTAACGCTTAAAGGCAAAGCAATTGATTGGTCGAGGAAATGTTTAGTGTAAAGGCAGATCCGCAGAATTCTCTGTTCTGGATCAATATTTTTCTGTTTGTTTCTCTTCCTTCCTCATACACGCACCGTTTATATATGTATGTATGTATAATTATCTCTTACAAAATCATGTGTTGACTAATTACATGTCTGCTCGAGTTGACGAGTTTATAATGCTTTTCACCGTTCACTACTCTTGATTACAAAACGTTGGTCCTGAGGATTTAACTCGTGTGGTAGGGGTTTTGGGGAAATCCATTTTCTCTCACGTTTAGTTCATGATTCAAGAAGTAATGTGGACGTAGAAAGAAGGGGAGGGGACTTCATCATGCTATGTTTGTCAAACCAAGGTCTGGGGTTGGATTCCTAAGCTTCACAGCATGATAGTCAAAGTCACAGAGCTGAGAGTTAGGAACAAAATTAAAAGAGATAGTGTAAAAATTTACGAAAGACTCTACAAATTTAAGAGCTGCAACGAGTTAAAGAAAAATTAATGGAAAAGCGGCCAAATTTTTAAAAAAATTACTCAAAGAAACGGGGATTAAAAGAAAATTTAAAAGAATATTTAAAATTATGTTTTACAAACATCTAAGTTTAAATTATCTCTTCAAATCCCCCTTTTTCACGCAACGCTTTAATTTAACCTCTTTTGCTTCATTTCCCTTTCATTCGCTGCAGTATTTTTATCTGTATAATGTTCCCAGTTTAACTCTAAGCCATGAAAAAAAAAGTCCGGGTTCTGTTGCCACTTCTCTGGGATTTCTAGAGTAGAGCCCTCTTGGATTTCATCTGACCTAGTGATCCTATCATGTTCTCTTAAAATATATCAATCTCTCCGTAATAAGCTACTAGTAAACTAGTGTGAAAAGAGCAGGCAATACACCCGTTAAAAGGCATTAATTCAGTTCAGTTCTCAAGGTTTAAAAAACATGTATCTGTTGAAACATATAAGATTGCGAAGAGGAAAATGCGTCATTTTTGTACAAATCTGGCGTTTTTAAAATTAATTTAATAAAGTGAACTAAACGGTTTTAGAAATATCTGCTTTGTTTTCTCAAGTTTTATGATGCGTACAAGCTCAGAGAGAAAGAATTCGTTTTTATTAAACATTTAATAAAATGAACGTCTGTTATACTAACCTAAGACCCTTGATCTTAGCAGAGTATCGAATTATAACTTTCAATATAGTTTTATTGGGGGATAAGAATGTATTTAGTGCTAATTATTTCTTGGTATATTTTGGGGGAGGAGAGCAGTAGATTTTTACTCTAGTTTTCTACTTAGCCCCCATTAGTTTGGTTTGGTTGAGCTTCGTTTGCCCCCATTTATTTTGTAATATAATTTTATTGAGTGTAATCGATTCTTTATTTGGAAAACTATTGTTTCGATCATTTTCACCATTTAACAACTTTTTTGCAGAATTTGACGTTAGTATTTTTATCTGTTTTGTAATATTTGGGGTTGGGAGGAAACCTTGCATCATAGACGCACACGCCATAACATATGATAATAGCTTAATGCTTAGTAGTTTTTCATTTTTACTTTAATCCATTTCACAAGTATGTTTATAGTGTATATTATATATTTACTTCTAGGTCACTCGAAACCATAAAGAATAGAGATTGGTACAAAACTAAAAGAAGATGGAGCCGATGGAGATATTTTTAGCTGCCGTCAGAGATTTGTCATATGTTCCATACATAGTTGTTAACCATCCTTTTTATTCTGCTTTTGGTTGCTTTGCTCTATTCGTTGGTCTCTTGAGATTTTACTGCAGACTGACTGTCGGAATATGTGATTCGGATCAAGACATGACGGGAAAAACGGTACTAATTACCGGGGGAAGTGCAGGTTAGTGTCTCTCTTTGCACCTTCGTGAAAGTTTCTTTAAAACATACTTATGTGAAGACATCCCAGTCTTCGAAATGAATACTGATGTAATTGTGTTTTCACTTCGCTGAGTGAATATAACATTGAAAGCGGAGAGATCATTCGAATTTCTTGTCTGCTAATTTCTGTCGTTTTAAATTTAGTCTTATTTGCCGTTAATGATAATTATGACTTGCTGCAGAAGCATCAATACTTAAATGAGATTTTTTTTTTTTATGTTCGATACAAAAATAAAATTTTTAAATTTGCAGGGGAATGAATTGCACAAGGTCAAAATTTGAATTTAGTTGTAAGTAAATCTGTAGTTAGAGGAAATAATTTAAAGGGCTCTTCTTTTTACTCTAAGATATTTTCTCCTATCGCCCGAGGCTAAAAGTTTTGTCGTTTAATAAATGCGTGCCAAGATCATGGCTGAGTTTGACGCTACTTTTCGTTGGTTTATTTAATTTCTTAAGAGTTTTTAGGCAACTGAACAACAGAAGAAGGAACGTTACTTTGTATTTCTCTGTTTTCGCGTTGTGGATTTTATCTGCTGAAGCCCCCCCCCCCCCCAAAAAAAAAAAAAAAAAATGCGAGGACAAATTTTATTAAGAATAGAATACCAAAATTCTCTATGCTTTAACAACATAACTGAAAAACTAAAATTAAATAACTGATAATTTTTTTAAAAATTATATTCATATTTACAATACAATCAGTGTTTCTAGTAGCAGTCATGTTTATAATAGGTTTGCATTAATTTTTTCTCGTTTTTAACCGGGTTTCTTTTTACTGCTATTTTTGTGTTATTAAAAATGTTTACAAACATCTGTTATTTTAATATGACATTAGAAGATTCATCAAAATTGCATTTGGTTTGAAATTTTGTTTTCAGGAATCGGCAAAGCAACGGCGGAAGATTTGGCGCGTCGAAACGCCCGCGTGATCATAGCTTGTCGAAATTTAAAAAAAGCCTTCCGGGTTGCTGATCAAATAACATCCACCACAGGGAACAAAAATGTTATAGTGCATCAACTGGATCTGTCTTCCTTCAAATCAGTCAGAAAATGTGCGGAAGATGTGTTGAAAACGGAAGAAAAATTGCACGTTCTCATCAATAATGCTGGCGTATACGGTAAATTTTTATACTTACATAATTTTACAAAAAGACTATTTCATGGATTCTAACTATTTCATGGAAATGACTATATTCTCTGTTGTACATATCATTTTATATATAATGTTTTACATCAATAACTCAGTACATTCATGTTTGTTATAACTTAAAAAAATTTGAATTGATCATTTCTCTATTTTGAGAACTTTTCTGTTCTGAACAAGAACGCTCTCGATGAAACCACTTTTGGTTAATCTGCCATTCCTTAAAGAATATTTCCCCTTCCTTTTCCTTGGCGTAAAGCCTCTACGGGTAAGTTAGTGACGTTTTTGAAAAAAAAAATTACCTTTTAAATAAATCTTTCAGCCGAGCGATAACAGCAATGAAATTTGAAGTGGCCCGCAATATTTCATTTAAACCGAAATGAGGATACAATGAACTATAATTAGGAAACATCTATGATTAGGTAACCTTTGTTCCGATTTAAAGGAAGCCTATTTGATTCTGTTTCTATTCGTTTCAAGGGTACCATATTCTTAACAATATGGTCGTGCCATTTTTTTTCTGTATTGAATTACAGAGAAGTTAATGCCAAGTCTTAATATGATATTTCTGCTTAATATGATATTACTTAAATCACGAAGAAACGAATAAGTTTTATCTGTAGAAACCACAGAGGTGGGAAGTTTTATAGCATAAATCGCTAATCTGCAGAGCTACAGATTAGGAGTGTAACACTGGGAGTAACATTTTAAATGCGGAACTTTTGGGGACAAATGGAGTATCCAGTGAAATTATTGTTACTCAGTATTCCTTTGTTGTAATTAACGTATTTTCATATTATATTTTAGATGAATCTAAAACAGTAACGAAAGATGGTTGTGAACACGTCCTACAGTCAAACCATTTTGGACATTTCCTACTAACATTATTACTCCTAGGTAATATAATTTTTTGAAATTTGCATTTTAATATTGATGTCATATAGTTTTGTTTTTCTACTGTTCATTTTCGGCCTGGTTTTATTTATTTTTGAAATAAAAAATAATGTTATGAAAAACGAAGTTTTACCAAAAAGATAATTTCTGGGTATGATTACACGTTAGTAAGCACATTATCATTGTTTAAAATGCTATCCACAAGATCATATCTCAATCTGTCATAGGCTAACCATTAGTGTAACCCTTCGGTGGGAACATCTGCCTCTGAGGCAGCTATGGTTTCTTTATTCAACATTGGGTCCCCCACCCTTCGAACTTGGATACCGTGAGTCTACACATGCTTCAATCAACATATTGTCTTCAGTGTGGAAGTGTGATTCGTGACGCCAGCCTTCTATGGTTCAGGTAAAAATTACATTAATCGGAGCAAAAATTTAAAATCCCAATCCAATCGTTCGACTAACTGAATGCCTCTACAAAACGAACAATAATATAACCTGTGATAATTGGTTCTGTTCAATAGAAGTTGGTCAAGAATTAAAGAGAAATGGTTTGACGATTGTGGCTACCATGAAATGTAATAAACCACAAATACTCTCTGAATTTCTAGTTAGGAATACCTGGGAAAGAGATATTCCATCTATATTTGCCTTCCAGGCAGATGTTCCCACTAAGCGGGAAAAGAATCAGGTTCTCACCGAAGGGTAAGTGTGTGATTGCGTCCACCAGGTTTCCTTCTGCATTTAATATCTAGTTTCAGGATATATGCTGTGATCGGAAGCACTGATAGAGGCCATTTCATACGAACTTCTTAAGGTATGCCTACGTTGAAATGGCTGTTTTGGCGCAAAATTTCGAATTATTTTATTGCTCTGTTTAAAAGGCCAATCTTTTAGGATTCTAAAATTGCTTTACTTTTATTCGTATGATAAGTGGTTGAGAACTTGTGGCCAATTTAACAAACCGAAATCTATATTAAAAGACCGGAAGTAGAATAATATATTTTCAATATATTTCAATAAATTTTTTCAATGGTGTTCTACATATTATTAACTATGTTTTAAACTAAAAGCTAAGCTGTAAGTTTTAATTTATTCCTTCTATAGGTACCTGTACTTAAAAAAAAGATAATTTTTAAAAAAATCAATGTTTTTTTCACTTTTGGGGGTATATTGTAGGGATTTTTGGAAATATTATAAAACCTTTTACTCAGAACACAGGTAAGTTTCACAGTAGTATATAGTTTAAAGGAAATTAAAATATATTGAGTTCAAGTGAATGTAGCGTGTTTGACGTAAGCATTCAATTCTACAAAAAATTAATAAAAAATTCCTTCTATTTTAAAATGTTATAAAATTTTTACCAAAATTATATTTGTTTTCATGATTTTATATCACGTTTGAACTAAAAAATATATACCGTATTTTCCGGCGTATAACGCGTACTTTTAATACAAAAAATAAGATCGAAATTTACGGGGGCGCGTTATACGCCGGATATAAAAATGATAGATAAAAATAAGGAAAAGATGAACATAAAAAAATTAGATTTCTACATATACCTAAATGCTATTTATTTAAAAGAAATTACATACCTTATTAACTTAAAAATTTTAATTATCGGATAACATGAATAGTTCGTCATATTCGTCTTCCGTTATATCTTCAGGCACATCATCGAATTCTGTTTCTGGAAGAGAGTTCCGAAAGAGAAAATATCTGATTCCAAATTCCGCGAATTCATTCGGTTAACAGTGCGTTCTTACCCCCTGTTTGCAGAATTATTTACTCCCTCAAGCATTTCCCTCACACACACACATTGTTCCCCTTATTGCTTTTCAATTCAGTATACCATTGTTCGAAAGTCTGGGAAAATCCTTCGAAGGAATGACTCCAAAAGATAAGAGCATTGCACATATACATTTCAGGTTCCTTCGTCAAGAAAAGGGTGCGCGCTATACGGAGAATATACCTAAAAATTTTAAAAAAATGTAGTTTAAAATTATAGGTACGCGTTATAAGCTGGAAAATACGGTATGTAATTAATCAGTACCGTATATTTTTGAAAAAAAAAAAGTGCTCCAATCATATGCTACGTTTTGCTATGAATGTCTTCAGAGTAGTTCAAATATTGCTCATTAAGTTTCAGCTCAGTCTTTGAAGTCTGAGGGAAAATCTTAAGGTACACAAGCTGGGAATGTTGGGATATGTTATTTCATGAATCCTGAATACTTTTAGAAGATACACCTTTTACTTTAGACATTTGTGATGTGTTTCTTCCAATTTTAAAACATCGCAGTTGATTTGTTTTTCCAATTTACCATTTGTTCTCTTGGAAAAAATTCCACAATCCTGATGCCCTTAATATCAAAGGAATTTGGCAAAAACTATTTAATAAATAATTATCGATTTGCAATTTTTCAAGACATGTCATGTTTTTTCAGTTCACGGTAAAAATCATTTCGTCAGTAGAGACGAAATGTTTAGTTTCAGTTCGGAACCATAAACCAAAGATTTGTCACTGGCAATGATATTATATGCGAAACTAAGGACAATTTCAGCTTGTTCTTCGAGTTAAATGTAGACAACAATACACTTAAAAAAAATACTCTTAAAAAGATTTGCTGACGAACTTTAGAGTCTTCTATCTGACAAAATTCTATAGCACGTTCCAACCGACAACTTCACAGTTTCGTGACACATTTCTTTTAACTTTAGTTCCCCAGAGAATTCTCTCGCGCTTTTGTCATATATTTAACCATTATTTCAGCAGAGCGTCACGATCATCAATGTTTAACATTCGTCCATTCCAAAAATGTTTAATCTGCTCACGAACCCTAAAACCTTGTCTTCAATTTGTTTGAGCATTTCGTGCTTTGCTGAGTCGTGCTGTCGAGTACAAAGCAGGGTCTGGTTGGCATATTTATCATATCTTCACTTCAGTTATTTTAAACTGCTGTAAGATCCCCAAAGCGCTTTTAGACGACATTAAATGTTGAGCAGAATAAAACCAAGGATTAATAGAAAGTTTCGCATAGAATTAATTTCATGCAATTTTGCAATTTCGATAACTTATAAGTTATCTTTGGTATGCAATCTCGCAATATAGTTTAAAATATTTATCACAATTTTTTTCAGATCTTCTAAAAAAGGGTGCTCCCAGTCGCATTATCAATGTGGCATCTGATGCTTACAGAATGGGGAAATTGGATCTTGATGATTTGGCTGGCAAGAAATGCAAATTTCAAATAGATACATATAGCAGATCAAAGTTGGCTAATGTTTTATTTACCAGGGAACTAGCATCAAGACTTGCAAATTCAGGTAAAGCAAAATTATTTGTAGTTCCATAAACCTTATCAAAGTTTCATAAACCTTAGCTTGGATAAGCCTTACCAAGTATAGATAAACGCAACTCCAAATTCGATCATTATTTTACATATTATCGGCATAGCAATCGGAACATATCTTTGTGGTTAATCTATTCTGTGATGTGTTACATTCCATACTATGTTACGTTGTGAGACTTCACTGGTAATTTATCTTACATACAGGACGTTTCTCTCGAAAAAAAATGCATGACAGAGAAAAAAAATAGAATAGGATTTTAAATACTAGCGATAATAAATTATTATAATAACAAAATATTAACTAGAAATTTATTAGGCTCCAGTAATCTTACCACTCACAGGCTTTTCAAGGCCATTAGCTATTTGTTACCTCCAAACTTCCTGAATTGGGAAAAGAGGTTAAGCAGATCTCAGTAATTTTTTGACGCACTTCCTTGTAAATTTCTGATTTTTTCCATTTAACTCATTTAGATGGAAGCAAAATTTCAGCTAGTTAGAAACAAAACGTTTAAAAAGTCAATTTCGTAGCTTTAACGAAGAACTTTTTATTGATTGGGCTAAAAATTTACATTTCTGAACTAAAAATGTGGTGTCTTCTGATAGGATATCATTAATGTTAGTCTCTATTTGTTAACCAGATGAGTTACGACCAACTGTTTTTGATACATTTTTTAATACTTATTTCTAATTAATAAAAGCCCAACACACTCACGAAACTGCAATTATGAGCCCCTATAATATTCTCATAACATGTAACGTACATTTGATGCCATTACCTCTATCAAATCCTTTGTGGATGACATAATCGAAGCCTGCCACCTTGATGCAGCGACACTTAAACCGAAACAACATGATCAGTTAGCTTTTTGAAGAGTTCAAATGCAAGCTTCGATGTTCTGCATAAAGTATACAAGTATATAACCGCATATATATATATATATATATATATATATATATATATATATGTATGTATGTATATAATGAAACTTTCTATGACGACCAAAATGGTTCCGGAAAAAGTGGTCGCGGAAAAGGAGTTTCTTCCATAACGTTTGCACTATGGAGTCTTTAATCGGTTTTGAACAAATATGGCCATTTAGAGGGGTGGGCGGGTAAAGAAGTTTCACTATATATATATATATATATATATATTACACACTATTGTACCGTCAGTATCTGTACAGCTAGGGGGAGGGGTTCAGACGTAATACTTGATTCATTTTATTTTCTAATATCTGGTGCTGAAACTTTGGTTTTTATGGCCGTATGTATTACTCTTCTTAATATTCTGTCCATTAGTCTTTTGTAAACGCTTTGTGAAATCTCCTTCCAGTTTTTAACTTTACCCCCGTATTCTAGACCAGGCCTGCACAACAAACGGCCCGCACAAACAAGGCCTGTTCACATAGGAGTTCGGTAGCGGAAGCGTTAAAGTATTGAAATATATTTAACCAATGATAAACCTCCAAACGATTAGCAACGAAATTTTTAACGCCTATGATTGGTTTATTTCTGTCTCAGCGCCATCTTTTCTTTTACGCTTCCGCTACTGGACTCCTGTGTGAACAGGCCCTTACTCTGAGACCCGTAAAGCCATTTATGAAGACGCATGATATTATACATCTAAAAATTACGAAATATTATTTTAGATTTGTAATATTACGAAAAGAATATAGAAGCAATGAATATTAATATTTATTTAATTTTGAAATTAATGAGAAATATATTTTTTTGTTAGATGAAATATTTTTCTCAGAGTACTGTACTTCGAGCATATGTATCTTACTTTGGGTGCGTTTCAAAATGTTCACCTGTGCGACCAGAATTTAGGTTAATCCTATTTTCTTTCGGCTCGTAGTAGCTTTTCATAAAGTAACATGGCCGGCCCTCATCCCGTTTCGAGCTGTGCAGGTCTGTTCTATACCTTTCACTCAAGTTAATTTACGAAGGTAATGTATAGCTTGCTTCCGGCCTCTGTTCTCTCTTTCTAATAGTTTGGGATGTTTTCCCGATCATTTGCTGACTGATTCATCACTTCTTCCGGCATCAGCATTTAAAATCACTACCTGTTGACATAGGAATTCTTAGAATGATGACTTTGAGGTCTCATGCAAAGCACACGTGCGTACAGAGCACACGTGATGTCTTATCATTGCTCATTAATGCAGCTGCGTTTACCTCCTGCCGACAAGAAATCTTTTGAGCTTGCTTACAAGCGGTTCGAAATTTGTTTTAATACGAAGCGAAATCGTGTGCCAAGGCTATGTATATTAGGTGTAAAGAAAAAAAATTATTTATAATGCAAATTTTATTTGGGGGGGGGGTTCAATCTTTAAATTAAAAAAATACTAATGACAACAGCGAGGGGAAGAAATGACTTTTTGCCGCTACATAAACGTCATTTTACCAAATGATTAAAAGTGTTGTGCCACATTTATTGCGACATTCGTCCGCTAAGTGTTCATTTAGCTGTGCTCGTCACCCCTGCTAGCTCATCTTTGCTCATCTGGTCGAAGTTTAACCACGCTATTTATAGCATGGCTGACTTATACGAGTAGTACGAGTAGTACGGCTGACTTATACGAGTAGTACGATCGACTATACGAGTAGTATGTGTTACTTAAGTAAATCCGTTTTGCATACAGACTGGGTGTGTTCCGATGATTAAGCTCAGTACATATTGGAGACAATACTATATTTAGATGAAACTATACCTAATTTTAAGACTAATTATTTCGCTATTTATTCGAAGAACGAATAGGGCCAGTATGCTAACGAAAATAAATTATAACAAATCCCTTTATAAACAAACCATATTCCTTTTGAATGGTGACCCAGAAATCGTTGGATATCTGTTTTAAAAAAAATTTTGATATCACTATTATCATAGAAATGAGGTGGCAACAATTTTAGAATTTTTTAACACCCCTCTACTTGTTTTAGGTATAACTGTAAATGCTGTTCATCCAGGAGTAGTAAAAACAGACATAATATGTAAGACAAATGCCTTTTTCCCGTTGATTACAAGGATAATGATGCTATTTCTTGCAAAGGTAAGTGTACCTGTCTTATAATTCGAAAATATATGAATTATCAAGGAAATTAAAAATAGTGAAAGGTAAAATTATGAAATAGTCGTGTATAGTATACAGGGTGTCCATAATTAAAGTCCCATTTTCAAAAGGCTGCAAAAAAAGAACCACTGGTCAGAATGACTTCAAATTTGAACTGAATATACTGGAAGAAGGGGGAAACGATTTGGCATAATAAAAAAAAGGTTCCAAAATGTTACAGCGCCATCTATTGATGCATTTTGGAACTTTTTTTAAAAGTTATGCCAAATCGTTTCCCCCTTCTTCCAGTATATTCAGTTCAAATTTGAAGTAATTCTGACCAGTGGTTCTTTTTTTTGCAGCCTTTTGAAAGTGGGACTTTAATTATGGACACCCTGTATATTAGCCAAACTATAAAGAGAAATGAATTCTTCATGCAACAACATTCAGAGATATCCAGTGAAAGACTTTTAAACATTCTCAGAACAACTGTGTCTCTCAAGTATTTAGCATACACTCTTAGAAACGTTAGGATCTATTTCACAAATTGGGCTTGTGGCGGCCCAGTGGTACAGTGCGCTGGTTTGCGGTGCTGAGGGTGGTCGGATCGAATCCTGGCGTCGCGCCAGGATTCGATCCGACCACCCTCAGCACCGCAATAACACCGTAATAACAAAATTTTATTACGTCTGTTCGTGTCGTCCCTTCATAGGGACCATAGGAACAAATGGCTAACTGTGTTGCCTAGGCCAACGCCTTCACAGATTTTTCAGAAGAATCTTCGTCGGAGAGCTGAATTACCACAGAAAATAGTAATGGAAGTTCGTAATATAACGTCAAAAGTTCAGGAAATACAACACAAAAAGTGAATCAGAGGTCTTTTGGTCAGAACTTTGGAAGGTGAAAAGAACGACCGAACGCGGCTTGTTGGGTCTCCAAGTATTCTTTGTTTATGAAATGTTCAACTTAATTTAAATGCTGCATCGAAATAAAACTGAATTGATTTAATGAGTTTCTTATCTGTTGGTTATTTATAATTTAAAATCGGATTAATCTTGAAACTGAAGCATTTGAGAAAAGAAATGACTAAAATGAGAATTACAAAATTTTACCTCTTTCTGTGTATAAACATTTCTCTTTGTTCAACTTCATTGTAAGTTAAGGTGTATTAATTTCTTTTTTATAGGAAAAAAAAAGAGTAAAAAAATATGAAATTGCTATAGATGTATTTTACTTTCAAAGGATTCGACCTGCTAAAGGATTTTAAACTAATAGATAAAAGACTGAATAAATTTTACATTATTATGAATTATCCGTCTCTTAAAGTATATTACTACTTAATGATTGCTAGCTTAATTTTTTAATTATTTATTTATTCACTATTATTTAATAATACAGTATATTTCCTTGTTTCATATACCGTACAAAGATTTATCAAAATAATGGAGACAGTGACATACAAGAGACTTGTGGAAAATGCAAACAGGAAAACATAACTTCTTATATTTCGTAGTGTAATTAACGTTTCGAAATAATCAATAGATCATCGTCAGGCCGAGGGGGATTAGGTGTGATTGCCACTATGAAATTGTGCATAATTAATTGTTCATTTTAATATGAATGTTGAACATGCCTTACTGCTTAAAATAGAGCAACACATTCAGACCATCTTATTGCCATTATTTTAATAGCTGTTTTACATCAATTTGTTCTACCGCACATTGACAGCTCATTGCAGAATTTCTGAATTTTGTATTTTCTTTATTGTAGCATCATTATTACGTTTGATTATGAGAATGTTATAGCTGAGATAGAAAATATTGCTGTTTTGCTAATAACCGTTTGTTGATCAGGGACCACCCGTCGAAAAAACAGTTCGTCTGGGACTATACCATCTCCAAGCCAACACTTTTAGAGGCAAAAATGAGTTTAATTTTTCCTATAAATAAACTATTTGTGATGAACAATTGTAGTAAGTTGCAAATAAATTTTATAGTAATACCAAATTTAACATGAAAGTAAACTTAATAGCTAACATGGGCCAATGAAGTCAAACATAGCTTATGAAGACAAAAACTAATGAGATTCTTTTGAGCTTCCAATTGCTTTAATAGCTGTAAAATTGCTGCGAATCTATAGTGCCGTTTACATGTGCCAAAAACCCGGGTAAAAGCAGGGTCGTTTCTTACTTTTTCCCTACGATAGGGAAAAATGCAGGGTGGATTTTCGACCCTGCTTCGATCCAGGATAAAACCCGCTAATTACCCATGATGCATTTCGAAGCTGGGAGTAAATAACATGGCGGGTTTGAACTTGTGTGAATCCATGAAAATGCAGCTAAATGATCGATGGAAGGATCTGGAACCCCTTAACGATCGCATAATTTTCAAGAAAACAGTAGAAAAGTGCCTATTTTCTTCCGGAGGATTTCATTTATTTCTGCCCATCTAGTTTAAAAAAAAAAAACCCATCCCCAATTACATTATAAATAGAATGGTACTGCCATCTGGTATGTAAAATAAGAAATAAAATTTCATTTCAATAAAATTTCAATAACATTTTCATTTAAAGTGTTATGGTAAAATTAATAAATTTAATAAGTATAATCAATAATTAAACGTAACATTAAAATTTATTTATAAATTAATTATTTTAGAATTCACAGATAAAAATTTATTTATATCTATTTAGGATTTTTTTTATTTATACATGACTAAAAATTACTGAAACAAAATTGAAATCAAAATTACATTTTGATTTTATAAAAGGATTTATTAAAACAATAAGTATCTTGCAATTAATCTTATAATTAAAAAAAATGCACTTATCGATTGGAAAATTTTCTTTCCAGTCTTTATTACTTCAGGAATTTAAAACAATTTCTTCCCACCAAACAGAGCTTCGTAATTTTGCCCACATTCTTTACTGAGGAAAAACTAAATTTAGAGATGAAGCCATAGATCGTACGATTACATCTAATATCCTCACCAATCTTCTAGTTCTTATATTCCTTTTTTCCTATCTATTTTCTAAATTTATTTTTAAAAACAACTGAAAACAATCATAAACGTTCTATAATTATCAACAGCGACTGACATGTGCTGCATTTAAATAACAAATAGACGCAGACGTAATTGTGTTTTAGAAGAGGAGTGCATTGGTCGTGTCGACTTTATCTCCTGTAAGCAAGATATATGTAATCAAGGTGGGAGTGCTCAGTAGTTAAAATTTTAAGTAATGAATTAAAATATTAAGGTAAGAATAACGCGGGTAAAAGAAAAAAAAATTAATAGTAGAGTTAAATTAAAACAAAAAAGTTAATTTTAAAAGAAAAAATATAGAGTTACAAGTTAAGAAAATTTAGAAGAAAAATTAGATAAGACTAATGATCCACGGAAAACAAAAAAGTAATAATATTAAGAGGCCCAGAAAAGCAGATATCATAAGAATACAAAAAAATTTTTTGTACGTTTTTCAATCTTTTTGGATTTTTAAAGTTTTATGATTTTTTTGTTGTTGTTATTTTTAAAATTTAAGAATACGAGGTCAAAAGAACAACAATTGGAAAAAAAAAAGGCCTTCCCCAGGACCATACACTTTGTAACTAGATAAATGCAGAGTTCGAAGCTAAAAATAGCAATACAGTGAATTTGGAAAAGTATGACACCGGCTGGGATCGAACCCATAACGTGATTTACAAGGAATGATGGTGTATGAGGATCACTTCCGCCGAATCATGTGACGGCCTTTACTTCCGGTAAAACGGGTAAAAGCAGGGTGAAAATGTGGTCCCATGTAAACGGACTTCGAAGGTTTTCCCTATTAGCGGGTAAATCCCGGGTATTGTTGTTGTCCATGTAAACGCAGGTTATATTACAGAAATTATTAGGGATTTTTAAGAAGAACGGGGATTTTTTTTCATACTCGAAACGGAAAATATAGTAATTTTTAGAAACAAAAAAAAAATCTTTGTTCCCAATTATACAAAAGGGTTAAATTCGCGGTCGTTTTGGAAACTATGAAACTAATTTTTTTTTTAATGACTGATGACTTCGCGGACCACATCTCGGGTTCTCCCAACCCACCGGTTAAAAACCAATGTACAGTAAAACCTCGTTTACCCGGACTAACTGGAACCATAGGCAATCAGGACAATCGAAAACCCGGATAATCCGGGTAATATGGGTAATAAAATCAAAACAAAATCCTTAACTAAGTATACTTCATTACGATAAAAGAAACCTATGTTTTGTAATAAAAGTACCGTAAAATCTTGAGCATAATACGCATTTTTTTTCACATTTTAGTCCGCAAAAAGGAGGGTGCGTATTATACTCGTGTACAAAAAAACGTAGTTTCAAACATTGAATAAACGACAAACAATAGATGAGCTGTTTTTTAGTGAAAGTGATTAAGACTGATAATTTCACAGTATTGTTTGTTTTGAATTAAAAATTTGTTTTTTTTTCTACCGAATTTGACGTTTTCGTTTATTTATTTTATTACAAATTCGTTTATTTTATTACAAATTTTATTTATGTTAATAAATATTTGTGCAATTTTTAAATAAAATATTGAAAAGTTAAGGGTGCGTATTATAGTCGAAATTTTCAATTTTTTCCGAAAATTTCGCGCAAAATCAAGCATGCGTATTATACACGTGCGTGTATTATAGTCAAGATTTTACGGTACATAGTATTTGTTACAAGGCATTAAAAATATAAAAATAACTTTTCACATCATTTCTTAACAAAGAATTGTTTTTAAGTCTAGTAAAGCTTTCTTAAACTCAACAAAAAGCATTTTATTACCATAATTTATTGTACAGTCTATGCAGGAACTGTACATTGAATCATACTAAAAAGCGAATATTTGGCGTACTTGTAGTTACTTTCTTGCTATCATAGTTAAAAATTATTATCTAATGGGATCATTAAATAATGTCTACAAATCTGATTCGGATTATCCGAAGATCTTGATCAACGAAGTTTTGCTGTGCTAGGGAATATGTCTACAAATCTGATCCGGATTATCCGAAGATCTTGATCAACGAAGTTTTGCTGTGCTAGGGTCTTTATTCCCAAGAACAAATTCATATCGTATGATCTTATAGATTCGAATACGACGATTGTGTACATTTACAGACGTTGCTAGCATGTCTGCTTCTTGTTTTAATAATCACCGTCATTTTTGTTTTATTTTATTTTTACAGTCGTGTGAGGAAGGAGCGCAGACATCTATTTACGCAGCTGTCCATCCTGATCTAGAAAAGACCACCGGAAAGTATTTCGCAGACTGCCGAGAAGAGAAAATAGTCGGACAAGCTCTGAACAAAACACTGGCCAAAAAATTGTTCGAAGTAAGCGAGGAAATCGTCGGAATTTCCCTCGGAAAAGCATGATACATTCATACCAGCACAAATTTAATGTGATACAGAACTGTGTGAATAATTAATTGGATATTTTTGTGAATATTCTGTTGAGTTTTCTTCATGTGTTTATGAAATAAATATTTATTTATAAGTAGTTTCGAAATAAGTCATTTTTAGAATTCGTGTGTTCATGCCTAAGCAATCATTTCTGCCCTTAGAACTGTTCGGCCTTTGTTGCCGATTCGCAGTACTGTAACTGGGTAAGCGAAACAGAAACACAGGAACGAGGCCCGGAAATTGCACCGGCAAAAAATTATAAAATTCATAAAAATGATTGATAAATATATTTAAAAAATTATGATGTTTTTCTTCTTTTCAAATTAAGATAATAAGAAGTATTTTAATAAGTGCATCTTATATTAACTGTTTTGAACATAAAAAAAAAGTTTAGCAAATTTTTAACAAATTAAGATTAATAAAAATTTTTTTAAGAACTACCTTCGGATAAAGACGCATATCCAGTGTTGAATAATTTCGATTAAATAAATATTACATTATCACAGATAATGAAAATGATGCTAGAATCGATTAATTTGCGGAATAGAAGCATAAAAAGTGTTTTAATAAAAATGCATGTGACAGAAAAATGGTTAAATGTGCGAATTATTTTTAACGTAGGATTACGTTCCTGCATAACGGTCCTCCGGAAAGCAAAATTTAAGACGCTAAAAACGTCCGTCCCAACCCCGCGAATTATAATTTTGGCAGCGCGCCAAACCCAGCCTGTATCCCTTGGAAAAGCAATAAACGGTTAAACAGAAAAGTACCAAGATGCGCCAAAATTTTGGCATACATATACGTACATATATATAGATACATATATACATAACACATACATACATATATACATGCAAAAGAGGAATCCTGCATTAATTACCTGCGGTAGTTTCGTTAGATGAGACTACCTGAAATTTTTTTTTTAATTTTATGCTATTAATCAACAATTGTAATCCTTTACATATTTGGTTTTCGTTAATTTTCTGAAAAATAAGAAACCCAAAACTTGAACCCCAAACAGGGCTCTGCAAAGGGCAGTGCCTAGACGCACTGAAATTAAAATGAGTCTCTAAACCAGTGGTTCTCAACCTTTCTATGTTTATACCTCTCCTTTGAATGATCTCCTTATCCCCCTCCCTCCCGAAGCCTATATATATATATATATATATATATATATATATATATATATATATATAAGGTAAGTAACCCTAGTAATGCTTCCTCTTCACACATGTTTTGCTAACCATCCATGCGCCCCCTGAATATTACTCACCAGGGGCGTTCCAACCCAGGGGTGCGGGGGCACACGGGCGGCAAGTCAAGAGGGGCGCCAAGTCAGCCGCCCTATTGAAAAAAATTTAAAACTAATTTATTAGTAAAATAATCAATATAAATATATCATTATGCTAGGTAACTACTTAGAGTTAAAAATGCATTTTACAAGTATAACTGGAAACCACATTGGTTTTAAAAACGCTGCTCCACGTCGCAACCAGTTGGGAAATAAATTGTTCGTTTTTGTTTTAACACGTTTTAACCCATCATCCCATCAAATCGCCGGCATCGCGTAGATGCTGGCGATTTTTGTCAGGTTGCAGGAAAATACTCGTTTATGCCCTGAGCCTATAAATACAAGAACCGGGAATTTGCTTTATATTAATTTTGAACGTGTCCATCTCAACAACTGAAACACAAAGCTTTATGTCTCGAATTTTTGTGCTCGATTTTGTGATTGCTGACCAATACAAATATTTCTCAGGTAAGTAAACTTGATATTCTTTCTTTTGCGAGGTTAGCGGTTCGAAATTGAAATAATACATCTATGGTTTGATATTTGTTTTGCAAAAAAAAAAAAAAGCTAATATTCATTACTTAATTCTATTTTAAATCTTTTTTTTTTATTTTGCAAATGTTAAACATATACTACAGGAACAAGTGTAAACTTGGATTTTTGAACTGCATCACCTTATTTCTTTAACAGGTGCGTGAAATATGGCAAATTTTTCAGAAATCGGGAAAATACGATTTTTTTTATTAAAGTAAACGTAGGGGGAATTGTATTTAAAATATGAACAAAATTAAAATAAAATTGATTTGGAACGTTTCTTTGCAAAAGTCAATCTTTATCGAGAAACAGCTTAACTTACATTGCGCCTTTTTTATAAGTTCTTTATTTGACTACGAATGTAAAGATGAGGCTCCAAAAAATCCAGAAGACCAATTCAAAATTAATTTTTACTTTGTAATATTGGACACCGCATTATCAAAAATAGAAGAAAGGTTCGAACAAACAAAACAACATCACACAGTTTTCAGTTTTCTCAACGACCTAAATAATTTCCTTGAAACAGATAAATCAAATAGGCCTACAAAATGTAAATATGTGGAAAGTATGTTACATGATCCATTTAAAAATGAAAAAGATGTTATAGCTGAAGATTTATGCGATGAAATTGACAACGTTGCACCCTATATTTCCCCTGAAATGAACGCGTTAAATGTGATTCAATACTTATTTACAAATAACCTCATCTATCTGTTTCCGAATTTAGTGATTGTCATACGAATTTTTTAAAACCTGTGACTGTGGCTAGCGAGGAAAAAAGCTTTTCAAAACTTAAAATAATAAAAAATTATTTGAGATCCACAATGGGACAAGAAAGGCTTTCAGACTTATTTATTATTAGTATCGAAAAGGACATTTCGGAAGATATAGATATATTAGATATTATAACAGGATTTACATTAAAAAAGGCAAGAAAAGCAAAGATTATTTAAACTTTTCGTTTATTAAGTATATCTATTAATAGATGTGTTGTATGTACACTCATGGACAAAAAAATTAGCGCACCAAGAAATAATTGCGGGATCGTAACGAAACTTGCAATGAAGGTACATGTCGGGGAGATATGCAAATGATTAGAAATGCAGCGTGATTGCGCATTACGTATAGCCGGTAGAGGGCGTTGAACATCGTACTCTGTGGAGTATAAAACAGGTAACCAAAGCTTGTTTGAGTGTGCTGAATCATTAACAAAGGAAGAGCTGAGATAGACATGCCATTACGCCGTGTTAGAAGACAATATAAGCAGTTGTCGCAGTTTGAGAGGGGGAGAATCGTCGGGATGATGGAAGCTGGGTGGTCAGCTAGGCGAGTAGCTCGTCAATTAGGCCGCTCTGATTGTGTTGTGACGAGGTGTTGGGACCAGTGGACTCGAGAGATGTCATGTACACGAAGACCAGGCTCAGGACGCCCTCGACAGACCAGTCGTGCACGAGTACAGCCAACTGCTTCACCGGCCGCCATCCAGGCACAGGTAGCACCTTCACTAGGGGCCTCTGTGTCTTCTCGAACCATACGAAGGCGCCTGGCTGAAGGACAGATGGTATCGCGGCGCCCATTACGTGTGCTGCCCTTGACGCCCACCCATCGACGCCTCCGTTTGGAGTTTTGCAGCGCACGAGGAAACTGGACTGCAGCGGAATGGACCCAGGTCGTTTTTAGCGACGAATCCAGATTCAATCTCGGCAGTGATGACAATCGTGTTCGTGTGTGGAGAGCCCGTGGTGAACGCTTCAATCCTGCCTTTGCTGTACAGCGACACATCGCTCCCACAGCTGGTGTGATGGTATGGGGTGCCATTGCCTACAATACACGGTCACCCCTTGTATTGTTCCGTGGCACCATGACAGCCCAGCGGTATGTTCATGAAATCCTGCAACCACATGTGTTGCCACTCATGCAACGGCTTCCAGGAGCCATTTTTCAACAAGACAATGCTCAGCCTCATACGAAAAGGGTGTCACAAGACTGTCTCCGCACTGTTACTACCCTTCATTGGCCTGCCCGATCCCCAGATTTGTCTCCAATCGAGCATATCTGGGATCATTTGGGACGACGAGTTGGGCAACCCACGAGTTTGAACGAACTAGAGGCAAGGTTACAGCAAATATGGAACGAAATGTCTCAAGACATCATACAGAACTTGTATGACTCAATGCCCGATCCTATCGCATCGTGCATTCGCGCTACAGGGGGTCCAACGGAGTATTAACTCCTCCGTTCTTTTGCCTTTTTCTCTGAAATAAATTATCCTTTTTCTTTGATTTTCTTATCATTTACTTATATCAAAGTAATCATTACGTATGTAAAATTTCGTTTCATTTTGACGACTCCTTCTTGGTGCGCTAATTTTTTTGTCCATGAGTGTATTTAATATAACGTATTCATTTGGTTATTATATCAATACATTAATAATTATTATGTTAGGTTGTAAAATTAAAAAATAAACTGAATTTATAATATTTTCTGCAATTCGTTGTTTCATTTAAGGTAAAAAATTTCAGAGAAATTTCAATTAATCTATACGGTATGAGGGGGGGGGGGCGACAAAATTATTCTCGCACACGGGCGGCAGCTACCCTAGGAACGGCCCTGTTACTCACACCTCCCCAGGGGGCTCTACCCAAGTTGAGAACCACTGCACTAGACTATTTCATGCCGTATACATGAGGATAAAATATCGCAATACTTTTTTCGTTTTTATGTAACTTTGTGTTTTTCATCTTTTGAGTTTCATTTAGATCTAGCTAACGATACTCTTAGAGGAGTGTGACAAAAGTATTGGAATGAGAAAGTGTGCAGCCCAAAAGAGGCTTAGATTTAAATCTTACAACGAAATTGGGTGTTTAAAGTGGATTTAAAGACCTATAAATTCAGTCTGTCGTGAACAGACCGATGAAATTTTATCAACTTTGTCTTCTAATGTGGGAACATGGGCAAATGGCTTTTAAATATTAGTCATTTACGGAAAGGGGGCAGTTCTGTGTAGATATTTAAGGATAAAGAGAAACAGCATTTTACCTCCCCAAGGCCGGATTTTTTAGAATTGAACTGATTGCTTCCAATCGGGCCTCGCTCCAGAAGGGGAGGGGGGGGGGGCAGGGCCCGATTTAGAAGATTCTTGACTACAGGCACATCTCGGGATGGGAGCGTAAAATTTCCAAAATTGACACACAAAAAAAATAATCATGAATCATTGTGAAAGTACCATTTTACCAAGAATTGGCTATGTGAAGTGTAGAAACCTAGAACATTATCAAATAACTGCATCATTAAAACACCAATACAATGCAACCAGAAAAACTTATTAATCCTTTATAAACTCCATAACATACATATGATGAACCTATCAATTAAATTTGAAAGGATATATAAAACAATTGCTATTAAAAAAGGTAAAATTTAAAAAAATGGAATTGTGAATTTTTTCTTTTGAAATGAAAATTTTAGGGGGGCCCCTAGGCCCGGGCCTACTGGGCCTAATGGAAAATCAGAGCCTGGAGGGGGGGGGGGTATGCTAGAGTTCTCCAATCTTGAGAAATACAACAGCAATTGGCAACGTATACGATACAGTGCATAGCCGGTTTTGAAAAGAACTGCGATTTTAATTTTTTTTATGATTTTGTAAAAAGACAAACCTACTTGTTTATAATGATTGAATTTTGAAGATAATTTGTCTTCGGTATTGCTGTTCAGTTATATTTCGGATTCCTTTTTCGTTACAAAACATCAATGTTAATATTTTTACTTCGTCGCATACTCCATGGTTTACCTGTTTTGACTACATGGTTTACCTTTGTTGACTTCTCCCACGTTTCACGAGATAATTTTTTGATGTTTGGCAACACAATTAAATTTTGAGTTTATTCTTTTCTTTTTTTTATTATGTGAGATAAGATACGGCGCCTATTGGTGAGTTTCTTTTTTTTTTTTTGGGTACCGTTTTTAAGACGGGAAGTATGTAACTTTTCTCAAAATTTGTAAATATAGTGAGTGTATGTGTGTAATATGTAAACAGGATTGGTACTTTGGGATTATCCCGTCTACCATTTTCGCCAAACCCGATATTATCACCAAAAGGTAGCTTTTGCGCCAATAACCGCAAATTTTATCACATTTACTGTGTAATCCTTGACTACGCGAGTTAGTGTTCTTTAGCGTGTTGAAATATACTGTTTTTTTTTTACTCCGCTGCAAAATAATTCCAATTTAGAATTTGCCTAGCACCGAAGAGAGTGCAGTGGCATATTTTCAAGAGTATGGAATCATTTCTTCTAAGAAAATGTGCGTGAATGGCGACTGCCCAAGGATAATGACTTGTTTGTTTGCGCTTTAAAAGCTATCAATGACTTTTGGCCGCCGAAATGATTGATAATAATATATTTGGTTAGATTCAAGAATAATTCAATGTGTAATTATAAAAAAATAGAGGTTTTTACTTTGTTTTGATTCTTTTTATTAATAATGTGTTTTAATAATATTATTGTATTCATAATAAATTTAATGTGTTTAGAATGTTTATTTTGGAAATTGCTTTTCATTATGATGGCACCAAAGGATTTGCGTATTTTCGCGAGCGTTGACAGGTCGACGGAATAATCCTAAAGTACCACAGGGGGGTAAATATTTATTATGTATCAAGACTATTTAATTACATCAAACAAGAACATAAGGATCTATCTCATCTAAGGAGCTCCCCCGGGATAATTCAAGAAGGAACTTTGCTTACCTAATAAGATCGAAGAGTCACTTCGAAATATTTAATTTGAAATTTGGGCGGAGTGACAACATACTTAATCATTCCGCAGTCACTCAAGTGGTTTGTGACTTTTACATTTCAAATGAAATTGACCCCGTTTCACTTTATGGGTTACCTACTGTTCATAGGTTATAAATAATTTAAGCTAGTTTTTTTCCCAAAGTACTGGGTTATTTTAAAGTAATTTAACTAAATATCCATGTAATTTCAGGAATCAAGATTGATTGTTTCTTTACACGCTAATAAAATTACACGACTGTAACGGCATTAGCGCTAATGCAGTCATAGTCATGTAACCCTAATGCAATTACACTTTTTAAAAATAGATTTGTGGTATTAAGTAGATTTTTTAAAAATTTTTCCTCGTTTGTTTTTAACTTTATATCTCAAACAGTATAGAGCATGAAGCCCTTTTTTTTTAAACTTTTCCCTGCATCGGTTAAGTGGCTAATTACACGGGACGTGAGGTTTTTAAATCTTCCAGCTGCTTAATGAGCTGATGAAATACCTGCGAGGACAAGCAACATCCTACGGGTTCGAAGGGAAAATAAAAAGGTTAAAAATGATAGTTCAGTTTGTAACAGTTCAAGTTACTTATATGGGTAACAGTAATTCTCTCCGTTTTTAGAAAAACTTTACGGGGAAAAATGAACTGGTGAGTATTACAGCTTTGCTGTCAACTATATTAATTGTCGGGTTTGTCTGAAGACTTTGACAACTATAGTTCATAGTCGTTCTGATGCAAAAAGATTTATCTTTAGCAAGGACGTATGTCAGATTTTGTTTTGGGGAGTGCCAACTCATTGATGATATGCAGTTGTAAATAAGTGTGTTTAGCATGTTATAAATAAATCAACATACCGGTGAAAATATATTTTTGATTGTTTACAATAAGCAGTTCACAAAATGATTATACTATTTTTAAATTGTTACAAATATTACAATAATTCTCGAATTAATTGCATTAATTGGTAAATTATGAAGACAATTGGTTTAACTTACATAATATGTATTTGGTGATCAATATTTTGGGCGTGGGGGGTGAGTCCCATCTTCTATTCCCTCTATGCATGATCTTTAGCGTACTCTGCATCTATAGAAGCAGTGGCGCACCCAGGATTTAATCTTGGGGGGGGGGGGGGGGGGGAGGGGACGAGTTGAACGGATAAAAATATTTATAATGCAAATTCAATATTCATAATGCAATTTCTATTTCTTTGGGGGGGGGGGAGGTTCAGGGTCTCTTGGCCTACCCCCTGGGTGTGCCACGTACAGTAGCATCCATGGCTGCCAAGATAGACAGTGTTAAGAGCCATTTCGAAATGTCTACATGCTTAGAAGAGCCAAAAACAGAAAAAGTCTTAGTTGATATCATTGAACCAAGAACCACAAAAAAGTGAAAAGAGGTGAAAAAATAAGAGATGAAGAGTCTCATTTGGCCTTCCCAGATCTATACGCTTAGTTTCGCCCTTATCATGAGCCCCTCAGCATGGTAAGTAGCTTCAAAATCTGAGTTTCTATTAAGTTTATGCTGTCACCACAACGTATACATAACAGAAGAGTATTTTTTCCCCCATGGAGTACCTAAAATCTAGTCTCCAAAAGCTAAATTTTGCACTGGCCCTCCCTTGAAATTTTCAGTTCGACCTCCAGACATTAAGATTGTTGTATAAAGCCTTTTCTCACTGAAAATAATCGATTTCCCAAGCATTCTAAAGCAGTGTTTCCTAACCTTTCCCGACTCGCGACCCCTTTATATTTGTTTCCCGAATCTTGCACAGCCCCCCCCCCTCCTCCTATACATTTTCACTGAAAACAGCTTTTAACACTGACGGTTAAAAATAAAATCAAGAATTTAAAATAATTATTTTCTTAAATGATTAAATACTTTAAATTTTGAACTATTTCATACCAATATATAATAATTTAGTATATATTTAGATATATTTTATGCAGGCATGCCGAGCCGACAACCTGGTATGGTTTATCCGTAAAAATATATGCATGGTTTGTGCAGTCCTTATTTTTCAACACCAATATTTCCGAAGAGTCAATATTTCTGTTATGTGCAAATGGGGAAAGAGACGAAAAGTAACACTTTTTCGTTATTATTTTAAAGATTTCTTCCTGTTTTCTACATTGCCATCAAATTGACGGCTTTCAGTCTTACGAGGTATACAACACATTTTCTCCCCCTCTTTATAATCGAATATAATTTTGTACATGTGTGTGCATATTTCGCGTACAATTAGAAAAAGTCATAAAATTTCAGAAGCCTGAGGACATAAATACAGACATAGCGCTCAATTGTTTAAAACCGTCAAAATGACGGCAGCCGTCTTTCTAGTGTTAAGGCATAAAGAAAAAACACTACTATGCATTTTACATAATTTTTAATTAACTAAATGTTTAACTGAACAGAAATGACATTTTTAAGAATTGTAGACCATTAAGAAACATTCATCCGTCAAAGGTGTGTAAACAAGAACAGTACGGAACAAAACCGCAAGAAAAATAATACACCTACCGTATTGATTCAAAATTATATAACAATATAAATGGAAAAGCCCTTATCTAAATAAAATTGCTCTATTCCATTGTGGAAACTACGACAGCAATGCCAAAAGTGACAGAACAGACTGATGAAGGTCAAACTGACGTTTGGAATTTGTGTACGGTACATAGTAACTACGATTTTTATTTATCACAGAATAAAGACGGCAAATTTCTAACGAACTGAGTTTGCTCTTTGAATGAGACTTTTTTCTTTTAAAATTCAGCAATGCTATACAGTTTCATGGTAAATAAGTATTGACATATTTTTTTCAGTGGAAGAACTCGCTGAAAAGTTATTTTAACTGAATGCAACCTTATCCCCGTCTCCCCCCCCCCCCCAGAAATTACTTCGAAATCCCCTTGTGAGAATCTGTGCTCTAGCTTTTAATTAGAAACATTTGCGTCAAGGATTGTTTTCATTGTTTGGATGAATTTTTGAACAAAATGCTTCAAGCGTTCTACAGAATTTTTTAGAATAAATTTATTTTCATTTTTTTAATCCATTAACATATTTCACAAAAGGTGTTATAGAAATAAAGGGTTGACTATGTGGGTTAATTTTTTTATGTTCGAAGTACTTTTATTGCGCAAATTTCTTTTTAATAAATAAAAACTTCCCTGATAATTAGTCAAATCATTCAACAACAAATCAAGTGAACAATAAAAAAAAAAGTTTGAGAACCACTGTTCTAATTTATCTCAACCCAATACCCGGTGTTAATTTTCTAACCGAGTTTTTCATAAAAATTATGTTTTGTGTTGAGCTGGGAATTCTCTCGCTCTCCTTGCTGTGTATAATTATGTGTGTGTGTGTGTGTGTGTGTGTGTGTGTGTGTGTGTGTATATATATATATATATAGTGAGAGAGAGAGAGAGATAAGGCCGCCAGTCATGGTTCAGAAAAAAAGTGGCTGTTTTAAAAATTAGATGCAAAAAAGAAACATCTGTTAGATCTAGTAGATAAGCCACAATTAATATTTTGTTACTTTAGTTTTATGAAGTGGCAACATTAAAAATCTTTTTGTCCGTGATTCTTTGGAACATTTAAATTTTTATGAACTAGCCGTTATTCAGACGTTAATATGTCTATAAAGTTCTAAAGTTGTGAATATTTCTACAAAATAAATTCCGATTACCGTATCTCAGTCATTCCCAAAGTGGTCTATATCGACCCTCAGGGGTCGATATAGACCTGCAAGGGGTCCATGCTGGTGAAAAAGAAAATTGGGGGTGCATGAGATGTAAATGGGGGTCCACGAGTTAGACAGACCGTCACCAAATTTTTGGCCTCCCGTAAATGTAATAATCCGCCTGACACAGATAGTACCTATGGAGGTATTTACGTAATACGAGTACTTTCTTATAATAGATAGATACATTTCCTAATTATATATATTTCATAAAATTGTGTAAGAAATCTATTCTCTTTTCAGTCGCAGTGCGTGTAACTTGTGTTGCGACATCATGGACTTTTGAACTGGAACGGTTACAGCGAGGGCCAGCAGGTAGCCGTTATATTGAACTTGCCAGTTTCCCAATTCAGCACAGACAAACTGCCAGGATCATGACCTTTCAGCCTACGTTCAACATTTCAATGTCCTTCACACAGACTTTCAAATTAGGTTTGAAGATGTATTGACTATGGAAATACCACAGTGGATTATCAATCCATACGGTGACATTGAAGAAACGGATGTCATGTTACAAGAACTGATGGGTATAATCACCAACGAAGATCTTAAGTTGCAGTTTAGAAAGGGATATGAACAATTTTGGCTTCAGAGAGAACATACCTGTTACATATTCTGCATTATGGACTATCGCGAGAAAGTTTTTGATAGCTTTTCCATCATCATACCTCGTGGAAAGGAGTTTCAGAGCGGTTGTCAGTCTCCTTATAAAAAAAAAAGAAAGAAAGAAACATTGGAAATCACTCGCCGAGAAGATTTAAGGTTAAACGTGACTAAATTGAAGCCAAATATTAAAATTTTGTTATCTAAGCATCAGCCTCATCCCTACCATTAAAAGCATTTATTTTTTTGTGTATTTATTTTATGTAAAAATGTTACTAGATTTGCATTTTGTCATTTTAATTAATAAATGTATAACTATAAAACTTAACATATTTTTTTATTTTAAAATTTTTCACTCTACAGTAAACCTTCTCAAAGTGAGTAGCTCTAAAATTGATGAATTTATATAAAATCAGTATTAGGATAGCAGGGGGTCTACCCAAAACAGAAAAAATCGGCACGGGGTCTACGGGACAAACAAGTTTGGGGACCTCTGCCGTAACTGAACCAAAATGCCTCTGGATATTATTTCAACCACTTCTTATTTACCGTCCTAATCCTTTCGAATGCTGGTAGCATTTGTTGTGTACATCTATTTGTGCACTTGAATCCGACATATCTGTTTTCGATTCTGACGACGAAACACTCTTTCAGAATTTTATTTTATCCTTTAATTGTTAAAATATATTCTTGATCTGATAAGTGTGGTCAGCTTTTATTAGTTACTAGCTGAATACCCGTGCTTCGCTACGGAGTACATTCAAATTAAATACAACGATCAATGTATGAAATTGATGCAAAACTATATCTATATATATATATATATATATATATATAAAATCGTAAGGGATATTTTTATAGATAAGATAATGTAGAAGAAAATATTCAAATTAAATCTAGTAGAACATACTAAAGAATATAGTACAGTTAATGTAGTATAGTTTGAGAAACTTATCTTTTACTGTATTTTAATATTTTTTTGGATACTGTCCAATTGTCTGCCACATTAGCAAGAAAAAAATATTTTTTTTGTCTATTTTGTTGTCATGCACGTGACGATAAATTAATTTAAAGTACCAGAAAAAGAAATCACGTGAACAGCATTTAATAAATTAAATTCTAAAAATTAATCTTTAAAAATTCACCAAAAATCAGAAAATGAAGGTAAAGATTCGAAAAAGATTTTATTTTAAAGGAATTTTCAGGATCGTTCTCGTGATATAAATTTTATAACCCTCAAATTATTTTTTTAAACGCAGACTTAAAAAAAAGTTACTAAACAGCTAAAAATTTAATTTAAAAAAATCTAAGAAGAATTTTCCAAAAATCTTTCTTAGTGCACCCCTACACTATAAGCAGAATCGCCATGCAAAGTTTCAGCCCTTTACCGTCCAGCGGTTTGGTCTGTGCGTTGTATGTCAGTCAGTCAATTAGTCAATCACTCAGTTACGGCACTGTTTTATGTACATAGATTATAGCTGAAGTCAATGTATCTGAACTATTATATTCTTGAAGATCATTGTTATTTATCGTATTAAGTTATCAATCATAACATGGTTCTTCCTCTCTGTTTCATTTCTGCTGGAATTTACAATAATTAGTCAAAGTCCAAAATGTGATCAGAAAGGATTAAAAATCTTAGAGAATCTAAAACTGCATTACAAGGACAGAAAGGATCAATGTTATACGTGATATACGTGATTTGCGAAGTAGTTTTAGTGTGTAAGAAAAGTCCCTGATTTTTCATTAGGCCCAGTAGGCCCGGGCCTAGTGGCCCCCAAATGTTGGGGGCCTCCAAAAATTTTTATTTTAAAAGAAAAAAAAAATCCCAATTCATTTTTTTATATTTTACTTTTTTTAATAGCAATTCTTTTTACATATCCTTACAAATTTGATTGATAGGTTCGTCATATTTATAGTTATATATATAGTTCATCATATGTATGTTATAGGGTATATAAGGGATTAATAAGGTTTTCTGGTTGCATTGTATTGGTGTTTTAATGATAAAGTTAATATGTTGTATTGCTTTTTGTTATTTGATAATGTTCTAGGCTTCTACGCTTCAAATAGCCATTTCTTAGTAAAATGGTACTTTCACAAGAATTCATGATTATTTTATTTTTTGTGTGTCAATTTTGGAAATTTTACGCCCACATCAGTGTTTGTGCCCCCCCCCCCCCCATCCCTAGTTGTACCTATAGTCAAGAATTTTCTAAATCGGGCCCTGTAAGAATTTTAATTGTTCTTCAAATGCTTACTTTGAAACATACGGGTTTATATTACAGTATGAGGTAATTTTTTTAGCTCTAAATATTTCGTATTCCCAAAGTGTATATATATAACATCTAAGTTTAATCGAAAGATGAATGAAGAAATTAAACGTGGCTATTAAAGGATTCTTTCAGGTAAGTACGAGAAAGGTCGTGCGTACATTTTGTTATCACATGCTCCAATAGATGGCAGCAGTAAATGAGCAGAGAGCTACCTTGAATAAGATATTTACAGGTATACATTAAATTTTAACCATCAACTGTCATCAAGTTTTATGATTTTGACTAGAGAAAAAGTTGGTTTATAGATACTGCGAGTTCGTAAAAAACCGATTACATTTCCCATATCAGATATGAATTTACTTAGATCCTGAGTTATTTTTTATTGCCATTTTATATAAATATAACGCGTTAGTTTTTTTTTTTTTGACCCACAGGTTGAACTGTAAATCATTAATTTTTCTAGGGGAATTTTGGGTGCCATAATATTTTTTAACCTTTAGCTTACGGGACCCATTTTTCCGATTTTTAGAACGGGAAATTTCATACCCCCTTTATAAGAACAGCCATTAAGGGCGTTATATGAATATATATATATATATAAATATATACAGTGGTACCTCCGAAAAGCGGACAGTCACGGGACCAGAAGTTTTGTCCGTTATTAGGAGGTGTCCGCTATAGGGGAGGACAACATTTTTATAAAAAAGTTTTTGCTCTTTTTTTTGACATTTGATTGAAAATTACGGCTGCAATTTTAATTAAAAGGAAAAATTAATTAGGCAAGAAAAGAATAACTGTTTACTACTTTTCCTTTTAATTGTGTGCTAATCTTTTATCTTGCATTAAATAATCCCAAAATACAATGTATAGTAGCTAAATTATTTTAATTACTGCTGAAAAAATCTCTTAACAAAGTTTGATTTCTCTTTTTTACACAACAAACCTGTTTTTCAAGCTGAATCTTCATAGGATTTAGCTTTGCTAGTCCCTCCGAATCTTCGTTGTTCAGAAAGAACTGTTTGAATTGTTCGCTGTATTTCAGTGCTTCCGAATAATCTTTGATTTCGCAGTCTCCATTGGCGATTCCTCATCATCATCCTCAGAAAGGGCCAATGCTTCAGTGGTGGCCCGATGAATGAAATTAGAAACACGTAGGTTTTCTTCCTTAATGGATAAATCGTCGTCTATCTTGACTTCCTCTTCAACGCTGACATTTGAATCAAAATTGGCTACTAGATCCGCAAGTTCATTTTTGCTTTTTTCGGTAGTGCTGTCAGTTGCCACTTCGCTTGTACTCAAAAATTCCGTCTTCTTAAAACATTTTGGAACGTACTCAGGTTCCACCTTTTTAAGGGATGACGTAGTCCAGGAAATTGCATCCAAAACAGATACCGATTTTGCCAACTCTTCGCTGGATTTGCAGGAGATAATCTGTGTCAGAAGCAGATTTCTTTATCGTACTTTAAAGCTGCGGATAATTCCCTGAAATTGGCTGTAGCATTGTCCATGAACAGAATGATTTTTCTCTTTTGTTTTTTCATTTTGTTGTCTAACTCCACCAACCAATCGCTCATTATCTCAGTGGTTATCCCCGCTTTCTTATTTGACTTCCATGAAACACTAAATTTTCGCACATCAATCTTCTTGAAACATCTAGGCTTCTTAGCTTTTCCAATAACAATTGGAGTTTCAAAGTCTCCCAGCATGTTGCAACGCAGCAAAAGAGTGAGCCGCTCTTTTGAAATTTTTCCACCACTACATTTTTCACCCTTAAAATCTTGTCCGAAAGGACGCGGTAAAGTTGACCAGTCTCACCGGCATTGAAAATGTCTCTGTCATCATATCTTTTGCACAAAGATTTAAGCTTTCCAATCCAATCTATTACTTCATTTGAATTTGCAGATTTTTCTTCGCCACAAATCTGTTTAAAAAATATGTTGTGACGTGTCCGGAAGTTTTCCATCCATCCATTTGAGGCGTTAAAAGTTTCTAATTTTGAAATGTTTGCCAAAATAATTGAAAGTTTTTCAAAATACCTGTCCGCTATTCGGAGTGTCAGCTATTCAGAGGAAATAACATGGATTGTCCTATATAAAAGGACTGGGACTCGTAAAAATGTCCGTTAATTAGAGGTGTCCGCTATTCGAGAGTGTCCGTTAAGGGAGGTTTCACTGTATACATATTTGGGCCCGTATTTTTGGGGTACTTGTTATCCCATCCCCGTAAGGAAAGGGTTAATGGCAAAAGAAAAAAAATTCCAGAAGATCTCAGGACACTGAGTTGTTTGGGAATGAGTCACTTGATACTATTTTTTTTTTTTTTGGGGGGGGGCTAAAATTTTGCACAGGGTAAACAGCAAGAGCTTTTTATTTGTCTAATTTTTATTTATTCGTAAATTAAATGCCCTTAAGCATCAGAAGGTGTTAAGAAACCGAACTTTTTTAAAGTCTTACGATAGGTAACAAGAGAGTGACAAACATGACAGATCTCACCAAAGGACTATCGCAGCTTTGTCTCTTGACTGATTACTGGGCATTAATTTCGAACTTTTACTATTTTAATTGTTACGTGACAAGTCATATAATACAGTGGTTTTTTTAAAATTTATTTTAAATTTACGCTTTCGTCAGTTTATATTTCGCCAATATTGATAATTCTGATTTGACTTATGATAGCCTAAATTATTTCAGTGGTGGGAAAATTTTTGGTTTTACAAGTGAATGGTATTTTTCTGTGTTATATCTTTCAGCTAACCCATATTTATCTCTCAATAAAAAAGACTATTAAAAAAACATGCGAAGACCTCAACTTTAGGCTTTCTGCTCACCTTTCAGAAATTATAACTAATGTGGCAACGACATAACAATTTTGTAACAGGCTTGTTCTTCAAAATTAACACTTATCAAATAATTCCCAAAGTTTATTCAGCACAGAAGTGACATATGAAAGCTCGTACTTTCTTGTGTTGCTCATTTACACTACTGAGTGTAAAAACGAATGCATAAGCTTTTGTTTGGTTGCTAGATATAGCTAGAGTCATAAAGGTAATAAATGAACAAGAGACTGCAGCTTTAGGTTGTCTGTGAAATTTTAGGTCAACTATAGAGCTGATTTAATTCTGATATTTCCCGAGTCAAAAATAAGGATGCAGAAGTTCTGGAAATAATGCCAGTGAGTTACTGTCACATTGGGCTCAGTGGCCCGATTGGCAAAGGCAACGAACGAGTCAGTGATCTGAACGTCTCTGGGTCGATACCGGTCATTGACAAATCCACTGCCGTGTACACTAACGGCGGCTAGTGCACGAAAAATCTGTCGTAGCTGCAATGTCTTCCAAGTTCTCAAATTTACCTCTTGAGGTGCGGGGTCAAGTGTTCCGGTTTCGTCATTTGACTCGTTTCTAAATTATGGGGCCGGTCCATTAGCCAAGTCGGACTCCGACCCCTGTGGTGCTATTCAAAACCGGAGCCGCACCACTATGCCCAATAGCCGTTATGGACTTGCCCCTTGACCTACAGTATAATGTCAGTTCATCAGTCACAACAACAACATTATCACATTTTTGAAAAATATTTAGCACTGCTATACGGTTTGATGAATGATCGGACAAAGTCGGCGACCTTTTTTTTAAATTCTCTGAAGTGCAATACTCTTTAAATTATCTTCCAGATATGAATAGAAAATAAAGAATAGCAACAATGTTTTGTTTTGTTACATTTTTCCACTTGTTGCATAGAAGACCCAATATTACATACTTAAAATGAACGTAGACATAGTCGTAAATATCCATTTCGTGAGGAAAAACCCCCACAAATTCAAAATTCAACCCTTAGTATCAGAAAATCTTAGTCGGTGATGAAGAAACATACTAAACGCAGCACTTTCAAGGATGTAGTTAAGTAACAGAATGATAAGCATGCATTGTGTGTGTACAGGTTCACACCAATCAAAACCACAAAAGGGAGATTTGGGAAATTTATTACCTTTACTGATAACATTTTTTAACAGAGAATACGATTGCCTGCTATTTGAAGAGAACTCTCGCTTAGTTGGTTTCTTCTTTACATAAGATAGTCAACCCACCTTAGTTATTAAATCTCATATTTTTATACTTATATTGTCGGACTTTTTACTGGTAAATTACCCGTTGAAGCTAACGACATCCCATCCAGAAAATCTACAAAGTTTCCAGATGGAAAGGAAAATTAATCACTCCTTTCATCTTCCACCTTTCCCAACAAGCAGTAACCTTCCGCGATTGCCTAAATTTCTTATCTTAATTGCAAGTTCTGGATGAAATATCAATATTTTAGGTTTGGCCTGAGCATTAACGATTAGCCCAACTTTATCCTTTGTCTGAAACGAGAACAGGAAAAAGACCGAAGTGGTGAATTTTCTTCTTATTTTTCTTAACATCTGGATGTAGAGAAAAACGATAGTTAGTGTTCGACGGTTACTAGTCGACTTATTCAAGGGATCACTTAATTTGTCTACTGCACCTTATTTTTGATTGAGTAGACGCGGTGATTTTGAATCTAGCTGAGAATTTGATGCATTGGAAGGTATAATATCGAACTGTTCTAGTAAAGATCTGTAATGTGTAAAGGATCAAACAGTTCAATTAGTCTGTTCGTTTCCATTTTTACTTCGCCAATATTCCTTCTTCTACAGTTTTATGCAACTCTCTTGGTCTGAGTAAGTGCAGAAAGACTCAAGGTTAATAAATTTACAGCAAGGTAATAAAATATGCTTTATACAGGGTTCCTACCTATATCCGTTACACCCCCCAACTTCTAAACGGTGACAGCTTAGGCCTTAAAGTTGGTGTCTAGGTATAGTAAAAAGGCTATGCGCTACTCGATTGACCTTTTTCCCGTATCTCGTACCGTTTATGAGATAAAAACGCTAATTCCAAAATTTGCCGATAGATGGCGTTGTAAGTTGTCTCATCGAGAAGCGAATAGCCTTTTTACTATTCCTAGACACCAACTTTATGGCCTAAACTATCACCGTTTAGAAGTTAAGGGGGGTGCAACGGATATAGGTGGGAATCCTGTATGAAACCACTTTACACTTTCCCTTTATATTTCGCTCTCAACATCTGTGTGATAAACCGTTTCATTCAGTTTTAGGATTTGCTAACAACTGCATTCCGCTCTCTTATTTTTGGATCCAATTTGGTTTAAAAAAAAAAATAATAATTGTTTTTTTACTATTTTAATTGTTACACGACAAGTCATATAATTCAGTGGTCAATTTTATTTACACTTTCGCCAGTTTATATTTCACCAGCACTGATAATTCTGATTTGACTTATAGCCAAAATTATTTCAGTAATGGGAAAATCTTCTATGGTTTTACAAGTGAAAGGTACTTTGCTGTGTTATATCTCTAAGCTAACCCATATTTATTGAAACTATTGAAAAAAGCATGCGAAGGCACTCTAGGCTTTCTGTTCACCTTTCAGAAATTCTAACTAATGTGGCAACGCCATAACAATCTTGCAACAGGCTTGTTCTTCAAAAATACCACTTATCAAATAATTCACAAAGTTAATAAAGTTTTTCCGGCACGTAAGGGACATACGAAAGCAACAGTATTATACTTCATAGTCTTTCTTTAACAGAGCGTTCACCACCATGTCGCAAAATCTTAAAACAAACGGCCGCCTAAAAACTTTCAGCAGCACTCGTTTAGCTGGAAATTGACTCAACCTATTACTTTCTAGTGTTACTCATTTACACTACTGAGTGTGACGTCATTCTGCCTGGAACTAAAGCTCCACGATATCTGAGCTGACACTTAAGGTATTTTGTTGCACCTTGTCATCAAACCCACTTTTTTTTTGTTGCTTTTACAAGAGCCCTTTTCTCTGTAAGATATTTATTAAATGTTCTCCTTTATGAAAACTAATATACTTCATGAGTTTCTAAAATTCATTGTAAATGGATATTTAAAATTGAATGTCTCTTCGTTACTTAAGAATTGATAAATGAGCTCATTCATAAAGAAGCTTACAATTGAATAAAATTCACTTGATTCAACTGAGAGGTATATAAGGCTACATCGTGCGTTATGCAACGTACTATTTCATATTCAAAGATAATAACACTTTTCTAGGGGATATGCACCGTTTATATCTTCTAGGGCAGGGGTGTCCAACCCGCTACGCAAGCCGCTAAATGTTAGTTTGACCTTAGATGGCAAAACACATAAAAATTAACAAAAATTTTAATTTCGTAGAATAAAATATTACAGTTTAACATGTTGATTAATATTTCCCAGAATTTAAATTTATATAAATCAGCCGCTATTGACCGCATTCCGCCCAAAGCAAGTGTTAGTGCGGCCCAGAGAGAGAGAGCTCAAAGCGAAAATATCAATAGCCCGCCTTGACGATGATGGCAGACGGTCATTACAGATCCCGCTTTGTTCATTAAAGAAGTCGACAATACAGCATTTGAAATATTATTAATTCTATACAAAATTCCGTATGCAATTTCTATACATTAATATAATTACAAAAATGAAATGTGAAGTTTTTACACATTTAACATTTCATATTTGAAATAATATTAAAATCAGTATAAAAAATCAAACACCATGAACACACAATCTCCATGATCTTATGAATACATTCCCGAACAAGACCATTATAAATATTGTTAGGGAGCGTACTCGCACATTTTGTCTCATCAAACTATTTCCAGGAGAACTGTCGAACTTGGGAAATACATGTCGGAAACTATTAAAAGGTAAAGCTTCCAGTTTTAAGTTTTACTCTTTGTCGATGTATGAAAGTACTGATGCTACTGACACTGCTCAATTTGCCATTTTTATTAGAGGTATAAATGACGAGTGTTCAGGCTTCATAAAATTCTTACTATTTTTACTTTAATTTTTAAATAATTCATTATTATAATTGTTTAATTTTATTCATCATATTGATTGTAATTTTATTCTAATTGTGCTTCTGGTCAATAGATGGTATCACTATGTAACATTTTTTTTTACTTCAATCTAAAATGTTTTTTATTCTGTTGTTGCACATTCGATTCTGAGTAATGGCAACAAAATGGCTAAGAAACATTTAATCTGTTGTGGTGTATCTTCTGTTCTAAGCAATGTCATGTAAGAATTCAAAAATCGCTATGTTGGATGCGATTCCTTTTTTCTTTTTTTGTTGAAGATTCTGTGCAGATAATTGTTCAAACTGTTGACATCTTGCAGTCAATTATTCATTTTGGGAAACCTGATTCCGAAGGTTATTCATTATGTCATGAATTCAACAGTTATGTGTTAAAATGAAGTGAATTATTAAATGCATTTTAAGGAGACATGCACGGAACTCAATTTTTTAGTGTTGACTTATTATTCAAGTATTATTCAGCTGATGTTAAAGGTACGCCATTCCAGTATTACCTCTATTAAAAGAAGTAAGAAGATTCATTAGTTGCACTTAAACAAGAACATTAAATATTTTTGTTAATGGATTCTTATACAGTCCACTAAGATATAAAGTTATATTAATAAAATAACTCCCCCCACAACGAGTTTATTGTAACTGAAGAAATGTCTTCTTTAGTACCGTTAAAATACACGACAACCTCGAGAGATTATTTGAAGCAGTGAAGAAAACGTTGATGCCACGCTCATAAACTCTTGCAAACATATCTGGTATAGTTACAGATGGTGCCCCAACTATGATAGTCCAAAAAGAGGGACTTGTAATATTAACACTAGGATCTCTGCACTTTCGGTATACTCAGAACCGCGGAGGTTAGTTTGGCCTTAGATGGCAAAACAAGTAAAAATTAACAAGAATTTAATTTTGTAAAGTAAAATATTACAGTTTAACATGTTAATTAATATTTCCCAGAATTTACATTAAATATATATAAATCAGCAGAAAACAACTAAAATTTTGGAAGATATTATTCAAAAGTTTTATTACATTAAGTATAATAACGTCTCTCTTAAACAAAAATAAAATTTTACTATACTAGCTGAATACCCGTGCTTCACTACGGAGTACATTCAAATTCCATACAGCGGTCAATGTATGCAATTAATGCCAAAAAATATATACAGTAACCACCGCTTATAGTGATCAGTGGTTATAAGAATCAACCGTTTATATGAATCAACATCGCAAAAACAAAAACAAATGTATTATTTCCATGTTAAAATTTTCGCTTTAAAGAATCAATCCACCGGTTTTAAGAATCAGTTTACACTCTTCGCTTTCCTTTAATTTTTTCAAAAAAGCCACTTAAACCCTCAAAAGACACGAAGTTCTTTCTTTATTTTTTTTAAAAGAAAGAGTGATAAGATGGGATGGAATACAGTTGTAAAATGCATCCCTTTCTTTGTTAGGCATAACATAATAGTTTCCCCTTAAACGCTTTAGCTAAACACTGTTATTAGCTTGACCCAGGGGCATCCTAACCGTGCGGATCCGATTTCACTTTTCTCCAGTGACAAAGAAAGACAGGGACTCTTTTTTCCCACCTCCCACATCCTGGTTGCGGATTCCTGAACCCTAAAACGCATATATCTTCGGGGAACTGTCCACTATCACTTAGGAAAACGTGACATTAGTAGATTCAGCACGTTATCAAACCCTGAAACGTAAGCTAGAAGGTGAATCTTCGTCTGAGACTATTGGTATTGGAAGAGGTATAAACAGCCTCTTGAAAACTTCATTACGTCAAACTACCATAGAAAACTTTTTCTTGCACCCTTCCTGTAGTTGAAATGTTTAACTGTTAAGCAGGTATGTTGTAATAAATATTGGATTTTTTCTTCTCTGATTATAATCATGTGTATCTACTTATAGGTCTAGAAATTAAGTTGTATTTTTAAAATTATAAAGAATAATTTTAATAAAAGATAATTAACGTAAATTAAAGAGTAATTTATGGTAAATTATCTAATATATGTATATATAGGTGTGTGTGTGCCTATCCAAAAACCTAAATTTCGGCTATAAGAATCAACCGCTTATAAGAATCAAAAACAGTAATAACAAACGTGATTCTTATAAGCGGAAATCACTGTATATATATATATATATATATATATATATATATATATTGTTACGAATTTTGCGAGTCTGTGGTAACTCGCTAAATATGAGAGTTATCGCCAAATTGGCGATGGATTTGGTGACTTAGTTTGGTCGCCAAATTTGGTGAAATATCTGCAGGTCAAGAAGAGATGAAGAAAGAAATGTCTGCAGGTGAAGAAGCGATAAAGAAGGAAATATCGGCTGGTCGGAAAGAATTAAAGTGTGAGATTATAACTATTGTTGAAGAAAAATTCCAGAATGTGGAACACAAATTTAATATTTTTGAAGCAAATATTGGCGTTATAAAAGAAAATTTAGAAGAAAAATTTGATAAAATTGACAACAAATTTGAAAATATGAAGGAAAAATTTGGCAACAAATTTGAAACTATGGAAGAAAAATTTGGCGTTATAAAAGAAAATTTAGAAGAAAAACTGGATAACGTTGACAACAAATTTGAAACTATGGAGGGAAAATTTACCGAAGTTTCAAGAAAAGTACAGATTTCAGATCAGAGATTGTCAAATACTTATGTTACTGAAGATTCTAACTGTATATCTGTTGCCTCCCGGCCACCCATTAAGCTGTCAACCTATGATGGAAAATCTTCTTGGCAAGTTTACAAAATCCTATTCTCGATGGTGGCGGACGCCAACGGATGGGACTCAGTAACATAAGCGTGTCAATTGGCTACATCTCTGCTAGCCGAAGCGGCGGATATTTTGCTGACGATCCCAAAAGAGCAGCGATTAGACTTAGGTGCGCTTTCAAGTGCTTTGGAGTTACGCTTTGGCGAGAAGTGTTTGAAGGACTATAGCCGGCTCTAGCTCGAATCTCGCCAAATGAATCGCTACAAGAACTTGCATTAATGGGTGCCGTCTCATATAGGACTTTTTGGAAATGAGATTGCAGATGTTCTTGCTAAGGATGGAGCCTCACTTCCTATTTCTTCGCGAGATACTTTGACTTATCTTGAAATTTACTCAAGAAGAAAACTTATTAACGAGCATTCATGGAAGACCCCTCCGACACACCACTGGTAAGACCGAAAATCTGCTGGTGGTGCCCTTACTGTCAAGGGCGACTGAAGGATGCAGACCATCATTAGCAGATTTACTAGTGGACACCTAAAGTGTCTTGTCTACAATCAGGGGCAAAAGTCTTATTGCTCTAAATGTCCCCTTTTTGCTCTAAATGCAATACTGCTGAAGCCTCTCCTGACATTCTAAACTGCCTGGGGCTTGCCAAGGAGGATATTTATAAGGACCCTTTGCTTGTTAACGATTTCATAGTAACTTTTGGCCTCTTGGACTTGGTCTAGCCTACGGCTAGAACTGGTGGAATAAGTCACACACACACTTGCATCAGACGTCGAAAGACTTTCCCATCTCGGCTGGTTCCCGTCTCGCCTGAAATACGGGAAAATCTTGCTTTACATTATTTTATTGATGGAGTTCGCGACTTTGAAATACAGAAGGCACTTCGAATGGCGGATGTTAAAGATGTGAAGTCCGCCTTAGTCTATGCCATGAAGTTTGAAGCAGCCGAACAGGCTTCACAAAAAGCTCGCCATTGTATTACGGTTTCGAATGTTACCGAATCTCTCGAACGTTCAATTGAATATTTGATGGAAAGAATAAACGAGTTGATAAAACAGGTCAGTGCTTTAAGATCAGTTAAGGCTGACCTACGACAAGTCGTAAAATGTTGGAGTTGCGGCGGCGAAGGCCACACCCGAAGAAACTGCCAAGTACGCGAAGACTCGGGAGCGAAGAACACTCCCAAGAAACAGGGGATTGCAGATGTCCTATCA
This sequence comes from Dolomedes plantarius, assembly GCA_907164885.2. Classification (NCBI taxonomy): domain Eukaryota; kingdom Metazoa; phylum Arthropoda; class Arachnida; order Araneae; family Dolomedidae; genus Dolomedes; species Dolomedes plantarius. Next base: position 88,639,740 of record OU015497.1, on the reverse strand, counting down.
CGAAAATCCTGTTCTGGAAGTTGCCATTGTTGCTCCAGAGTAGAAAAGAAATCCGATGTTATAAGTCCCGTATCAAGACGAACTACAGCTTCTACGTCACCAGAAGCAGATCCATGGAGGGATGACGAAAATCAAAAAGATCAGCTGGAAGATCCTGAACTAAGACCCATAGCTGTTCACGAAACTACTGGCTATACACCATCCCAGATGCTTTCCGGTCGTGACCTCCGTCTGCCATGTGATCTCCAGTCCGGACGTCCTCCAGACACGCCTTCATCGCCTGAAGAGTACATCGGTGAACTCGAGGCCCGTTTTGAAGACGTCCATAATTTCTCCCGTGAGCGGATCAACATAGCGACAGAGAAGATGAAGACCCGGTACGACACGAAAGCAACAAGACATATATTCCATGAAGGTGACAAGGTATGGCTCGACGTAGGTAAACACGATCAGAGAGCTTTTTATTGGTTTTCTACGCTGAATATCTGGCAAACGGCGTTCTGTGATAGGTTTCTAGCCTCTGTCATATGCAAATTTTCTCCGTGCGCCCCGATCCTGACATTGTTGGCCGTTCGCAGAGCTGTTTTTTGTGCGTGCATAACACGACCGTTTTTTGTTATACGCGTACCGTTTCAATGCTTTTTAGGGTTTTCGCATGCGCTGAGCATTTTGCGACGGGAAAAAGGTGGGCGTTACCATTTGAAAATTTCGAATTTCTATACCTATAACCGTAACCGTGAGCGTCACTGTGTTGCCGTTCTCAGAATCCCGAATAACTATATCTGAAATATCATCTCGATAGGTTGAACGGAACGGCCGCTAGAGGTGTCGTGATGATTACGAAGAGATTTACGTAAGTTAGTGCTTACACCACTAGCACTTTTTCGCTAACCCAGGTTCAAAGGAAACAAATACTTTAGCCTTGGTTGCCTCTGCACAATATATGTCCTTAGAGTGAATACGAAGGTACATTTAAGATAGGCATAGATGTTTCTAATCCTAGAATTTGAGCAGGTGTTAAAATTATCAAGCCGTTAGTTACTTTCTTGGCTGGAACAGAGATGTGATCTTCCCCTGAGTCATTATTTGGAGACATTTGAATAGCTAAATCTGGGGACTGATCCAGTGGAGTAAAAGGGAAAATTTGCCTGTCCTGAACTTTTATTAATCTATTGACATGGACAGTTTGTATTTTATCCGGATTACTGATAAGGGCAATTTTGAAAATAACAGGGGATATCTGCTGCAAGACTCCAGTTTCCTGTATTTAACTTTGTGGGGAAGTACCAGTTGCCTTTCATTACCAAACGATCTTGTATTCAACATTTTAATGCATTATGTTTTCATCATCGTCCTATAATTGTTTGTCGGCTGATTTTGGTTCCTTGTACATGCTTTAATTTTATTGTTCATAAGAATGTAAAAAAAAAAAAAAAATTTAAATTTATTTCATAAAATTTTTTTTCACCGTAGAGGAAGGATATTCTGTCGTGATGATTGTTCTAACTGTCAAATAACGACTTTCCTTTTTTTTCATCATTCCATAAGTTTTACTAACTAAACCAAATAATAGTAATGTCATAGTAATTTATCATCATCTCACTTAAAAGCTAACTCAGTATTAATTAATAGTTTTTTTGTGTTTTACGGTCTCCCCTTTTATTTTGTTTGGCTAAATGGCGAATTCGCCATTTTGTTCGAAATGTCCGCCATGTTTTTCCTTTTCTTGAAGGGCTGGGGGAGAAGGGCCGGACTTAGGCTTGAATGACCACTTCTTGGTCCAATGAAAGACGGCACTGCAGTGTCGACTGTGAGCGACCAGACAGGTTTTGGCGGGAGTGCGGCAGTATCGAGTGAATGCGTGAGCGTGGAGGTCGGGAAAATTTTTCTCTCTCTGGCTGGAGTGAACTCTGCATGGATACTCGGCTTGTTCTCCGAGGAGAGGGGTTCCCGGAAACAAGAGAACCTCTGATCCAGTGGCCGACATTTTGTACGACACAGGAGTGCAATCCCTGCCGGAAGCTGGAGCGCTGCCCTTCTTAGCCTTTCAACCTAGCTCCTTCACTGCGTGAATTCATCAGACGTGTCCCTTGAATTGCCTACAATTCTGATCCCGTAGTCGCATTCTTCCCCATGTCTTAGGAGTATAGAATCGGACGGAAGCCTGGGTTCTGCTTTGCTGCAATTTCGGCCCTTCAACCGAACTCCTTCACCGCGCGAAATTTTGTGAAACGGGTGACGTTCTTCTTCTTTTTTATATATATCATAATTACCTTTTCTAAATTTTTTTACACCAAGTAGAATCCTTCCTTTAGGGTAAATTTATATGTTTTTGTGATGTGAACTAATGTGTAATATGATGTGTTCATCCTTATTATTTGATCTGTATTGAAATGTAATATTTTTCTTTATTAAATGTATGTGATAGTATTTGATAGTGTCTGTCATATTTATTCACTCTAAGGTTGTGCAGAGGCAACCAAGGCTAAAGTATTTGTTTCCTTTGAACCTGGGTTAGCGAAAAAGTGCTAGTGGTGTAAGCACTAACTTACGTAAATCTCTTCGTAATCATCACGACAGAGGTCCATATATCGGAAAAGTATCTTTATGACCACCCGGTATATATATAGATAACTTTAATGGAAAATGGATAATCTCATTTAAATATGTTTATAGAACATTTTAAAGAAGAATTTAAAGAAATATTAAAATTTTTATTAGTTACTAGTTTTACTGATTTATTTTATTCAATTTACTGTATGCACTCTGTGCAGAACTTAGTAATAAGTTTGGTGAATTCACTACAAATGAGGGCTTTACATTTTGAACAAATATTCTATGTTTTATTTTCACATTTGGACGTTTGACATCGAATGCGTTTGCGATTAGCTTGATGTGGTTTTCCAGTGTTCTCAGCAGTTGTTTGGTACTCAGATGTCACCTTTCTTAGACAAGAGAGAATAAACTATTCACGCAATTCTTCAATTGAATCTTGAACAAATTGTCGTGATAGTAATACTTTTTCCAGTTACAGATCTGTACAAAATCTAAGAATTGACAACAGCAAAATCCAGAATATTATAAAAAAACTTTCACCGGCCACTTACGGGAAGCAGACTTAACGGAATATTTCCTTGCCAATGCTCTGCCAAATGCGCCCGATAGACGAACACGGGGGAGCAGGCTTCAAGTTACTCGAGAAAACGATGACGTCAGCGAAACCGCCGTAAATGTTTATCGTTATTTCGGCGCCTTATTGACAAAAACTAGCCCTAGAGACACCTGTAATTCATGCTAAATGCTTATTACACTAATTAATCCCTTTCAAGAAAGCCGAAAACACAGCGTTGGCCAGGGCCCGATTTAGAAAATTCTTGACTATAGGCACAACTCGGGATGGGGGCCCCCTAACACTGATGTGGGCATAAAATTTCCAAAATTGACGCACAAAAAAAAAAAATCTTGAATCATTGTGAAAGTACCATTTTACCAAGAGGTGGCTATTTGAAGCGTAGAAGCCTAGAACATTATCAAATAACAAAAAGCAATACAATATATTAACTTCATCATTAAAAGACCAATGCAATGCAACCTTAAAAACTTATTAATCCCTTATATACTCTATAACATGTATATGATGAACTATACATATCACTATACATATGATGAACGAATCAATCAAATTTGAAAGGATATATGAAAAAAATTGCTATTAAAAAAGGTAAAATTAAAAAAAAATTGAATTGGGAATTTTTTGGGGGCCCCCTAGGCCCGTGCCTACCAGGCCTAATGGAAAATCAGGGCCTGGCGTTGGCACTGATACCGAATTATTCATAAAACAGGACGTCAGATAATTCGTCTGAACACCTTGGCCCCCTTAGCTTGCGCGTATCAGCCATTGAAAAACCTGAAGACCGGCGCTGCGTAGCAGTTCCTGCAAACTCAGCCGAAGGTTGATTTTCCCTGTTCGGTTTATGTTTCGTATAGACCTGGGTGCCGGATGGACAGTAGAGATCTGCCGACCAATTTGGGCAACCCTGGGCCTCTGGGACGTCCGATAATCGAAATTACCGATTTTTCCGCTACCGATCGAAGAAACACAGAGCTTTCGAGACGATCCCACGTGCCCTAAACGCGTCGGCTGTCGCAGAGCCGTAAGAGTACCCGAATTTGCGAAATTTTTAAAATCCCGAGGCGATCAGGGTGATACGATCGCCACGTACGCGAAACCAGCGAACTCGCCGAGTGACGTCATACCTCTTGAAGACTTCATGAAAGTCCTTCCTAAATGGTTTTTTTTTAGTCCTAGAGAACTATGATCTGCCAAATGTACCCCAAAGACGAACACGGGGGTGTAGGTTTCAAGTTCCTCGTGAAAGCGATGACGTCACCGAAACCGCCTTACGAGGTTGTCATTTTTTCGGCACCTAACTGGCAATAAGTAGCACTAGAGACGCCATTAATCCAAAAGGTTTATTCCTCCAAAAGACCTCTGACAAGAAACCCGAAAATATAGCGTTGGCGCCGATTCCGTATTAATAGAAGACGATGCTATTGCTGTTGAAATTTCCGTTTCATGATGTACAATTGCATGATACAACAGGAAATTTTATGCAGAAAAGCTTTAAAAATGCACCATGTTATGCAAATTGTCGTTAAAACGGTGAATTTTATAAGGGCTCGGAGACTAAATCATAGCCAGTTTCAGGAATTTCTTAAAAGCTTGGATGCTGAGTATGACGGTATCGTATACTTTACAGAAATAAAGTGGTTCAGTCAAAGGCAAATGTTGGAAAGATTTTATAGCGTTCTTGATGAAATCAAATTGTTTATGACATTGAAAAGAAAACCTGTGCCAGAACTTGATAATGACAACTGATTGGCAGATTTAGCATTTTTGATGGATTTGACTTCCCATTTAAATGACTTAAACACCCGTCTTCCGGGTAAAAACCAACTTATCAATACAATGTATGAAACACCATAAATGCGTTGAAATTATGGCAAGCCCAAGTAAATGTTAACAATTTTTTGCATTTCGAGACGCTGACCAGGCATAATTCTAAAAATGGTATAAAATACGCAGCCTTACTTTCCATACAAGCAGGCCCTGATTTTCCATTAGGCCCAGGCCTAGGGGCCCCAAAAAAGTTTTATTTAAAAAAAAGAAAATTCACAATTCAAAATTTTTTAAACCTTTTTTATAGCAATTTTTTTATATATCCTTTCAAATTTGATTCATTGGTTCATCATATGTATGTTATAGTGTATATAAGGGATTAATAAGTTTTTCTGGTTGCATTGTATTGGTGTTTTAATGATGAAGTTAATATGTTGTATTGCTTTTTGTTATTTGATAATGTTCTAGACTTCTACGCTTCAAATAGCCAATTCTTGGTAAAATGGTACTTTTGCAATGATTCGTGATTATTTTTTTTTGTGTGTCAATTTTGGAAATGTTACACCCACATCAGTGTTAAGGGGGGGTCCCATCCCGAGTTGTGCCTATAGTCAAGAATTCTGTAAATCGGGCCCTTCGTACAAGAGTGAAGCACACTAAGAGTCAAATTAGAACCAAAATATCGGATGAACATCTTGAGAACTCCCTGAGAATTGCAACCAGTTCAATTCACAGAGATATTGATGCATTAGTTTCTCATTTTCAATGCCAAATATCACATTAATTTTATGACTCCTATAGTTATCTTTATAATTATAAATAAAATTTATAATGAAATATGTTAACTATATATTACACTTTTTTTTACTCATTAACTATATTTAACGTTAGGAATATTTTAGTGCGACCCAAACCAATTCGTCTTCTTTCAATGTGGCCCAAGGAAGCTAAAAGATTGGATACCCCTGTTCTAGAGTCTAGGGCAGGGATACTCAAACTGCGGCCTACCAAGCTTTTATGTGCGGCTCGAAACGCTCCCACTCTTTATCAGGCAGGTGCTTTTGTGAACATAATTTTGGAAATTTAGAGCCTGAAAAATACAAAAATGTGCCACCTGCTGTTCTCGTTGTTCGTATCACCGTATCTGTCTGGGCGCATGCGCTAGGCGGCGCCTGGTTTCACGCAAGAAAAAGTTCTGTAACCTAGACGTTGCCTCGTGTGGATATGATCCCACGAGCGGGAAATTTCCCCATTCACCTTGTTCAAAATAATGTAAGTAATTGAAGCGTTGTTAATTGGTAACAACTGGTCCGTCTTCAATGTTTATAGTCTACACACAACTCGATAGTCTATCGTAGAAGACAGTACCTTTGTGAATCATCCAATTCCAAAATGAAATACCTTATACTACTAACGTAACGTATACGACTAGGAGAACAACGCACATAGAAATCGGTTTATTGATTCTTACCTTGATAACGTATGAAGAGTATAGAGACGCATGTAGCAAGTATAAACCTCATTTGTCTAAAATAATCAACAATTTGTCTCAACATAAAAAAATCTCACTCATTTTTAAATAAACGCTTGAATACACTTAGGTTTTGTGTTTTATTTTTTACATTATTATAGTATGATGTTTAGTCTACTACGTTGCGGCCCGCGTAACGTAACAAACATATACAAAAAAATTTTTTTCTCTCTGGCCATGTTTGCTATACAGTGGCAACCAAAAGTGTTCGTACACTTACGATTTTCAATGAAATAGGGGTCTATCCATTGATTAAAATGAATATTTCAGAATGGGTATTTAATAATAAGATCTGTAATCTATTTGTAACAAAACTACATGAAATATTTTGAAAACATAGTAAAACTTTATTTTTAAGAAACCAATGATCAAAAAGTAATCAAAAAGCTTTGTTTCACAAAAGTCATCGTACACTTGTAAAAAATCTCTAATTATTAGTAAATATTCTAATTTTTCGTTAAATTAATATTTAGTAGGATATACTTTAGCACCCACAACAGCTTTTAAACGTCTGGGAATAGATTGCTTTAGTTCTTTTGTAATTTTTGCATCAATGTTTATCCACTCTTCCATCATAATTGTTTTTAGTTCACTTTTCGTGTGAATGTTCTTGTTTTCGTACTCGAACCTCCAGTTCTCTCCAAATATGTTCTATTGGGTTTAAATCTGGCGACTGAGGTGGTGTTTTCAAAACTTGTGACAATTATAGAGACACCAGATGCGAACGTTGAGAGCCGTGTGGTTAGGATCGTTATCTTGATAAAAAACAAAGTTTATTCCAATACCCAAATTTTGAGCTGATAATTTTAAATTGTCTCTTAAAATATTTATAAAAACAGCACGATTCATTATACCATCAATAAATACCAAATTTCCTAGTCCTGATGTGGACATGCACCCCCACACAAGGATACCTCCACCGGCATGCTTAACTGTTCCTACTAAGTTCTTGGGATAAGTTCCTCATTTTTTTCTTCTCCATACAATTATACGCCCATCAGCACCAAAAATGTTCATCGGCAAATAAGACATTATTCCAATAGGTTTGGGGTTATTTATCATTGATAGTACGAAGGGAAGCCTAAACTTTCTGTTTTTCTCACTCACAAAAATTTTTATATGGGCAGAACGCCCATGTAATCTAGCTGTTCTGAGAACTCGTCAAAAAATTTCAGGTGAAATTGAAGTAGAAAATGTTTCATTGAATTCTGCAAAAACTTTTACAGCACTCAAACGTGAATTTTTCACAAATTTTCTAATTATAAATCTCTGATCACGTTTTGTTAACTTTGCCGAACTGCCTTTTCTTATCTTGTTTTCGATCCAATTTTCTTCTTTAAAGCGTTTTTTCACATACTGAACAGTAGAATGGGATAAATTAAGTAATTTAGCAATATTCCGAACTGATTTATCACTACTATGATGAAAAATAATCAATTTTTGAATGCTGTTTGTTGTTTCTTTACGACTACGAGCCATTTTTAAATAATAAATAGAATATTACGGAGTAGGCAAGCAAAAATTAAAGCCAAACGATATTTTAAATGCCACCACAATTCAAAAATAAAAATAAAGCACCAGACGATAATTTTAATTATGAATTTATCCGAAAATATTTCAGTGTACGATGATTTTTGTGAGATAAAGTTTTTGTTACTTTTATATTACTGATTTCTTAAAAATAATGTTTTACTATGTTTTCAAAATATTTCATGTAGTTTTGTTAAGAATAGATTATAAATCTTATTATTAAATACCCATTCTGAAATATTAATTTTAATTAATGGATAGACCCCTATTTTATTGAAATTCGTAAGTGTACGAACACTTTTGGGAGCCACTGTATAGCAAACATGGCCAGAGAGAAAAAATTTCAGGTAGTCTCATCTAACGAAACTACCGCGGGTTATTAACGTAGGATTACTTATCGTTGCTTACCTCTTTTATATGTATGTATTTTTTATGTATATATGTATTTATGTATATGTATGTCTGTATATATATATATATATATATATTGTGATAACTTCAGACTCCGGGTAGCTAAAAATGTTCAGAGTCAGTCTACTACATTAAATTACAGTTTTATTAAATTTTAGTCCGAAACTTTTTACACTATGTACAATGTTGATCTACCTCTAGACATAGAGGGAACTGGCCTTCGTAATAACCAAATAATTTCGATGATAAGATGCCGGCAAGTAATTTCACAACGTAACTAGAAGGTCGGTACACAGCCTCTAGAGCATACAGCTCTGAAAATAGAATAACTTCGTAAGGAGTTATAACTCACGAGAAGATTATAGAGCGGGCTGCTCTGAAATATGAAGATAACTTCTTGATGAAGTAACGAGCTAACAGAAGCCTGTAGAGCAGGATGCTCTGAGATAGCTATACTTCAGGGTGAAGTATTAGTTGACGAGAAGCTTCGAGCGGGCTGCTCTGAAAAATAAAGTTCAGGGTGAAATCGGTCGCTCCAGGACAACGTAGACGAAAGGTGCTCTCTAGATGAGAGTCTCGACCAAGTCTGTCTAAAAACTGGATTTCTTCTGGCGGCGTTGGCAAACGTGCTTCCGGTTACGTGACTGCAAAAGTTTTGGTTGACTGGCGCAATTTGTGACGTCATGTCCGTTGGGTGTGATTCGCTTGACAACGAAGCCATGTGGTCGGTTCTTATAATTCAGCTGATCTGAAAATCATTAGTTCACGAAATAGTCATTAGTTTACGTCTCCCCAGGGGCGGCGACTAGGAGCAACTCTATTCTCTGCTTCCAGATACCTTGACGCTGATCGATAGAACTGTTCGCTGGTCACCTGCTGTGGGAGGTCCGGCTGTCTGGGTGATTTATTCGGAAAGGTCGTAACGGATTCTTACAATATATATATATATATATATATATATATATATATATATGTGTGTGTGTGTGTGTGTGTGTGTGTGTGTGTGTGTGTGTGTGTGTGTGTGTATGTCAAAGTTTTAACGCATTTCGGTGCTTTTCTGTTTAATTGTTTACTGCTTGCCCAAGCTATACTGACTGGGTTTGGCGCGCTGCCAAAATTATAACTCGCGACGACGGACGGTTTTAGCGTCTGAAATTTTTCTTTCCGGAGGACCGTTATGGAGGAACGTAATCCTACGTTAATAAGGTTGAGTGCGGCTGGTCTAGGGGTTCTAACCGTTAACTGTAAAAGAACGGCATCGCGGTGTCCAGACAATAGATATCTAACGTCAAGGGTATAACATTTGGAACTCGCAGTCGATAAATGGATGCTGCTAAAATCTACTACGGCTGCGCAGTAAGTCATCCAAATTATGCATTGTTTACACAACCACTCGTGATCTATTCGGTTTACAGGAAATCTTGGAGCTAAACCTTAGCGACCAGCATATGAACGAAGTACGTGCATACACCCTATGGCAGCAAGAAAGAAAATTTAAGAGGAATTATCTTGTTAACTGGCGATAAATCGGCAAGAAATAGATTAGAAAACAAAATGAAAGCTCATAAATCAATAGGCATATGAGTATTTAAAAGCTCTCTCGGTGCTATGACTATGTAGTTAAGTAGGAAAGGTACATAAGAGACTGGCAGAATGAACGGGGGAAATGAAATATAGGAGCCGATAACTAAATCCAAGCCTAATACCATTCATTGTTTCAGTATTTTCTTTGCCCATTTATCGTAACTTAATTTACAGTAACAGTAATATTTTTTAACGTAGGATTACGTTCCTCAATAACAGTCCTTCGGAGAGAAAAAAAATTGTCCTGCGTCGCGAGTTATAATTTTGGCAGCGTGCCAAACCCAGTAGCAGTAAACAGTTAAACAGAAAAGTCCCAAAATGAGTAAAAAAAAAAGAGGTAAGCAAACGATAATTAATCCTACGTTAATAACCCGCGGTAGTTCCGTTAGAGGAGACTACTGGTAATATTTTTTCCAATGTGGCAGACGACAGTAATATTTATAATGAGTATTTTGGGTTAAAGATTCTCATTTTAAAAAAAAAACTGAAAGTTTTAAGCTCTATTTGCATTGTTTTCTTTTTCACTATTGAAAACCTGGATCGCAATCACTTTTATCTGAGAAAAATTATGTTCTCAGAATAAGTTTGAAGAATCCATTGAATTAAGTTTGATTCCCATAGATAACGCAGCTAGTATTCAAGCTGAATGTGATGCCTCACGAGACAGATATGCCATGGTAATAAATACACTCATGTATAGATAGCTAAATTTCTAAGAAACCGATCTCTGAATGACCTTCGATATAAACAGCGTTATGCAACGTCTGAATCTCGGACATCGATAAAATATTTAATCTTTCAAATAAAAATTTAAGTATTCTAATTTTATGGTTGAACGATATTTTTAATACCTTTCATTCGACATAGCTAGAGGGAAAAAATTAAGTTTTTAGAAACGAAAATAAAATACTTTTTGCTCAGACTTCAGCTAAAAATTTCAGGTAATCCTTGAAACCTACTGCGTCATTCTTTGAAGCATTGTCTTATTTGGGTACTAGGTACTCATACTGATGAAAAAAAATAACAATTTTGATCCATGAAACTCTATATCAGAAAAATAAATATTTCATGACCCACACAGCACATAGTCGTGTTTTTTACCTCGAAAACCGTTTGAAGCAGTATAGTATATTCGCTTCCTGTTCTTGGACAGACTTAGAAGCTGTTTGCAAATTACTAAGAGCACTCAGCTAATGGAAAGATCGCAGCTTCCCAGGTTGGGTATATTGAAAGTCGCAGCTTAAGTGATATTAATGACATTTACTTAGCAGAAAAAAAGAAAATATTTTTGCGTATAATACCTAGAAGTCGATCAAAAAATTATAATCATATGTGAAGTAAAAGAGGGTCGCTAATAAAAATTATTTTCAAGGGAAGTTAACAAATATTTGCATAAGCACTTAGATAATAGCTATATATAAGAAATTTTGCTTGTATACAATAACATTAGATAATTGTATTATGATGTGAGCTTGAGAATCTGTGATCCGTTTGATCATGCTCTGATAATAAGTTATGAAAAGTTAATCTGCAAAATATATATTCTGCACTGAAATGAGGGCATATAGTGGAATACGAATAATTCAAATTAATATTTCCCTCAGTTTGTTTTATTCATAATTAAAAAATAGGAATAAATTAGTACTTATTATTTTAAAAAAAGTAACAATGTGTTTAATCGAGACAGTGTTCGATGAAGACATTTTGGTTGATTTGCGATCTTCAAAAATAATAGAACATTTTCCTCATTTACCTACCATATGGAAGCAATGAAATTTGAAATGTACTTCTAATCTTTCTTCTAAGTTTAATGATGAATATGCAATGAAATAAAATTCAGAATGCTTATATCTCGGCAAAATGAGCCTATCAGGTTTTGTCAGGAGAATTAAAAGTATTTTAAATTTTAACTATCAGCGGAACATTTTACAAAAAAGAAATTGCATTTCATACAGGATAACTAATTATTATTTTCATTGCCGTTATTTTCAACATTGTTATTATCATACTATAATTAATCATAATAATTAAAATAAGAATTATATTTAATTATTACCACCATTACTGACGAGAAACGATCTCTCCCCCTATAATATTATCATATTAATAAAACAATTATAAGCTAATATCTCTAATAAAAATCCCGTTCAAAGAAAATTTTTTCCCTAACATTCAAGATAGACTGTCAAACATATGCTGCTGTTTAAACTTTTCTGCCTGAATCCAGGGGAGATGACCACTCCTTTCCCAAGTAGCTAATATGATAGTACACTGCTCAAAACAGTTAGGGGAGCACATGGTTTTAACGAAATTACGCAAATACTTACGCCGATAAGTAACATAAAATAAATCATCCATAATTTAAAGCCTAGCAGGAAACAGAAGAAGAAAACTTCGTATGCAAATCACAGTTCATGACGTCAAAAACAAGAAAAAGAACATAAGGGCGGAAATCGGGATGTTGCAGAAACGTCTGTTTCACTGCCTTAACTGTGAAATTCGATTGCTCAGTTATTCTTTTTGAGAAAAGGTGACTTGAAAATGTCTCAACAACGTGATTTACCGGAATCCATGGCATGGCGTATTATAGGCAGACTTGAATCCGGGCAAACACAACGTAGTGTCGCGGACGCTGTTGGAGTCGCCAGAAGTGTCGTTGCAAGGCTGTGGAATCGATTCCAAGAAACAGGGAATGTTAGACGTCGACCAGGGGAAGGTCGGCCACGCACCACTACAGCAACTGATGACCGGTATATACCGTTAACAGCTCGTCGAAACAGAACAGACAATGCTACTCAGCTGCAAAGATAGTTGCTCTTGGCAACAGGACAAAGGGTGTCCAGCCAAACAGTACGTAATAGGCTTCATCAGGTAGGTCTCTATGCACGTAGGCCAATGGTCTGCATTCCGTTGACCTCACGCCACGTGCGGCCCGAAGAAGATGGGCTGATAAACATCGAGATTGGGAGCAACATTATTGGAGCCAAGTGCTGTTTACAGACGAGTCCCGATTCAGTCTGGAGTGTGACACCAGACGTGTTTTGGTATGGAGGGAAAGGAGCACTCGAAATAACCCCAAATTCGTTCGTGAAAGGTCACAATACAGACGAGCTGGTTTTATGGTATGGGGTGGAATCAGCATAGGTGGACGTGCGGACCTGCATTTCATTCGGAATGGTACTTTGACGGCCCAAAGGTATGCCGACGAGATACTGAGACCTCATGTCATACCTTACGCTGCAGCCATTGGAGATTCCTTTGTTTTCCAGCATGATAATGCCAGACCGCATACAGCTCGTCTTGTGGAGAACATGATTGAAGCTGAAACAATACAGCGCATGTAATGGCCAGCGTGCTCTCCTGACCTGAATCCAATCGAGCATGTTTGGGACATGCTTGGATGACGCATTGTTGCGAGACCAAGGCCTCATTTTACTCTCCGAGACTTGGAGATTGCACTTCTTGAGAAGTGGAACAGTATTCCCCAAAATCTTATCAATAACATCATCGCATCCATGGAAAACAGGTGTGCAGCAGTCTTGGCTGTTCGAGGAGACCACACGCCATATTAAAAATCTTGCATCATTTCTAAACAATACTTTTTTTATCGTTTACATGTAACCAAATTGCTGCCCTAAATCATCTTTTCATGTTTTTCCATATTTTCAAAGAATTAAAGCTTAATTACAAATTTTTTATGTCTTATTTCTGTATTGCGCATTGATACGCGTGTACTAACCATTTTTTGCCAATACGTGGCTGTCTCGCTCGGTTTTCTTAACTTCTTTGCTTGCTCCCCTAATTTTTTTGAGCAGTGTATTTCTTTTAGATGAGCAAACTTTTTCGTCGCTCAAAGCAAAATTTTCAAACAACTTCAAAGCAAAGTTTTTTTTACCCTAATTTACTTTTCTACCTGAATCTTATGTTGAAGAACAGTGTGAAATCCTCTTTCCTCAGTATGTTTCCTTTTTAAAAATTTCCTTTTTTTACAAAATTAACTTTTGTTAAAATATTAGAAGTACATTCCAAATTTCATTGCTTCCATATGGTAGGTAAATGAGGAAAATGCTCTATTATTTTTGAAGATCGCAAATCAACCAAAAAGTCTTCATCGAACACTTTCTCGATTAAACACATTGTTACTTTTTAAAATAATAATGACTACTTGATTCCTATTTTTTAATTATGAATAAAACAAACTGAAGGAAATATTAATTTGAATTATTCGTATTCCACTATATGCACTCATTTCAGGGCAGAATTTATATCAGATTGCCTTTTCATAACTTATTACATCTACGCCATTTTTATAAGAAAAAGTTACGATTTTTTACACTTTTAACAGTTTTAAATTGCATGATGATACACTTTGAAACCATTGCCTATACCAGCGGTTCTCAACCTGGGGGGCGTAGAAGAATTTCAAGGGAGGCGTGAGCTTAAAAAAAGTAAAATAAAAAGTAAAACTAACTGTAATTTACTGTACTCAATTTTGCGGTCACAATGTAACCGTAACGTATTTTCGACATATGAACACGAACACGATAATTGTATGTCTGGACGTTGAAAGTAACCTAAGGTGTGCTTTGTCACAGTTACAACCTAATATTCAAAAACTTGTCAAAGAGAAACAGTGCCAGCTCTCTCATTAATGTTGTGAAAGAGACTGGTATTACATGCCAACCTCACCTAGATCCTTGATTACCTCAAATATATTTGATCTGTATTTAATTCTTTTATTTCGTATGTTCTAATAATATGTTCCAAATTAAGATATTTGTAGTAATATTAAATTTTGTGTATGAAATTATGTATTCTATATTTTTATTTAATAACCAGCTTCAGTTTGAAATTCCGAATGCACTATTTGTATTGACCACATATGGTTGGGGGGGGGAGGTGTGACCTCACATCAGTGTTCAAAGGGGGGGCACAGAGCCTGAAAGGTTGAAAATCCCTGGCCTATATGATGCAAGCTGTCGATATTATTCCTTTAGTTTCGACTGGGAAGATAAATTCTCGTCCGTAAAGTAGTGCCGCGACATAGGATAAACAAATTTTTAAAACGCCATTCCTCGGAACGTTGAGCGATTGCAAAATATTCCTTTGAACGATCTCAGCGTCGCATCATTTTACTCTTGTTCTTGAGTTCCTTCACGATAAAGCTACGGAGAAATTTTCTCTTGATATTTTTCTAGTCGCAGATTGGCAAACACACATTTTTGCACTCTGTTTTTGGTGTAGGAAGACTTTTAATAAAGAATACGGATTTTATTTAAATTAAAATTCCTCTGTAGTTATTTTTTTAAAATGGGAACAAATTATGGTTGTCTGTCGCAACAAAATTATAATTGTTTTTTGAAAAAAATTAATTCACTCTGTTTTTGGTGCATGAAGACGTTTCAATAAAGAATACGGATTTTATTTAAATTAAAATTCCTCTGTAGTTATTTTTTTAAAATGGGAACAAATTATGGTTGTCTGTCGCAACAAAATTATAATTGTTTTTTGAAAAAAATTAATTCACTCTGTTTTTGGTGCATGAAGACGTTTCAATAAAGAATACGGATTTTATTTAAATTAAAATTCCTCTGTAGTTATTTTTTTAAAGGGAACAAATTATGATTGTCTGTCGCAGAAAAATTATAATTGTGTTTTTAAAAAATTAAAGGATTTTTTCAAAAATCTTTATTTTTAAACTAACGCATTGCATTTAAAGACCTATTATCGTATGCTGTTTTGATTAATGAACAACCATGAGTGCACACAGCTGCTTAAAATTCCACGATAAAAAATTTGAATGCGATAAATTAGTTTCGAACCTATTAATATAGTTCATCATCACGCCGAGGAGCATTAGGTGCGACAATATGACTGTTTTCTAAAATAAGTCAAGTGACTGACGATTTCTTAAAAAAAAATAGCGTTTTATATTCCAAGAAATATAAATGGAGAAGTTTTAACTTTGCTTCCTATCTATATGGCTTTAAACACACTAATTCTAGCATAAATCGGGCTACACACAGAAAATTCTACACATAGTGTTGAAATGACCGTATACCAGGATCGGAACTCTCCAGACGACGTCAAGAAGTATCATTTTCATAATTGTCCTAGATTATCACATCCCTCTACCTAGTTGAGGTCATCGACGTACAGGGATGTCCAGTAATTAAAAAAAATTTAATTTTTAAAATTTTTTTATTTATTTATTTATTTTTTTGAATGCTGCAAGCACTTGTTTCTGACGGTAGGTACCTCTCTGACATTGGCCATGATGACCCGCAAAGTTTTGCTGTCTTCTTTATTATGGGAGCACCATTTAGGTGAGCCAGCATCGCTTCCTAGAGGGGACGACGACATGGAAACGACCAGGCCTTATTCGGAATTTGAACCCAAGCCCACGGTGTAGCAGCTCAGAACGCTAATTACTACACCATGTGGACGGCTGTCCAGTAAATGTTCATTTCATTTTTTTTTTTAATTTAATCAGTCTACGATGAATATTCGCTTTTTGTTTCACATTGGTCATTATTAGTCTTTTCAAAGGTCGGAAGCCAGTCTACCATCTCAAACCTGATCTCAAAGTCGACTTTCCGCCAGTTGAACTATCTTGGCGATGTGAAGAAGTGTTATTTTCAATGACTTCCCTCGAAACATCTTTTTGTCTATCTGTTTCCGTGGGGATCTCGGGGCTTTGGGATGTCTTTTGGTTCGACCTGCATCCTATTCAGAAAGTTACCCTTTGAGGTAACTGATTCGGTTAGGCCTCCTGTTGAAGAGACCGGTCGGTTGCCTCGTTATATGGTTTAGTTCTTATACTGCTACAGTTTCTTGCATTTATGGTGCGTTTAGCTCTAAGTGCAGAATTTCTGTTTATTTCGTTTGACTGTCATTGCATTCTTCCTGTTATTTAATATCTTTCTCTGTTGAATTATTTACATTTTATTAGTTATAATTCCACCAGTTGAACTATCTTGGCGATGTGAAGAAGTGCTATTTTCAATGACTTCCCTCGAAACATCTCTTTGTTAATGGGCAGAAGACAGGTGGCTACCATCTAACAGGTTCAGCCGTGCATTGTGTGAAAGTAAAAAACTAATTTAACTGTTATAAAATAAATGGGTTTTTTAAGATAAAATAAAAAAATTGTTGTATCGGATTATTTGATGACTCGAAACCAGTGACTTACGGCGGTACTTTGGTTGACCTTGCAAACATTCAAATCCAGTGTTGAGTTACGGGGAATTTTCCTCGTCTGAAAGTAGATCTTAAATACGACGCGCATGTTTTTCAAAAACCTTTTATTAAAATTTGTTTTAAAAAATTAATTTTGTACCAATAAACATCAATAATTGAATGCCCTGCCCTATAAGGAATTAACTACTGTAAGATTTAAATTTAAAAAACTATACGATCTCTTTATAAATCCCTACCTCCAAACACATAAAACAGTACTAAAAGAATATTTTAGGTAGTCTCTTCTAACAAAACTACCGAGGGTTATTAACGTAGGATTACTTATCGTTTCTTACCTTTTAGTTATTTTTTAACGCATTATGGTATTTTTCAGTTTAACTGTTTACTGCTACTGGGTTTGGCATGCTGCCAAAATTATAACTCGCGACGCAGGACGGACAATTTTTTTTCTTCCCGAAGGACAGTTATTGAGAAACGTAATCCTACGTTAAAATTTCAGAAAGACGAACAAAAATATATCTTATGTACAAATACGAATCCAAGACTCTTTAGGTACCTCAAGCCATCTCCTGCATGCCACTGGTTGAAAACCACTTTCCTAAACCCGTTATGTTTACACACCTTGGGAAAATAGTAGCCGCATTACAAATTAATTACAACACGCATTTCAGGGTCGTAAACATTCTCTTTTTTTATTTATTAATTCACTTTATGCGGGCTCGCTATCGAATGTTTCAATGCGAAAAAAATTATGTGCGTCTGTTTTGCGTTTTAAAAAAGTAATTTATTTAGTTAGATACTATGCCGAAGAATACATTTCTCTCTTTTTTTTATATCAAAGCAGTCGTGGTGTTTAAATGGTTAATATTTCCAACACAGGTTGAGTCCTAATCACACGTTTAGCTGTCTACCTGTCACACAAGGGTCGTACACATAATGTCATTGAATCCTACGTTAAAATTTTGCATATGTTATCCTGCGATTTAGTGAAGCATTCAGAGAAAAAAAAATTTCCATTGCTAAACATTGAGGCTGAATATATGCATTGTTATCTTTAGCTGTCGCTTTGTAATTATCACAGAAACATACCGCTTGTGTTATTTTAATCCTATAAGCTCTATAGCATTCTCAAAGAGATGAAAAATATAAGGTGTTGTTTTTATGACAAATTATATACCCCGGATATCCTCAAACGATGTCAACATTTAACTGCATAGTTGTCGAATATTAAGATGCTTCATTTTACACGAATGAGCATAACATAACAATACGTTACGGCTGAAAGTAGCTTATTAGTTGAAAATTACATTATTTAGTCAAATACAGAATCCTAGTTAATTAACTCGTTCTCGACAATTATCGATGGCTAAACGGTTTAAGGAACTGCGCGTTTTAAAATTACCAGTTTGTTGGGCATCCAGCTAACTCTAATCAAATGGCTATTAGAGCTAATGAATATAACTGTTGCCTCAGCGTCGATGAGGGGATAACGACGTAACTCAATAAAGGCAGGTGATCGAATCGCTCATGAATGTCGTTCGTCATCTGCACATGAGATGAGACGCTCTGAATCACTACTTATTTTCGCGTCATGATGAGTTATATAATCGTTTCCCCATTCGTCGACCCCCTCCTGCAAAATAGAGAGTCATAAAAAAAAAACCGGTGGACTCATCACAGCTATATATACATAGCTAAGTAACGAGATGGATATTAATATAAATTGTCGTTTCAAACTAAAAATATCTCTCTCGCACACACACGTGAGAAAGGAAAACAATTAAATTGCACCAAATTAAATCTAAAATAAAATATTATTATCAAAGACATTATGTAGATCCTTCTATTTGTTCATTCGTTAAATAGATTTCTTAACATTAAAGGAGAAAATTTTTGTAGGTAAATTCCGGGGAAATCTTATCATCGTCTGCAAAGTAAAGGAATTCAGCAAGAGGTAAGGAGTAATCATTTGATATCATGCCCCTCTTAAGTAGAAATGAAAAAGTTAAACTTGCTGAAGAAATGTTATGTTGCGATTTTTATTAGTTCACAACTTTAATAAGTTGTTTGATAACAAAGATCAATTTTTACCCTCTGTTCTAGGGATAGACTTAACTCGTCTTCATATTTAAACAGAAAAATAATGGAAAACACCAATAAGGAATATTTATTCGTCGTATTTCAAATTATGAATGAGGTACATTACTAAAAAATTGGTAGTAAAAAATATTGGTTGAAAGGTAGTATAATTTAAAGATTAAACCCATTTTATGCGTTTCCCATCTTGAATCCTCCCTCTTCCACTTTTTTTTTTTTAATAAGGGGGCATCAGGTACTAATGCTTAGTACAATCGACCATATACTCAAGACTTCCTGTCTGCATATTGGTGTACTTAGTAGGTAAAGCGGTGAATCAATACATTTAACCTATTCAGAAAATTGACAAATCCTTTCTTTCTGGACATTCGTTTTTAGACTGAATGTATTCTTAATCGTAGTTGTTTTTTTAAATACTGGTTGAGGAAACGGTTCGTCACCTGCTGACCCCTCCAAGACCCTCGGACCAAAGTTTCAGAGCCACTGCTCTGGAATATATACTTATGTCACACACACGCACTACTTTAAAAAAAAAAAATTATAGCAGCAAAATTTTCTACCCTCACCTCTCATATTTTTCTCAACACAAATCTCGATCAGACACGAAGTGGCAAAATGAAACGTTAACTTACAGTAAATAAATGAAAATTTTGCAACTGAATATTTTATACGGCTTGATAAAATTTTCGAATTCCTAATGCAATTTTTTCAGTGTTACTTTATAATTTGATGCTATTTTGTTCCATTTTAACGTGCGCTTCCCTTATAATACATTGATTTATAAGGTTTGGTTCTTTATAAAATTAAAAATTTTTAAAAAATCGATTTTTTTTTCTTTCTCAAAATGGATCCAAAATTATTAAATTGTTTTCGTTTTTGGGAACTGTTTCTTAAGTCTCTTAGCGAAATAGCAACACGCTTTATACGGAGGGAAAATGTATACAGACCAGCTTAAGTCTTCCAGTTTTATTTTGATACCCATTACAGGATTGTTCAGATTTTGATACAGGGATACATTAAGCCAGTAGTTCTCAAACTTTTTAGACCCGCAGCTCCCTTGATCTACAGATAATTTCTGGCGGTGACTTTATTATGAACCAACCATTGTACAGTACAGAAAATTTTTGATTATATTTTTAACTAAATTACTTTTCACTCAATAGTATAACTATAAATATGAGTTGGTAGAGGTAAAAAAAGGAGTTAAAAAATTACAGTTTCTGTAAAAGGCTTTTTTGATCTTATTAGCCGTAGAACGTATGCTGAGGCGCGGCGCACACTTTGAGAACCCTTGAGCTAGAGGTTTATTACTCCAAAAATCCTCTACCCAGAGAGCCAAAAATACAGCGTTGGCGCCGATCCCGAATTAATTGTAAAAGCGGTGACTAAGATTATCGAAATTACCGATTTTCCCGCTACCGATCGAAGAAACACGGACCTTTCGGGACGACCCCACGTGCCTCTCACGCGTCGGGTGTCCCTAAGCCGCAAAGATGCTCGAATTTGCGAAATATCCCGAGGCGATCGGGGCGATAGGTCTCCGCCACGTCCTCGATCGCCACTCCAGCGATCTTGACGTATGACGTCATACCGCTGAAGACTTCATGAAAGTCCTTCCTAAAGCATTTTTTAGTCCTAGAGAAATAAGCTCTACCAAATGCATCCGAAAAACGAACACGGGGGCGCAGGTTTCAAGTTACTCGAGAAAGTGATGACGTCGGTGAAATCGCCGTAGCAGTTTGTCATTTTCTTTGGCATCTTTTCGGCAAAAAATAGCGCTACAGACGCATCTAATTCATGCTTAAAGCAGTGTTTTCAAACTTTTTAGACCCCTGGCTCCCTTTTTCCTGGCAGAAGATATTATCAGGGAGGACGGCTCACAATTTGACCATGAGGATTCGCAGAGGTATATTACACCAACGAGACGACACACTTCCTTTTTCAAAAAAGTGTAAGAGGATGTGACTGCAAATAATTGGAAAAAAAGGAAGAGTGAAAATTAAACGGTCTAGAATGAATTTAAGGAAAACGGATCTTAGCAGATAATCTCCGCATTCTGGTTGTTCGTGTTCTATCGTGTTAAAATTTATTTATGTCATTTTTGCAAACAAACTAACTGTATAAAGATTCCGTCGAATGCTTATATCAATCTTTTTACCAGATTGATTGCTATTTATAGCTTGTACATTTTTATCTGCTACAATACGTCTCTTCATATTTTCAATATCGTTTCTCATAGCTTGAGCTCAGTTGCATATTTGAAGCCATTTTCTGACGCCATTTTGGCGCCAGAAAGGAAGCCAACTTGGAGCCATTTTCTGACAGCAGTGGATTGAATATTTTTAATATAATGAAATCCACATCTTTGCCAACTATCCTACGGATTACGAATGTTGGAGAAAACACTTCTCCTGACCCTTCCGTCTCTGATGTTGCTACTGCCGCTTCTGGGAAAGATTCTCCCTTCTGTCTCGGTAGAGAGAAGACTTATTTGGCGAATGCTGTTATGGAATGCGAATTAGATCCAGCTGTTGTTTTTCAAAACCTTGACCCTCATCATCTTCAAATTGAAGAAATGCCAAACATTCTGAACTTTCTCAAGATCTGCGGTGATAAGTCACCTGAATTTAAGGACTTCAAGAGTTCGATCGACTTCATTATACAAACTTTGGATAAGACTTTGGCGAACATCTGCAGCTCAACTGGACTCGACCATGACTTTGAGATCAGCAAATTATCAGGTATGTAGAAGTACATTGTTGCTTTCACCCTTGGTCCTAACTTTGATAATTTAAAAAACCTAATTGCTATTGTGAGTAAATTTAATACTACTCCGGTAGTTAAAAAATCTAGTAAAAAAAAAAATAGAAGAAGTAATGAAGGTAATGAGCCACAAGGTAAGCGAGTTGCTCACCAAAACTTATTAGACCAGGTAAAATCGGATGTCATCGAAACAAGAAATAAATTTGCCCCCCTTGAGGAAAATTCTGATGATGAAATTGTAACGGATGATACCATCCAAGTAGAAAGAGAGCCTAAACCAGAACCATTCTTTATTAAAATGGTTCCAGGTTATCAAAAGATTATCGAAAATATAAACAACCTAATCCAATTTAATTTGCCCCAAACTGTCTCAGGACAGTTTCTTAAGATCTCTCCCACCACCATCGATCAATTTAGAAATATCCAAAGGTACCTTATCGCCACTAAAACTGAATTTTTTGGAAAAAACCCCAAGACTGAAAGGCCTCTTAAAGTCCTAATCAAAGGTATCCCCATTGTCATTCCAGTAGAGGAAGTCAAACAACAACTCTTAGAATTTGGTTTTGAGGTGAACAGAGTTTCACAACTCAAACGATTTAACACCAAGGAACCTCTCCCGATTTTCCTATGCCACCTCCGACAAAATATCTTGACTCTTGAGCATATATATGAAATCCGACACTTTTTAGGTTTCGTAATTAGGGTTGAAGCCTACAAATTCAAAGGTACCAAGCAATGCTTCAACTGCCAAAAATGCCACCATAGTAGTGAAGTTTGCCTTCTACAGCCTGTCTGTATGAAGTGTGCTGGTGCACACTCGTCAGCAGCCTATACTAAACCAAGTGACACCCCAGCAAGATGTGCTAATTGCAATGGTGACCACCCATCAAACTATCGTGGTTGCAGTGCTCACCCGGAACAGGTAAAAATTAGACGTAACCAAATTAAGACCATAAAAGAAGCGGCCAAAGCCGCTAATTATACTCCCCAACTAATTGTCCCAACAAATTCAGGAAATACCTTTGCTAGCAAACCCGTTAATTCAACAATTTCTTACAGCCAGGCTGTTCAGCCCAATAACTCCCCTCGTCCCACTATAACGACTGAACAAACCACTAATATTGTTACTCCTGCTAATTCTACTACTGAAACTCCAACCTCTAGAGTAACGCCAATGGGAAACCTTGACGGCACACTAAATAAACTTTTAAAAATTAGGGATGTTCTTAAAGAAATTAAACAACTCTGTTACGAAATGAATATACCAGATTTTAATTACTTAGTTGATAAACTTAACTGACCGTCTATAAATAACGTTCTTTCTGCTGCCTCACAAGAGGCAGCCACCTCTTCTGCCCCTTAATGCTCCCCTCTACTTCTGCAATTTCTGTTCTGAGCTGGAATGCTGATGGTTTGCGTACACGTATTCATGATCTTCGCGAGTTTGTTATTAAGAACCCCGTTGATCTTATTCTGGTACAGGAGGTGAAGTGTCCCACCCTCAGAACTCTTAAAATTCAAAACTACAGTCTGTACTTCACTCCCCGCCTTGACCCTAATACTAACGCTCCCCTACGTTTCCGTGGCACGGCGATCTATGTCAAACGGAATATTAAACATAACCATCTCCCCAGTATTAACTTACATACCATTGAAAACACAATTGTTAAAATTTGGATAAACTCTAGTACTACTCTCACCCTTGTTTCCACTTACTTAAGAATTATCGATGGTAGACCCGTAACTAATGAACTTTCTCAACTTTTTAATTTTGACCATACAGTTATACTTTTTGGTGACTTTAACGCTCACCACCCCCGTTGGAACTGCCAGAATGACCGTTCAGTAACCAGATATGGTACTGAAATTAATTCCTACTCAATTGATAACTCTATTGATATTGCTTTCCCACTTTATCCCACCAGGCTTGGTGTTTCAGGCTCCCAATCCATCATTGACTTTGCCCTTTTAAACAACATTCACTATCCGTATGAGATTAATACTATTAATGATTTATCCTCTGACCACTTACCTGTTAAACTTGACATTAACTGCAACCCCGTGCTCCCTTCTATCATTTCTAATTATCATACTAATTGGCAGTCCTTCACTAAATTTGTTAACAACTCCTCCCCACCCTTTAATGATATTAAAAGTCCTGATGACATAGACGCTGCTGTTACCTGTATCACTAAGACCATCCAAAGCACGCTGGAATCTGCTAAGGTCCACTCTCCCCAATATTTCTATCATAAACTACCCCATTATATTGTTGACCTAATTAAATATAGGAACCATTTCAGGAAAATTTGGCAGCAAACTCGGGACCCCAGAATGCTGAATAATTACAAAAATCTTGACAATCAGGTAAAAATTAAAATCAAAAATTTCAAAAATAATAAATGGAAAGAATTTATTGAGTCACTAGCTCCCACTGATAACTCAGTTTGGCAATATCTTAAGAGAATTAGGAAACCCCATAAGCCCCTTCCAAACTTTAACTCCAGTTCTGGTATCTTAACTAGTGACTCTGACAAAATTGAGGCCTTAGCAGCTAATTATGAAACCCAATTCAATACCCACTCTAGTGTTTTTTGCCCAACTACAATTGATAAAGTCTATGATATCCTCCAGAACTTTCAGTCCAATAATCACAATAGTGAGATCGAGAAAACCACTGTTAGCGAAGTCTTAAATGCAGTTAACTCCCTCCCTATTAGAAAAGCCCCTGGTCAAGACGGTATCACCAATAATGCCATTAAAAATCTCCCCCTTCATTACGCCAACTATTTAACTGATTTAATAAATAACATCTTTAAATTTAAATACTAACCGCATCCATGGAAATCGGCCATTATTTTCCAAATTCATAAACCTGGTGAGGATCCTTCCCTTCCGAAAAACTACAAGCCCATTAGTCTCTTATCTTCTCTTTCTAAAGTGGTTGAACACATTTTTTGTAGCCGTATTCATAATTTTATCGATAGCAATAATATTCTCTCTAATGCCCAATTTGGTTTCAGACCTAAACATTCTACCACACATCAGCTGCTTCGTGTTACTGAGTACATCCATGATGGACTACAGAACAGAATGCAGACTGGTGCTGTCTTCTTTGATATTTTTAAAGTTTTTGATACTGTCTGGCACAGTGGCCTTATCTATAAACTCATTAAATTTGAAATGCCAGCTGCCCTAATTAAACTTATACAATCATATCTTTCGGCAGAACTTTTGCAGTAAGCTATACTGGTACCACTTCAGACTTACGCCCTGTTAATGCGGGAGTTCCTCAAGGTTCGAAACTCGGACCGGTCTTATTTAACTTATTTATAAATGATATCCCCACCACCCCGAACACCTCGCTTGCCCTCTGTGCTGATGACACAGCCATTCTCGCTAAAAACCATAATGTCAGATATATGCATACTTACCTCCAACGTCACATTAACATTCTTGAGCGATGGTTTGATAAATGGCGTATTAAATTAAATCCCAGTAAAACAAAAGCTATCTTCTTTTCATACAATAGGATTCCCTCACCCCCAGTTAACGTTTATGGTCAGCTCATCCACTTTGAAAGGGAAGTGAAATATTTGGGTATCTTTATGGATAGTAAGCTTACTTGGAAGAAAAATATTAATAATAATATCTGCAAATTTTTAAAGCTAGAAAAGATATCGCCCACCTCCTGTTCCAGAAGGAGATGAGTATAGAAAATAAACTTCTGCTTTACAAAACAGTACTTTGACCTATACTTCTTTATGCAGTACCTGTATGGGGGTCAGCGGCTAACAGTCATGTCCAGAAATTGCAATGCACACAAAATAAAACCTTACGTCTAATTACTAAAGCCAATAGATATAAAACTAACTACTCCCTCCACAAAGATCTAAGTATTGAACCCATTCGCCTGACTATGATTAATCTCGCCACTAAATTTTATAATAGTCTTTACTCCACCCCTAATGAAGAAATTGCCAATCTTCCTGATTATGACAATAGAGAATTTAATCGTAGACCCAGAGCGACTCTAGTGCTTGACACTGGGATTACTCCCAACTCTTCTTTCGCATAATTTAAAATTTCTTTTTTCTTTCTTTATGTCATTCCGTTTTCCTTAAATTCTTTCAAGACCGCTTAATCCCCCCCCCATTTTTCCTAATTATATGCAGTCACATCCTCTTACGCTTTTTTAAAAAAGGTAGTGTGTCGTCTCGTTGGTGTATTATGCCTCTGCGAATCCTCATGGTCAAATTGTGAGCCGTCCTCCCTGATAATATCTTCTTCTAAGCTCCTGGATCCTGTTTCGTCAACCAATCAGGTTGCGGGACACATTTTGCTCTCGACCAGTAGTTCAGCTTGATCTTTTTTAACCTCTGTAATACAAATTCATCATCTTGCTTCCTTTTTCGGACTGTTTTCAAGCATGATGTATCAAGCATGCTTGATAGTTCTTTCAAATCTTGGGTTTGATCCCAGCGTTTAATATCTTTGCTGCTCGCGGTCCTCTGTGGCTCGTCTTCGACTTTTGAGAGTTTAATCTTTATATTTTGCTTTTTATCTTATCTTATATTGGAACATTTTATTTTGACAAGTCTGGCTGATTTAATTTTGTGTTAACTTTAACTTACTAAATTCTAATGTTTTTATTTTAATTTTTGTAACTTCTTTAATTTATTTTGTAACTTTTTTTTTTTTTACTTGATTCATTTTCTCTTGGACCATGCGCGAAAAGCTTCAGTGCTTCCCATATCCATACCGAAGGTAAAGGGCTTTCTTAGCTCTATTTGGAACCTCACGAAAACTTTTTGTCCATGTCCATGTCTCCGCATTCTTGAAGGTCGCAAATAAGATTAGTGGTTAGAATTTGATTTGGCATAAAACTCTCCAATTGGCTTCTCAAAATGACGTCAGAGGAGACAAGCAAAACGATTATTTTGTTTCGCCAGTTTTTTAGTCCAAAATACCAGACTAAATAATTGTTAAATAATCAAGAAACTAAGGACAAATTTTATTCAATTCCCCGGTAAAGTTTCAACATTAGATACCCAGAAAAGGAAGAAAAAGCCATGAATATCAACTTAAATGGCGTGTTAGAATGCAAATAATATTACAGCCTCAACCCTCCGGGGAATACTTTTCACGGTCCTTGTATCACGGTCCTTGTATCACGGCACTAGTGGAATTTTCTTCCACTCGGCTTGGAGAGGGCATGTATGTTCCTTCACCGGTTTTGGACGGTCGTTGCACCCCTTAATTCAGCGATCCAACTCTCCCAGAAGTCCTCGATAGGGTTCAGATCTGGGCTCTAGGCAGCCCAGTCCATTCGGTTAACCCCATTGTCTCCATACCAATCTAAGGTGGACCTCGCAACATGACAGCTGGCGTTGTCGTCCTGGAAGTAACATGGGCCCAACCCGTAAAACTGCCACAACGTAGGAAGCACACTGTCATCTAAAATAGCGCAGTAGGCGCGGCGTTGAGCTTGCTATGAATTGGGACCAAGGGTACCAGTCCATACCAGGAGAAACGCCCCCAGACCATAATTCCACCACCGCCGAACTTTACTGTGGCCACATTGTATCCTGACAGGAGGCGTTCTCCAGGCAGACGCCAGACCCAGACCCTGCCATCCGAACGATAGAGGGTGAACCTTGATTCGTCACTCCAGAGAACCTGTTTCCACTGATCTACGGTCCACTTTCGACGTGCTTTGCACCACATTAACCAAGCAGCGAGGTTGGACTTTGTGATCAAAGGCTTATGGGTGGCAGCACGACCATGAAGCCTTGATGAACCCGCGAAATTAATATTTTTTGTAAATAGCCTGTATTTATTCAAGATATGCAATTAAAGCATGAGAATACAAAAAGGCTGGAAGTAATTTTTTTAAGGCGCCGCCCACATGGTGTAGTGGTTAGCGTTCTGAGCTGCCACGCAGTGAGCTTGGGTTTAAATCCCGAATAAGACTTGGTCGTTTCCGTGTCGTACACCTCCTATAGGGAGCCTACAGTGGCTCCCAAAAGTGTTTGTACACTCTTGGTGATTTTCAATGAAATAGGTGTCTATCCATTAATTAAAATGGATATTTCAGAATGGGTATTTAATAATAAGATCTATAATCTATTCTTAACAAAACTACATGAAATATTTTGAAAACATAGTAAAACTTTATTTTTAAGAAACCAGTAATCAAAAAGTAACAAAAACTTTACCTCACAAAACTCATCGTACACTGAAATAGTTTCGGATAAAATAATAATTAAAATTATCGTCTGACACTTTATTTTTATTTTTGAATTGTGGTGGCATTTAAAATATCGTTTGGCTTTAATTTTTGCTTGCCTACTCCGTAATGTTTTATTTATTATTTAAAAATGGTTCGTAGTCGTAAAGAAACATCAAACATCATTCGAAAATTGATTATTTTTCATCATAGTAGTGGTAAATCAGTTCGGAATATTGCTAAATTACTTAATTTATCCCATTCTACTGTGCAGTATGTGATGAAACGCTTTAAAGAAAAAATCGAATCAAAAACAAGGTAAGAAAAGGTCGACCGGCAAAGTTAACAAAATGTGATCAGAGATTTATAATTAGAAAATTTGTGAAAAATCCACGTTTGAGTGCTGTAAAAGTTTCTGCAGAATTTAATGAAACATTTTCTATTTCAATTTCACCTGAAACTGTTCGACGAGTTCTCAGAGCAGCTGGATTACATGGACATTCTGCCCGTGCAAAATTTTTTGTGAGTGAGAAAACAGAAAGCTTTGGCTTTCCTTCGCATACTATCAATGATAAATAAGCCCCAAATGTATTGGAATAATGTCTAATTTGCCGATGACAACAATTTTAACATTTTTGGTTCCGATGGGCGTATAATTGTATGGAGAAGAAAAAATGAGGAACTTAATCCCAAGAACTTAGTAGGAACAGTTAAGCATGGCGGTGGAGGCGTCCTTGTGTGGGGGTGCATGTCATCAGGACTAGGTAATTTGGTATTTATTCATGACATAATGAATAATGCTGTTTATATAAATATTTTAAGAGACAATTTAAAATTATCAGTCTAAAATTTGGGTATTGGAAACAACTTTGTTTTTTATCAAGATAACGATCCTAAGCACACGGCTCTCAACGTTCGCCGCTAGTGTCTCTATAATTGTCCACAAGTGTTGAAAACACCACCTCAATCGCCAGATTTAAACCCAATAGAACATATTTGGAGAGAACTGGAGGTTCGAGTATGAAAACACGACATTCACACGAAAAGCGAACTAAAAACAATTATGATGGAAGAATGGATGAACATTGATGCAGAAATTACAAAAGAACTAGTGCAATCTATTCCCAGACGTTTAAAAGCTGTTGTGGATGCTAAAGAATATCCTACTAAATATTAATTTAACGGAAAATTAGAATATTTACTAATATGTAGTGCTTTTTTACAAGTGTAGGATGACTTTTGTGAGATAAAGTTTTTGTTACTTTTTGATTACTGGTTTCTTAAAAATAAAGTTTTACTATGTTTTCAAAATATTTCATGTAGTTTCGTTAAGAATAGATTATAGATCTTATTATTAAATACCCATTCTGTTCATTTTCATTAATGGATAGACCCCTATTTAATTGAAAATCGTAAGTGTACGAACACTTTCGGGAGCCACTGTATATGGTGCTCCCAAGTAGCCAGTATATAGCAGTGAATAACAATAGGTGAATGTCTAACGACAAGTGACTATAGACTAAAAAAAAAAAAAAAAATTTAAGGCGAAGTCCTTACACCTTTCAGCAAACAAATATCAGCAATAAAATCTAATACTAACCTCCATCTATCGTCTGAGCTGAATTATGCATGCAAGGAAATAAAATCAAAAGATCTGTAATTCGGTGCCCTCTTATCTGATTTTAGATAAATTTGTTTATACTGTTTGTAATCATATAAGTCGAATGATATTCTAACAAATATTGTATTGTTGTACATGATTTTTGAATCTTTGAATTACAGATCAGAAAACTCAGGTATTTAGTCTTATAGTATAAACGTACAGCAGATCATAAATTATACGTTCCTCGGTTATAAATTTTTCAGAATTATGCGTAAATTTCTAAATCCCCGAAACCCTACAATCGAAAATGTCTCTAAAAATTTGTTTTATACTTTAAAACGATGACCTTGGCCAGATTGTAAAGAAATTTATTTTACACTGTCTGTGTTCATATCAAAAGTTTGATATTCTCACAAATATTGTGCTATTGAACACGTTTTTTATTCTTTGAACTAAACATCTGAAAACTCTTGATTTTTACATCGTTACGAATGTGTACTTATGTACGTTTACTACGTATAAACATACAGCAGATCATCTATTATACATTTCTCAGTCAGATTTTCAGTGTCATACGTAAATTACCATACCTTCTGAAATGCTACATTAAAAAAATGACGATAAAATTTTCAATGGTACTGAGTGTAACCTAAATTTCATTCATATATATTTAACCCCAATGAAAAAAGAGAACAATCTCCTTACAGATTAAAAGTTTTGTTTGTGGCAAGCAGTGAAATTCAGTAATGCTCTCACCGATGAGTTGTTAAGGCACCATTGCTAAGTAGATAGGTAATGGTGTTTCACAATTTCCGATGTAATATCTGGTTACAATAGTTAAGATGACAAGCGAAAATAAGTTGGCGAAAAAGAAGAACCGCTGTCGCACTGCTGAAGCAACCTAATGGAATGCCCCCGCCATTTGTGAATCTGTAAAATCGTATTTAACCGCGAATTATGTGAGCGAGTTTGTAAAAACCATTCTAATAAGAGGAAAAAATGAACTGCTTACAATTGATTCTAGAATATCCAAAACACTAAGATAAACGAGTTAAAAAAGAAAATTAAAATTTTTTTGTTTCCTTTTTATTAAGAAATGAAAAAATTTGAAGTACATTTTTCAGCGTTCCATCTTAAATTTATTTATGATTACACATTCTTTTTCTTAAATCTTTGGGCCTTCCAACAACGTATGGATGAAGCTCCGGTGAATATATAATAAAGTTTCAAGTAAAACGCTATGTAAGGTTTTGAGTTAACTACCCGAAGTTAGCAGAATTCAGCTCCGACTTAAAAAAATAAACATTACAGGTCAATTTCTTTTTAAAGAGAAACATGCAGATTTTCTGCTTTGCGAAATATGAAATATGCTCGCATGTCTATATGTGAGGGAGGAACTCTGAAAATTATTTGAACTGTGAATCATACCAATGCACCTGTCAGAACATTTTCGCCATTTTTACGGACTTCCACAGTATCGCTGTTGCTTCTCGTAATACAAGTGACTCATTCTGAAAACGAGATTTTTTTTTTTTAGTCATTTTTGTGATTTTCTTTCTCTTTCATCTGAACCTTTTCCGACTTCGTTTCCGACAGGAAATACGGCCTGCTACAATCACTTCCCTGTGATATCACATTTCATTTCAGTTACGGGCTCGGCTGAGAGATTCTTTTAAAATCGGAGGATACACCCCAAATAGCGCTGTTTTTGAAAACAGAGTTTAACACCAAGTTTTCTACAAAATTAACAAAAAAATTTCTTGTGACTTTGGTCTTAAAACCATTTTTCAAAATTTTTTTCTATTGAAAATTGGATTCTTCTTTGAAGAAAATGACTTAAATTGAAATATCTTTCTATAAGATAAATGACTTCGAAGATATAAGGCATCATTAATCTAAAAAAAACGCCTCATGTGTGCGACGGATTCGTTTTCTTTGACTATAATCATTGTTTTAAAGTTAACAATTATAATACTTTTAGCAATAGAATATTATAATCAAAGATAATTGTTAATTATTTTATTTATTTTTTTCACCATTGACATTTTTTAACTAAAGAATACAAGGCGAATAATATATTTCTAGTGCAGAGTGTAAAGTTATTGAAATGAAAATTAGTCGAAATAAGATTTCATTTGATCCAAAAACTATTTAAAATTAACATTTTTCTTAACAAATTTTGATGTATCAAATTATACTATGACGTATATTATTATGTGATGAATTTTAGTTATTGGTAATGTAACGTCGGTGGCTTAGCAGTTTTTAATCTAAACCAAATAAAGGATTTTTCTGTTCTACTTTGAATTGAAAGACATGGAAACGCTTAGAATTTTCTCTGCCCTACTGCACCCCCCTTGATTTCCTTGTAAGTTAATCGTAGAAAGGATTACAAACTCTTCTTAAATAAAACCACAACTTCATCCTCAGTTTTATAAAAATGTAAAGTGACACAACTTTATTTCAATTATAACACTATTCTAATGACCTCCAATTCAATTTGTGAAGTTAATTTACACATTATTCTGTCATATCTTTGCTTCAATGTGGCCCCGTTAAACATTCATCAGTAAACACTCTCTGTGAATAGGCGTAGCATCGGGGGGGGGGGGGGGCACATTTCAAGTTAAGTTGGGGGGGCACACGCCCCCCCAACTTAACTTGAAATAAATTAAAATGTTAATAGAAGTTCAGTTAAAATCGGAAAATTGTAGGAAACTTTTAAGAAAGTTTTTTTTTCTGCTTTTTCAAACTGTGAAACTGGAGATTCCGATTAGGTCTTTAGCCTTAACATAGTTTTTAACAATGATATGATCCATAACAAAGATTCTATGCTATATTTTTTCTCATTTTATTTTTATATTATATTTATTTTTCTCATTGTATAACTTTTGAATACTACTCAAACATCAATTCTATTGTTATTGAATTTCAAAAAATCCTAATCTATATCTATACTTATATATAAAGAGAGAGAGCGATTTTCTACGTGGAGGGTAATCTCCGGAACCACTGCACCTATTTGAAAAATTCTTTCACTGTTTGAAAGGTACATTATTCCAGATGGACATAGGCTATATATTATGTATATCTGATCAGTAGAAATAAAGTTAGGGGGGATACTCTAGATTTGTGTGCACGGCAGCCATCTTGGATTTTTCCGCCAGGGTTTGGCGCATTTCGCATGGCGATAATTATTGCGTTCTGGTAAAAAAAAAACCATTGTCAAATTCTCTAATTTTAAGATCAAACAGTTATTTCTGATGTGATCTTTTAATTACAGTATAAGAATTTAAGGTCAGATCTTGGTCTTGACCTGAAAATCTGAGTCAAATTGACTATACTCAAAAGAGTAAATTATTTTTAAAACTAAGAGTCTTTTTGTTGAAAATTTTTGAATCCATTATCAGTTTTTCGTTAACTTATTAAATTTAAGTTGTTTTTAATTTTGTTTATTGATTGTCAATTAGTATACTATAATGATACACCATTTCATTTATTTGAAGTAAAAATTATCTGCCATCATTTTTTCGTAAAATGTAAAATGCAGTATACATTTTAAATACAATATATTTTAAAATATTTTATAATTCCAAGTTGTAGTGGATTACAAATAAACTTAAATAACTGAAGTTCAACTTCTCTCTCCCCAGGAACCTAAGTTAAAAAGTTAGTTAAGGTTGTATGCACCAAATATTTGGTTAAGGTCAAATCTGAAGTAAAATTTTATTACCACAATGCCTAAAATAAAAAAAAAAAAAAAAAAAAGAAGAAAAGAGGATCTGGTTACTCACCACAAATTTATGGGTTCATAATTATTTTACATTTTTCAATGCTGAATTTTAGATAATTTTTAAATTGCAAGTTATTAACGTGGTACGAAAATGCTGTATTTTTTTTCTAATTAACAATATATTGGCATAATATTTTGGTGATTCATTGCTATTAGTCAAAGAGTTAGGGCAAACTGATTAGATGACATTGAAATTTTATCTGTAAGTAAAATTCATTTGACCAAATTTTTCATATGGATCATAATTTGAAAAGGTAGTTTTTAATTAAAAATGACCAAAAAAAAATCTCAGTCCAACGATTAAATGATTTTTCAAAAATATTTCTAAGTTTCACAATTTAAAAAGGTCGTTTTTATTAAAAAAGCTAAAAGAAAAACCCAAAATTTCCAATATTTGAGAATGATTTTTTCAAAAAAGTGGTTTTTATCAAAAACCCAAAAATAAATCTAAGTCCAACGTTTAAATGATTTTTCAAAATTTTTTCTAAGTTTCATAATTTAAACAGGTGGTTTTTATTAAAAAAGCTAAAAAAATTCAAAGTCCAGCGTTTTGAAAACACCGCTTAAAACACATTGGCGAGAAATTTTCCACTCCTCAAAACACGGTAAAATCGCCAAGTTGGCGCAAAAAAAATCCAAGATGGCGGCCGTGCACACAATTATTAAGTAACGTAATATTAATTTGAATATTATTTTAGGTGCTTAAAATAATTAAAAAAACATTCTTTACTTAAAATCCTTTTTTTATTTTTGTATTTTTATTTCATCTCTTACTTTAATTTTGAGATACCAATGTGTATCTATACTTCTATAATCTATCTATACTTATATATAAAGAGAGAGCGATTTAGTACGTGGAGGGTAATCTCCAGAACCACTGCACCTATTTGAAAAATTCTTTGACTGTTTGAAAGGTACATTATTCCAGATGGACATAGGCTATATATTATGTATATCTGATCACTAGAAATAAAGTTAGGAGCTTAATCCTAACAATCTCCATTGTTACTGCTACTGTCCTCTACCGCTTTTTGTGCCGAAGTCTTCAACGATCCTTAGCGTGGTGCTATCGCGGTGGGCTTCTGTTCTGACGTTAGCGGTTCAAAACCAGCCGTTCTCCGGCACGCTTTTTTCTTTTAAAAAATTAACTTTAATTATTAACTAACGTAATATTAATTTTAATATTATTTTAAGAATATTATTAAAAAAAATTGAATATTTAAAAAAAAACTTTCTTTACTTAAAATCCTTTTTTTATTTTTGTATTTTTATTTCAACTCTTAACCTCTTTCTATTATCTATACTTATAAAAAAAAACATTCTTTACTTAAAATCCTTTTTTTATTTTTGTATTTTTATTTCATCTCTTAACCTCTTTCTATTAATTTGAATACTATTTTAGGTGCTTAAAATAATTAAAAAAAGCATTCTTTTCTTAAAATCCTTTTTTTTATTTTTGAATAAAACTACGGTCTCAAGCACACCTCTTTCTTTCAAAAAATTACTTTTTCTATTAATTTGAATACTATTTTAGGTGCTTAAAATAATTAAAAAAACATTCTTTACTTAAAATCCTTTTTTTATTTTTCTGTTTTTATATCATCTCTTATTCTAATTTTGGGATACCAATGTGTATCTATACTTCTATAATCTATATTTATAATTTCCTTATCTATACTTATATATAAAGAGAGAGCGGATTTTGTACGTGGAGGGTAATCTCCAGAACCACTGCACCTATTTGAAAAATTCTTTCACTGTTTGAAATGTACATTATTCCAGATGGACATAGGCTATATATTATGTATATCTAATCAGTAGAAATAAAGTTAGGGGCTTAATCCTAACAATCTCCATTGTTACCGCTACTGTCCTCTACCGCTTTTTGTGCCGAAGTTTTCAGCGATCGTTAGCGTGGTGCTATCGCGGTGAGCTTCTGTTCTGAAGATAGTGGTTCGAACCTAGCCATTCTCCGGCACGCTTTTTTCTTTTAAAAAATTAACTTTAATTAATAAATATTGTAATATTACTTTGAATATTATTCAAAGAAAAATCCAAGATGGCGGCCGTGCACACAATTATTAAGTAACGTAATATTAATTTGAATATTATTTTAGGTGCTTAAAATAATTTTAAAAAATTGTTTACTTAAAATCCTTTTTTATTTTTGTATTTTTATTTCATCTCTTATTCTAATTTTGGGATACCAATGTGTATCTATACTTCTATAATAATATACAAAGAGAGAGAGCAGATTTTGTATGTTGAGGGTAATGTACAACTTTTGTACATTAAAATGTACCTTATATCTTTTCTTTTGTCAACCGCAGTCAAGTAACCATAGCAACACCCTTTAGCTTACTGGGTCCGTTTTTCGAAATCGCTCTTTACAACGGGAAAATGTTATCTACTTCCTATCCCCATTTTACGTGGGGGACATTGAGCGTGGGGGGTCAGGGGAAAGAGTGGTTAATTGCTTTCTTACTGCTTTCTTACTATTAAAGAAGAATTTCAATAGTAGTTCATCGGCACTCCGTGCCTCTTTCATCTCTCAAAAGGCTGAAAATGGATGAACCGCGGGTGAACCGCCCTTCTGATGTCTCTCGCCTGAAAAGAAATAGCCTCTAGCTAGAACGACAAAAGATTATTATTCAGTCCTTTTCGGCAAGATTGACCCTCCGTTCCCAGAATGTCACCCAATTGTTCTTTGGGGGCAAAGACGCTAGGAAGTCACAACGAAGTGGAATTCGAGACTATATCTCTGCCGACATCACACCGTATTTTTCGAGAGTATGTGCTTCGGATATATGCTATCCCACCCCGTAAGGAAAAGGTTTAATATTTTTAAGATTCAAGTAGAGGAGGTATTGATAAATACAAATAGGATTTTTGAAACTGGCAACGTTAAAGGGTTTATTGAAGAAAACTACATTTGGAACCACGCTTTTTATTGGACATTTAAGGTAAAAAAAGATTTACAATTTATTGGCTATCAACTGGAAATTTATTGATATAATATTTTGTTCAACCCGGGCAAAGTCGGGACGGGCCGCTAGTATTTCATATTTTAAGGACCGTCCGGTAGTCAATGCGCTGAGGAGGGCCTTAATTGAATTAAATTCGTGCTCTCCCCCCCCCCAAAAAAAAAAAAAAAAAAAAAAAAAGGGAAGCACGGTACGCCTATGTCTCTGTGAGTTTAACTTACTGAAGTAACTACGTGTTACCCAAGTATGATCGTAATTAATGAAGTTTTGGTAATGAGTGCTTATGAAAATGAATCGGGGGTAAAATTCCAGCCCACTTCTAAAAAAGAAATATTTTAGCAACCCCGATAGTAAAAGAATCTGACAAAACCACGGTGTGGGTGCGCGTAAGTCATAATAAACAAAGAGCCCGTCGTGTTACATATAACAAACAACTTCACCACTATTTACGGTTGTATCTATCTAGTACTATTAGTATACACGTAGCCCCGAACTTAACCGATTTTGCCATAATGCTTTGTTAAGTCAGTTATTTATAAAATTATACAGTCCACACATTAAAAGCTTGAAATAAAGTAATAGAAAAATATGATATCAGGTAAGAAATAATCGATGGGTTGGTAGTACGGTTCAATTTGCAAAATGAAAGACATTGTATTATTGTTTGTACAGTCAATTCCTCATATATGATAAATTAAATGTGGTTCAACCGAACTCTCAAAATCACTAAAATAATTAAATGTGAGTAAAACGCTTCCTTTGAAGTCTTGAAAATCATTGTTATCGTAGTATTTTACATTTTTTTCATATTCCATGTTTGAAAATGCCTGCATGAAAAATAAAATCGTAGAGTTTTTTCGTTTTTTATTGACACATATGATGAAGTGTATTGATATTTTATATCCACTGTAATACGGATATGGATAAACTTTCATTTTATTGACGAGTACAGTTGACTATTAAATGACGGAAATAAGAAAACTGGAAATTTCCTGAATATTGTGGAATCAAAGGTCAGTTATTCTGTTAATGGGAGTCTTTTCAGCCAAGGCGCAGTAAAGAAGCCTTTTCCTGCATCATTACCTGCTCATCATTTGATTAACTGTTGTTGAATAACCGTGAGATTTGAGATCAATAGGACGAGCGAACATGTTCGCCCTATGACTTCCGGCTTGATATTGATCCTAGAGCACGGCACGATCGTCACAGTTGGCAACGGTCTTCCGCCAATGGGGATGCCTCAAATTAAGAGTGGCATGCCGTGACTACATAATGTGGGATCGATTGACTGTGCAGTGAATCAGTCGGGTTTGATTAAACAAAAAAGTCATGGAATATGCTTGCACACACATAATACATTTGTACTGAGATAAAAACGGAAGACCTCATTAATGTGACACGCTTGTTATTCGTGTCGCTTTAATTATAAAAAGCGAGTGCTTGACTTCATGTGTAATCGTTACTCACTTGGAATCGTTGTTAGGAAATATGACCTGCTGAGTGAAACTATATTAACTATAATCATTAACTATAATTCTACTTATGAATAAAGTAATATGATTAAACTACTTATGATTCTAATTCCAAATTAGGAAGTACTGCGTAGTCTTTTATTTATTTATTTAGCCATCTCATTTAGCTTGATCTTTTGGTATTTTTGCAAGAAGTATTGCTATCACCAAATTGAAATAATGTTTATTACCCTTTGATACATAT
Source organism: Dolomedes plantarius (assembly GCA_907164885.2). NCBI lineage: Eukaryota > Metazoa > Arthropoda > Arachnida > Araneae > Dolomedidae > Dolomedes > Dolomedes plantarius. Next base: position 88,601,399 of record OU015497.1, on the reverse strand, counting down.
TTGTACGTATTTATCTGGTTTTCGACTTATCTTTGTCGAAACAAATTTTTAAATTCTTTTTCTAAATTTTTTTGCCTCTTAAGGCTGTCGTGAACTAACCCTATTCGATTCACTCACCTCAATGTTAATTTATGGAGAAAATATGTCCAAGGATTGCCGACTTAGACTGAAAGATTTTTTAAAAACTGTACTCCGTAATAGAGAAAGAAATTTTACACCTCGGGACATTTTTCGTTTAAAAAAAAATTGCCAATAACGCCTTAACAAATTATTAGGGGGAAGAATCTAGTATAGTATGTTTTAAACGCTCATTAATTCCTTTGGTGGAAAAAATTATAAAAGGAATCATGTTGCAAAGTGCAGAAAAGTTCGGGCTATCTGAAAGTACCATTTTTATTGGATTATCAGCATTTATGTAGCTGTCAATTATAGACACATTTTCTCCATACGTTAACAATGAGGTGAGAAAATCCAATAGGGTTATTATTGTAGTAGTGTATGTTTATTATTGTATGTACAATTAACTGCTCACCATATGATAAATTAAACGTGGAACAGTCGGATCCTGGAAATCACTAAAAGTAATTAAATGCGAGTCTATAGTCTTGAAAAAAACCTTAATCAGCATGTTTCAAATGTTAACAATCTGACTTTCTTATCCTGCTATTCATTTGGTGTGCTACAGTATAAAAAGGGCGATAAAAATTCCAGGAAGTTTAAATAAGTCTCAAATACGAGTACTGAGAAGAATCAGGAAAGGTGCTCCTGAACCGCTTATAAAATGACAGGTTGCAAGAAAAACGTGTCTGACGATAGATTACTAAAAGTAAACAAAATGTTTTTCGACAAGATTCTCTCCTCTTAGGTTGTAAACATGTCAGAAAACGAGTAATGTGAAGGGAAAAAATGAATAAGAACTGGATAAGAGAAAGCTCTCTTTTACTTTTAATCTGATTGGGGGCGTTTGCCAATTAGCCAAGTCAAAAAAATATTCGTAAACATAGCCATATAATTAAACAACGAAAACTACGAAATAACTTTCGCATTGCTCAGTTCTTGTTGTAGGTTTAAATGACAGTTTTGTTAACGTTTGGACTCAAAATAGCATTGATAATATCTCAGAATCTTATGGACAATTTTAGAAAAAAACCATACGTTTGTGTATATATAGAGATATTTTTAATATGAATATATCAACGTTTTGAGTTTAAAATATTTCAATGTTTTTTGACATAAATATTGATGGGCAAACTTTTTGTGTGTGATTAAAAGGTGTTTTGATAGTTAAAAATGAATGTAGAACAACATTCATAAATTATCTTAAATTATTATATTATCATATCTATGATGTCCAGTATATAAAGGGCTTAAGTCAAAAACAGTGATTTTTAGATACTTGTTAGTATTGATAAAAAAAAATTATCTTTTGACTGGAATGAAAATTTGATTATGAAAGAAGAAATGTAATATTATATACAAAATTTATAGACCTAAGCCTTTAAATTTTTTTAAAAGACTAACAAGTATCTAAAAATCACTGTTTTTCACCTAAGCCCTTTATACCGGGCATCATAGATATTATTATATTATATATTAAATCAAAATTGAAAAAAAATATCCTAAAATATTGGGACTAAAAGTGTGAAAGTAATTTATGATTCTCTTTTTATAATACGTAGTTAAACAACACAACATTTCCAGAGTTGTGATTGTTTGTCTACAGATTAATATGAACATTTTAAAAGATCAGTGGACAGGCACCAAATTAGACTAAAAATTTGCCCCCCCCCCCACCACAAAGCTGTCTTTCTAAATGCTAATATCTTAGAAAATATTTTGTACTATCTCAACCATCTTATTTTCCAGACATGATCCAAATGACTTTTTCTTTCTTCCAAAATTAAAAACAGTCTTCAAAGACAGAAGATTTAAAACTAATTGTGTAAAAAAATAGCTTTTTCTTTCAATTTACAGCCAAAGGTAGAATCTTTTAAGACCAGTCTCTAATAACGATAGTGAACGTACCTTAAGTATTTTCCGTGTCTCAACACTTAAAAAGGATTAGATTAAATGATTATGTGGTAAGGAACTCCTATTATATTAACGACTTCTTGATATCGATTCACACAAGGGACCCCCAAAATATCAAAAGATAGTTTTGTTCGACTTCTCCCTCACTCTCAACTTTAAACTAATGATTAAACTACCTTTCCCGGTTTGGTGTTGTTTCCAATCCCCTTGGTCTAGGAAAAACCCCTTGTTGTGGGTCCTCAAATCCTAGATCCTTGGTGAAGGGTAGTAAGCAGCTTCACTTTAAGGCGAGGTACCAGTAGGGCTGAAGTCTGACTTGATCCCGAAGAACATCAGTCCCGTAATTTTGAACCGAGTGACGAGACCGGAACACTTGACCCCGAACCTCTAGAGGTAAATTTGAGAACTTGGAGGACATTGCAGCCACGACTTATTTTGCGTGCCCCGGTTACGATTAGTGAACACGATGGTGGAATTTGCCGCGACGAGCATCGAACCAGGGACGTTCAGATCACTGGCCAGCTGCTCTTGCCAACTAGACCACGCGCCCACAAATTTTCAGGTTTTAATCACAAGTATAGTGTGCACTTATATTTTCTGTTTAAACTATAGATATTTTCATAAGAGTTGTAGCTTTGCGGAGAGGAACCGCATGAACTACTTTGGTAGGTAGGCAATCACTTCAATACTTGGGTAGGTACCTTTCACTTCAATACTCATAATTGGATGAAAAATGCATAAGATTCTCCCTCATCATTATATATTTTTCATAATCTTTTACCAATTTTACACTGTGTACCACAACACTTGTTAGCGCATATAGATTGGTGCAGAGTTCTCTGCCTGCAGACCCCCGACTCCTGTCATCACATTAGTCACGGTAACATTAGACACGGTATTTAGAACCACCCCCATTCCCGCCCCCAAGGTTTCTTTGATGTGGTGTCTCCCCCGACCCCGCTCGACACCATTTGACCCGCTGACCCCCCGCCCTTTCTTTGATGGACCGCCAGAGGAGGCGATCCACGCATACTACAGAGTACAGAGTGAACATAAATCACTCGATTCCCCAAGGCACAGGCAGAGAACTCTGCACCAATGTATATGCACCATTAAAGATTTAGTGCTCTCTAGTGAGGGCTTCAAAATCATGGAAAAAAAATTGTTATAATTAAATATATATAGTTTTCCCCCCAGACGTCATTGCTTTGTCACTTAAGGCTGCTGTGTACTAACCCTATTGGATTCGCTCAGTGTTAAACTATGGAGAGAATGTGTCTACTATTTACAGCTCCATAAATGCCGATAATCCAATAAAAATGGTATTTTCAGATAGCCTTAACTTTTTTGCACCTTGCAACAGGATTCATTTTATAAATTTCATCTACCAAAGGAAATTATGAGCGTTTAAAACACACTGTACCAGATTTTTCCCTGAATAATTTAAATTTTAAAATATTTTCATTTAAAAAAAAGCGAAAAATGCCTCAAGGTGTAAAATTTGTTTCTCTATCACAGAGTACATTTAAAAAAAAATCTTACAATCCAAGTCGGCAATCCTTGGACACATTTTCTCCATAGGTTAACATTGAGGTGAGCGAATCCAATAGGGTTAGTACACAGCAGCTGCGGCTACTCCGTGGCTACCTCAATTTGATCAGCGTATTGACGAGAGCAGATCCAACGGCCGCGATCTACTTGCATATACGAGGTTGTAAAAAGAATTACGTAAGAAATAGACACGAATCGATGGTGTAACGCATATTTTCCTCTTCTTCCTTTTACTACGTCAATTTTCCATAAATATGAGACAACAGAGAAGCGAAAGTAAATCCCGGGAAATTTCAGCGCTTATAATACGCATTAGAGGTGAAGTCACTGTTCGATCGAATAAATTTGAAGAAATTTACACCTTAGATTTTTCTTATAATTAGGTGGATTACCATTATTTTTTAAAACATGACCGAATCTTATCGGCATAGATTCAACGAACATATTTGTAATTTCTCTCTCGAATTTGTCCCATTGCGTAACACTAACTTCAATGTTTGCTTGGAAGAAAACACTTTGTTTCTGAACTTTTGATGCCAGTTCTTATCAAAATGTTTTAGGAAGTTAATATTAGGAGATTTACAGGTATTTTATTACATCAGGGCAGTGATACAGCAGCTAGAGCTATATATTCCAATCAGTATGTTTTGGATCATTGACCTGATAGAGTTGAAAATGATTTTACGTATCAAATATTTCAGTTGGGAATTTCGAATTATCATTCAAGATGTCTGTACAGATTAGATCATCAATTAAATCCCGATTACCAATAGCGGGTAATCGTGATTACCATTAGCGAATAACATACTGTCAGACTCGCGTCCGACATTCTTAATTGGACTGAATTAAGTTGAGCGACAGGATCATCAATAAGCTCAAAAGAACACAAACAGGTGGCGAAGTGGAATGCACCTTTGAAAATGACCAATACTAAGTGAAGTGGACGCATCATTTAGATTGATTAGCGAAGGCCGTTAGCGCAAAAAGAAGCGGTATTCAACAAAGCGAGAGCCGACGGAGGAGGAAACCACCGTGGGTGATCCACGTGCAAGAAAAAACCGGAAGGGTAATTCAAGGTGTGAAAAGAACTAGAATGTTCCAGAAAGATAGACAGGAAAAGGGATAAATAGAGGAGACTGAGAGAAAAAGAATAGACTAAACTTGGGTTTGGCCGAAACGACGCGGGTGAGCGGACAGAACAGAGAGAGACAGGATCTCTATTGTACTGATTTATCAACTCCGCAACCCTTAGTCGATGTATGATTGTTCTAAGGAACGAAACGAATGTATATATTGATCGATGTAAATAGTGCATATTAAACAAGATGAAAATAGACATGTATTAGTGTCTACATGTGTCCACATTAATATTACGAGAGGCTTATACCATCGGATCACGACGATCAGGTTTACACATACCTTACATGTTTATTTTTTGGGATGAACTTATTTTTTTAAAAATTTTGCTTCGAGTAATTCTTCTTTCTTTGAAATTGAACCTTCAAAACCAAAGATATTATATTTACTTTCTTTTACGAAAATAATTTATTTTAGTGCTAGGAATGAATATTTTTCAGGGATTTAGTAGTTGAAAACCTAAGTTTCCAGCTCTGTTCATTAATTCAGAATTTTTTCCTTGTATCCAGCCTTGATATCCTGTAGATCGGATTATTCTTCCAGCAATATCTTGCAATTCATATTATTCTGCGAAAAGTTTTACAGAAAATGAACATCGGACTTACAAAAATATTTCCAACACTAATTAGGTCTTGTTTCACGGGACATCTTCGGTAATCCATCAGGTCTTCTTTCAATTTGAGCTATATTAATTCTTCAGATTATCTGGAATTGCATTACCACATTTTTAAATAGTCTAACAACGGAAACTGATAAATAAAAAAATGTGTGTGTTATGTGTTGTGGCTTATGGCCCTTGACTGACAGTATCAAGTCCATAAAGGCTTTGGTCAGAAAGGAGCGGCTCCGGTTTTCAATAACACCACAAGGGTTAGAGTCCGACTTGGCTAGAGGACCGGTCCCTTAATTTTGAACCGAGTCAAGTGACGAGACCGACATTTGACCCAGCACCTCCAGAGGTAAATTTTGAGAACTTGGAGGACACTGTAGACACGACAAATTTTTCGTGCACCAGCCGCCATTAGTGTACACGGCAGTGGATTTGTCAGCGACCGGCATCGAACCAGAGACGTTCATATCACTGGCTCACTGTATTTGCCAGCTGGGCCACCAAGAAGGGATTATTTATTTAATCAAGAATTTTTTTTTAATTTGTCCCTTTTTTATTCCCAGAGGATGTGTTTTCAGTTTTAAACTTTTTTATGGCGTTATGAATATAAGACACCAAAAACATTACGAAAATAACCCTAACTAAATGCTTCAGAATCATCAAAACTGGGCTTGACTAGTCACATGTAAAAAAAGTCAACCTAAATGGACTAGGAAAGATAGAATTCTAATCTTGATTTTCAGTAGAAGATAAATGTTTTCCGAGATAGGAAATAAGACACGTAGATGAAAAAATTACATACTTTACTTTTCGTTTATATGTTCCGCCTTGTGTGAACATGGCTGTAAATAAGACGACATCAAATGTCTTTGCTTTTAAAGAGATGCATTTGTAGCAAAAACGCAAGCATTTCATCAGACGATGTAATTAATTATAGCAAATATTAAAGAAATTGAGCAAGTTCATGAAGTTGCTTTATTTATTAACCGCTGTAACAGCATTTCGCAGCATCAGAACTTTTACTAATCATCAGAATGATCAGACTAAGCTCCTAGATAATTTTTCAAGGTCTGTCAGAGTTGATAATTTTTTATTATTTTGTTTATTCTTTCGTTACTAATTTTGAATATAGTCCCTGAAAATGATAAAAAAATATTTTTTTCTGTCAGAGAAATTTGATATGTTAGGAAAACAAATGATTGATTGAATTTATTTCATTTTCTTTGGAATCGATGTAAGGCAAATGCTTGTGATATCAAAAGTCCAAAAACGTCAGTTCAAAGCATTTAAAAATTTTCCTCTTTAAATTTGTTTTTTATATAACTGACTAGTAACAGAAAAAATTGAAATTTTGTTTTTAAAACAATCAAAACTCAAAATTTTAAGCATTTTTAGTTTTCGATGCAGCTGCTGAACAAATAATTTTGATTTTCACAGTTCATAGAACCTTTCAAGGAATTTTTATACGGCCATTTAAAGATGGCCATTCATTAAAAGGCCCATTCCGTGATAAGTAGACTTAAAACTGAGATGTATACTAAAGGGATATGTATAAACAATACAGCATAAAAGTGCTGTTGCGTTCTGGCGATGTAATCATCGTAGAAACGCGAAGTCCGTGGAATTGAATTCTAAATGTAAGAAGAAAGTTGGTTATCCAAGAAAACAAAATAGTGATTCTTTATAATTTTGTATCCCAGACCCTTTGAACTATTTTAATTATTAATTAAAAAAATCAGATGAACATTAAAATTCAACTCACGTGAAGAACATTGAAAAGTAAGGTTTCTTTTCCAAACGCCGTAACCGATTAGATATTTATCATGTGTTTCTAATGTGTAGATTAGTCTATTCTTGTCCGCAATTTAGCATGATGTAAGGTGGAACTACAAATCACTGAATCCCCTATAGCTCTCTTTAGAGTACAGAAGGTTTTGAAACAATCTCAATAAATTCAGTGCCTAACAGTACATAAAATTTTAACGTAGGATTACGTTCCTCCATAACGGTCCTCCGAAAAGGAAAATTTCAGACGCTAAAACCGTCCGTCTGTACATCTCGAGTTATAATTTTGGCAGCACGCCAAACCTAGTCTGTATCGCTTGGACAAGCAGTAAACAGTTAAACAGAAAAGTACCGAAATGCGTCAAAATTTTGACATACATACATATACATATATATATATATATATATATATATATATATATATATATATATATATATATATATATATATATATATATATATACATATACATATATATATATACATATATATATATATATACATACGTACATATATATAGATGCATATATACATAACACATACATATATACATACAAAAGAGGTAAGCAACGATAAGTAATCCTACGTTAATAACCTGCGGTAGTTTCGTTAGAAGAGACTACCTGAAATTTCTTTTATGGACGAACATGATCTGTAAGTTTTCAAGAGCACATATTTCTTCAAAATTAATGGTTATTTAATCTATGATTTCTTTTAATTTTTAAACTAATAAATATCGCTTCGATTATAATTTCCGACAACCAAAGAGAGTTAAAAACCCATCCCTGAGAAACCACCTGATCCTCATCCTAAGCCAACAAAATCCCCGCCTCGGTGGCGCTAAGACATTCTTACAAAACAGACATGCAGTTTGTTTTTCTTGCGTTTGAATCCCATCCAAATGCGTTTTGGCTGAGGAGGCCTAAACACGAGAAACACACGTTATCCAGAAAATTGGGTTAAATATTATGTCGTAAACAAAGATTTTGTTTGGAAGTGATGTAACTTACACTCACTCACTCACGATTTTATTCTATTTAAAAAAAGAAACGCTTTGCCTGTCTCATCCCCTGTTTTATATTTTTCAAAGTCATTTCTGAATGAAAATAAATGTGTTCGATGAGTTTAAAAATGGAACGAGGCTAAAATACTCTTAGAAGCATGGTATATATTTTTCCTCGAAATGAATTATTTATTTGTGTCGTTACGGCACGCATTGCGTTGGATATGTATGAAAATATGGAGATCATGTGCATTTTCGGCATAATTCGACAGCCAGAGTTTTAAGGAATTTTAGGACATTTTTAGTAATGATTATTGAGAGTGGTGAAGTGAAACGAATTTCAAAAGTATAAGCCAATATTATATTGAAGCTAAAAAAGGAATACCAATCTTAAAAAAAAAGGATAGGGATTGAAAATATTGATAAAAAGTCAGATGAATATATATATATATATATATATATATATATATATATATATATATATATATATATATATATATAATTTTTAAATAACTTTTTACAGTTCGTTTTTGTACACAGAAATGAAAGAAAATGACAGTTCTTCTAATCTAGAATACTAATAAAAATCATTTCAATAGATAAAAGTGTGAAATCATAATATTTTACATATTTAATTGGCCGATAGTGTATACTCAATTTTAAATTTAAACTTTAGATGCAAATTTTCAAGAAAATCAGTCATTAATAGTCTCTTATTTTTCTTGATAATATATATTTTTTATTTCGAGTTGTTTCTTTAAAATCTCATGCTTTCGAAGAAAAGAATATAAATTCTTTTTAAAAACAGTTTAAATTTCCTTCTTATTTTGAAAGAAAAAAAATTGAATTTTTTTTTAAACATCTAAATATAACAGCTTTATCTACAAACTTAAAGTTAACTACTTTCTTAACATGCGTTATTAAAACGCATGAAACAGTCAAAAAGTTTTGAATCGAGGTTATATCCCAAGCCCAAAATTCGTAAAATTTTCTTTTAGACGGAGAGCAGAACTTGAACTATAAATTTTTAATACACAGCTGAGAAGCAAAATAAAAGCCCATAAACATTACATCTCTTTTTTTTTTTAACAATAAACTTTTTTGAAATTTCGTATGATTAGGTTATCGTTAGTTAATAATACATTATTATAATTTTATATTATGAGATGAATTCGATGCTTACCTGTTAGGTACATAGGCATAATCAGTCGTAAAGACGTGGGGTGAAAATCACAGTGTCAATTCCATCAACCTGAACTCCTCCCCAGCACGACCTATATGCAAGATCTACTAAAGTCAGTTAAAAAAATTTGTTTTCCCTTGTAATACTAGAAATATTTTTAAAGATGTATGTTAACCTTTAAGGTCGTGATGCACACTTCACTCCGCTGTTGAATTTCTCCTGATACAGATGTCTCTTCCCGTTTCCTAACCAGTTACCGAGTAACTATCTGTCGTTGAAGTCGTGTCTAGTCGAATTCTCTGATGCACACCTCACTCCCACCTTGAATTTCTCCGGGCCCAGGTTTCTGCTCCCGTTTCTTGACCAGTTACCGAGTAAATATCTGTCGCTGAAGTCGTGCCCAGTAGACTCGTTCGGAATCCAACTTCTCTTGAAACTGCGTCTCCTTAAAGATGTATCACCACTCTAGTACTCTAGATCATCTTTTTCTGATACCTTCCGTATCGCTGGGGTCCTTCCACGTTCTTTAATTCGACTACGCCAATGTTAACCTTTAAGGTCGTGATCCGACAAATCATTATCTTGTAGAAGTAATTATAACTGTAGAACCAACTCTTATTTACATCTGGAATATTAACACATTAAAATCTTGGTTAAATAAGTCATTTACAAAGTTTCGTTCCGACGAACGTTAATATACTCGTGAGAGCCGGGCTCATTATTCAAATTCCGTCCGAGACCCTGTCTCTCCGTACGTGTCTCGACCCTTCAACAGTCCAAGTCTATTCTCCCCCATTCGTTACCGGCGTCTGTATTTATCCATTCTTCTCAGCGCCTTCTCGAACCATCCATGACGAATTTTCTTTCCTGCCGACTTTTCCAAGGTAAAAGCGCGCCGCTAATGGATTTCACAAATCATTCTAAATGATTTGCGTCCTTTTAACTATTGTCGCACTTCTCCAAAGGTGTATATCGTTCGACACCTGCTTGCGTTTCTTTTGGGCTCATTGAAGACGCTATTACTCACGTTCATCAATTCCACTTAAGAATGGGAGACGAGAGTCTGACAATGTATTTGTGGTATACGACAATAATATGCTTTAATATCCCTAATACATTATTACGTGTTTGCTTTACTGACATTTTAATTGCATGTAGGTGTACACGTATGGATCCGTCAGTATGTAAATTTAATTTCTAGTTTTCGATCACTATACTTAGTTTAAAACTTTTCAGATATTTTTATCATTAAAGGACATTTCTTCATCAGTATTATAGTTTCCATTTTAATTGTCATCATTTTTTACGGGGATGGTACAAGAAAAATACCCATCAAATATGAATCTGCTCTCACTTTAAAAGATTAAAAAATTTTCGGGAGCGTTCATTTTTTTTTTTTTTCTGATACAGATCTTTCATTGTCTTTTGACTTATGTGTTACACGTAACAGGTGAGGAATTTTCCCTGTACTCAGCACGTTTTAGTGCATTTTAACACCTTTCTCTAAATTTTCGGTAATTTGCGAAATTTTGTTCGGGTGTTTTTGAGAATGTGGTGTAGAAGTTTTTTCTCCTCATATTCCGATGTTGCTATCAGACAACAAATATGTCAATATTTGAATCAAAACTACCAACTATAAATATTGCTGAAAACATGAATCATCTATCGCTGTCCACTTTTCTGAGTCATGACGATCTGACTTTTATCCCGCATTTTTCTCAGGAAAGCAATAAAAGTACTTCTTGTTTGTATTTTGAATCAGTCAGGACTACTTTCATACCCCTAAGTAACTATATCAATGAATTCGGGTCATTAAAAGGATGTGTAATTCCTTTCTAGTACAAAACAAGAGAAGATAAATATCTTTAACATAGGATTACGTTCCTCCATAACGGTCCGCGATTAAAGCAAAATTTCAGACGTTAAAACCGTCGTCGCGAGTTTTAAATCAAGAGTGGCAGAGTATTATTTCAATTCAGCCGATCTAAAATTATTTCTGTTTAGTGCGCTCATGAAATTCCGCATCAAGTTTACTTATAGACGAAGAGTTTGATATTGATGCCAATGTGCCGATCATCATGATGGGTGATTTTAGTACAGACGCAAAACGCAACGAAAAAGCATTCGATTTCCTGAAACATCAATTTAATTTAGATATGGTTCCGTCCAACTATCCGAGTACACTGGGAAACTCATTTATTGACTTATTTACACGACACATTATCTCCGATTTTCTGACATATGTAAACTTATTTTTCTTACCATCGTCCTATTCTGCATAGAATTATCACTCATCTTTCTCCTAGCATGTAGGAATTTTATTGTAAAAAAAAGAAAGGGGTAAGCAATGATAAGTAATCCTACGTTAAAAACCCGGGGTAGTTTCGTTCGAAGAGACTACCTGAATTTTTTTCATTCATGTCATTGTAGTTATTTTCAACACACCTATTTAAATCCACTTTGCTAATCAGTATTTTACAGACTCGTGGAATCCAGCAACATTCTGCCCAGGTAACAGAAAAAATTGATTTAAATACTTTTTTTTTATTTTAAAGAAAATAATATAGTATGAGCCTATAAATGAAAGGCATTTTTGCATCAGCAAATTTTGCATTGTACTTATTTTAAAACAGTCAGTATAAATTAAGTCTGGAGGCTCTCAAAGTGCGGCCCAATAAGCTTTTATGTGCGGCCCAAAACACACTAACTTTTTATAAGGCATGTGCTTTTGTAAATACAGCTTTGGACATAAGTCTTTGAAAAATACAAAACTGTACAAAAATGTGTCACTTGCTGCTCACGTTGTTCACATCAACTTATTTTTGTAAATCATCCAGTTTCAAAATGATATATGCGAAGAATGTGTATAAAAATCGGCTTACTGATTCTTACCTTGATGAAGTATTGAAAGTAGCATGCAGCAAGTATACACCCGATTTATCTAAAATGGTAAAAAGTTTGTCTCAACATAAGAAAATTACACTCATTTTTCAATAAACTTTTGAGTACATTTAGACTTTGAGTTTTATTTTTTTTTACAGTACTGTACAGGGTGTCTTGGCTAAAGGTATCCAAAAGTCATGACTTATTTTTACGGAACTACCCACTGGAATTTAAAAAAAATCATTTAAATAGAAAGAACATCTCACCAAGTTTTGATATCATAGATTTCTATCATAGTATCATAGATTTCGATGTGTGCACCTTTTGTAGCACGACTGACGCCTAAATGGTAATCCAGTTCTCTCCAAGTGTTTCGTAGCATATCAGGAGTTATTACACTTTTTTGCTTGGAGGAGGATTCATTAAATCCGTTGTGTATAAACAAAAAATTTAAACTGTGGATGAGTTGAAGAGGCGTATCACTCAAGCATTTCGTGTAATAACTCCTGATATCCTACGAAACACTTCCGAGAGAACTGGATTACCATTTAGACGTTTGTTGTGCTACAAAAAGCGAACACATCGAAATATATGATACTACTAGCTGAAAACCCGCACTTCGCTACGGAGTACATTCAAATTAAATACAACTGTCAATGTATGCAATTACTGCCAAATATATATATATAATTATATATATATATATATATATATATATATATATATATATATATATATATATATATATATATATATAATAAATACAATGATAAACGTATGCAATTGATGTAAAAAAAGCAAAAAAATATATTTATAAAAAAAAACGTAACGGATATTTTTATAGACAAAAAATGTAGAAGAAAATATTCATATTAAATCTAGTAGAACATACTAAAGAATATAGTACAGTTAATATAGTACAGTTTGAGGAACATATCTTTAACTGTATTTTAATAGTTTTTTGGATAATGTCCAATCGTCTGCCGCATTAGCAAGAAAAAAAATATTTTTGGTCTATTTCGTTGTTATGCACATGACGATAAATTATTTTAAAGTACCAGAAAAATAAATCCTTTGATGAGCATTTAATAAATTAAATTCTAAAAATGAATCTAAAAATTTAATTTTAAAAATCTAAGAAGAATTTTTCGAAAATCTTTCTTAGTGCACCCCTACACTATAAGAAGAATCGCATTACAAAATTTCAGCCCTTTAGGTCCAGCGATTTGGCCTGTGCGTTGTATGTCAGTCAGTCAGTCAGTCAGTCACGGAACTGTTTTATATATATAGATGATCGAAGTCTATGATTGATATTAAAACTTGGTGAAAAGTTCTTTCAATTTAAATAATTTTTTAAAAATTCTTATGGGTAGTTCCGTAAAAATAAGTCATGACTTTTGGATACCTTTAGTCCGGACACCCTGTATTATGAGTTATATTGTACTATGTTGCACCCCGCGTAACGTAGCAAACGTATGCATGTGACCTGAGAGAAAAAAAAGGTTGAGTATGACTGAATAAGTCATGCCTTTTTAAAAGAGTCATTCCTATTTTGCCTGTACAAGTCTTTTCTCATCTCTAATGTTTTAATGCCGTGAAACAAGCATCTCTATACTGGAGATCTTCTTCCTCAATTAATTATCAGTTGTATCCGCGGCCAGCGGAGCGTTTTAAATAAACAGCTAATTTTATTTCATTGGTACACGGCAATAGGCTTCATTAAAAATTTTGTGTCAGTGGTAGATTAGTGTTAAATTTTTTAAGTAGTTTTAAGAACATCTCCTACGCGTTTCAAAGAATCAAAAACTTTTTTCCCGCGTTCCTCCATAATTTTTATGACTCGAACTTTTTTCCATGTAATATGTATTAGTTCGAGTCATATAAAACTTTTTCCATGTAATAGTTCAAGACATGTAAATGGATAAAAAGATGTTAAATTTTGTTTGAATTTTTATACGTATATGATTACAATAAATTCAGAGTTCCGACTGTTAGTATAGAATTCGTAATTAAACTAACATAAATTGCAAAAGGTTGGATCGAAAGATAAGAGAAAAAATGTCGATGAGAACAAAAAATTCAAAGTATTCCTCTTCCAAATTAAATTGCAGAGACGATTCCCTAAATGTGCAGTTTGAAGTCCTGGCTGTGTGTTTTAGCCTCTTTTGAGCAAACACAAAACAGACCCATTTATAAAACTATTATAAGGATGTGACTCTTGTCATTTAAGTCCTTTTTTTTTTTGGTTCAATCTCAGAAGTGTTTTTTTTTAAGCATAGTTCGTGGGAGAATCATTCTTTCTGTCATTCGATGAAAAACGGCAGGACTAAATTCCATCACTTTTATCGTGTTTAGTCTGCGATTAAACCTTGCTCTCGGGCCTATAACGAAATGAAAACTGAGACCTAGAGCAGCTGCTGAATTTCCTGACCATTCATGTTAAATACCAGTCTGTGACTTAAGGGTTTAGTTTTCAAAATATTCTAGGTCTTTGAAATATTTCAATTTCTATCTAAAATTTTTAAAAACATCTAACTTGGTTAAGGGACATGAAATTGGGAAATCTCCCACGATTCTTTATCTACAAGTATGATAGTGTCAAAAAATTACAGTGAACATTTTAGATTTTTTTTTTCATTTTTTACTAAACGTGTTCTGATTAGAGAGACTTTATATTTTTGTTTGCATCACATGGAGAAAGTATTTTTAAATACTGCTTGATTTTTAATTTTCTGTCCTTTTTCTTGAAAGAAAATGCAGCCTTTGTAGTTCGCGCCTTGATTCCGTGAGAAATGGAAAGGCAACTTGACATCCTCAGTTACTGCACGTAGGCTGGTAGGTCATACTAATTTTTCTACCATTTAACGTTAAAATAACCGTAGGAAGTATGACTCTAAGTATAACACTCTAGTGTACATATGCCATAAATATATTTAAACTTTAACATACCTCATAATATGGAGTTTAAAAATTGAGACATTTTAACGTAGGATTACGTTCCTCCATAACGGTCCTCCGGAAAACAAAATTTCAGACGCTAAAACCGTCCGTCCGTACCACGCGAGTTATAATTTTGGCAGCGTGCCAAACCCAGTCTATATCGCTTGGGCAAGCAGTAAACAATTAAACAGAAAAGTACCAAAATGCGTAAAAATTTTGACATACATGTATAACACATACATACATATATACATACAAAAGAGGTAAGCAATGATAAGTAATCCTACGTTAATAACCCGCGGTAGTTTCGTTGGAAGAGATTACCTGATTTTTTTTTCTTTTTCAAAGGAAAGTGTTAGTAAGAAAATAAAATTATCAAGCTAATTGAAAGATATGTAAGAACAGATATCCACAGATAAAAAAGAATTAACGTTTTAAAAAGAGGCAGATTTCTAACATCTCGTTCGTCCTTAAAATTTATGTCTAGATCTGGATCCAATGAATCGAATCAAAGTTCCATTATTGTTAGGTTTCCAGGTTCAGGAAAAAACTCAGCGTTATCCCAGACAATTTTACTTGCCTCAAAAATAATTAAGCTCAAAGAAAAAGTGTAAAAAGCTGAAGTTATCAATATTAATCTATAAATTCTATTTGGCTAATATTCTGCACGTGAGAGCTGGCTGCAGTTTGTCATTAAAAGTTCATTGCCCTAATTCTAAGGCACATTGCCAAAAAAAGAAATACATATAGATTCGTAGATGGTCAGATCGTTTTATTTGTTTAAAATGTTATTACCATTGCTTCATTTGGAGAGCTGAGTGATTATCCCACTGAAACTGTTACCAACAATTTTTAGGTTCACTATTTAGAAACTCAAATCTAAGTTTAAAATAGTCAGCTTTGTTTAAATTTTGATTAATCTTGAAAAGAAATACGAAATAATACGTCGTAGCAAAATACCCCCTTAAATTTCAATATAACGCGTAACCACGTGCTATCCCTCTTTCCCCACTCGCTCATAATTAAATTGTCACACTAACTTAACATTCCACTTCACTCGTAAACAGAAAAAAGTAATGTCCTTGGTAAACCTAATGACATAATACCCTGGATTTCTGGACTAATTATGCTTTCATACCTCTCATATTTGATAGCTATTATTGCGACGGAATGTAGAAGCGATGTTCAGTTTTATGCTACATAGTGTTTTACCGAAGAACTATTCCAACGCCACTGCCGAAATTATCAATTTTATGTAGGTATAGTTTACTCTTTGGTGCTCAGAATTATGTGCATTTGTTATATTGGTAGTTTCTCGATTACGCAGATAGACTCATAAAAAAAATATATTCTTTATCAATTTGTTTTAAATTTTTTAATTTTTGCAGTTTATCTGTTTAGAATATTTTTCCTATACCTCTTACTTTACTTCCTATACTTACAACAGTAATTTCTAAAATACCCGTGTTTATCATTATATTTACATCCCCATCCTTCTAGCAACTTAATAACTATGGCTATGCTATTTAATACAATACTAGTTGGTACCCGTCGAAACATGACGGCTAGATAGTATATAAATGCACTAATACACAAATTATACTCAACACATCATTGCCAAATGTTGAAAATCATAATAATGCGCAGAAACACATTAATGTGTTTAAGCGGCCTCGTGCTTAGTGAGTATTTAGAGTCAGATTTAAAAATGTCACTGGGCATGCGCTGAAAGCAATTTTTGAAATTGTAAATTACCGCTAATTGAACAGCACTAAATAAACAATTTCCATCAGGTTTAATCTTATATTTCCCAAACATAATTATCATAAAAATCAAAAATGGCAGAGAGAGATCTAGAGACTTTTCAGAATATACGTGTTTATCATTAAAACATATCACTGAGCATGCGCAGAAACAGTAAGTTACTAAAGCCAAGTTTAAACATGCCACTGAGCATGCGCAGAAATCAATTTTTCAATTGTAAATTATCGCTAATTAATAGAAATTATGGTTACAAAAACCAAATTTGACACATCTACAGATTACGATCTTTCGTTTAAGACGAAAATGAAATATATTGATGCAGTAGTTTTCTCTCACGGACTGCCCAAAAAGTCGGCTTAGCAACTTAAATATAGTGATGATTTAATAACGCGCTTGCTGTAATGCGCTTCAAGTAATACACATGTTCATGTTGACTGGAAGGCCAGTTTAGCCTTTGTGTTCGGAAAATCTTTACAGAAATCTTTTACAGAAATCTATTTCAGCAAAAAAGAAGAGGGTGAGAAAAGAGAGGGGGAGGCGAGTTGAATGGATAAAAATATTTATAATGCAATTTCTATTTCTTTGGGGGGGGGGGGAAGAGCCCCTTGCCCCACCCCGTGGGTGCGCCACTGCTCAACAGTATCACAGCTTTACGTCAAAACCTAAATAAATGCGTACTCACATTTTTTTTTCAAAAATTAATCACGGTTATCAACCAGTAATGAAACTCATAATTTTCCTGTCTTATCGAGATATATTTCTGCAACCTTAATCTCATGGAGTATAAAATCATACCTTAGATTCCCTTCTACAACTTTCCCCCCATTTCTGGCACAGTTTTATAGTACGTGTATGAAATACCTATGTACTTTTATTTAGATTTCGTTAGCTTCATTAATAAAAAGGTTATTAGTTTAACAGAATTCCGAATTATTTCAGAGCAGAGTATGAAAACTCTTTTCGCCAAAAATTCTTAATTCCATAGTGATAGTCAAGAGTACTTAAGTTTTCCTTTATTACAGCTAAATTACATTTATGCGTACATTCTACAACGAACATTCTGTATACGAAGGGCTGATCACGGTAAGCAAAATTTGAAATAGTTTGAATTTTTTTAAATTTTATGAATATATTTACCGAAAAGTAGACACATTTTATAGTTCATTACTGTGTCAGCGAGTAAGACATATATATATATATATATATATATATATTTGTTTGAGATTCTTGGTTCTGTACTTTTTTTTCTTTATCAGTAACTGGCCTCAGCTGGTACCTAATGTGATTATCGTTTTCCTGATACACTCAGAAAATAATTTTTGATCGATGTACATAGAGTTCTGTTTTCTATGTTAATAGTATGATGTTAATATATAACATTCAGGCAACGTAGCAATAATGGTGAAATATTATACTTAATATATGTTTAGCAGTAACATTTCTAATGTAAATTTTAATCTCGATGTGATACAAAAAGTCTTTCATAGCTTCAAGTAACGTAAGAAGTAATTAAAAAAATCATATGCTGATCACTTCTCTTAACGACAACATGCAATGAATCTACTACTTCTTGAACTGTTTGTAAGGATTATAAACCTTCTTATTTTTAACATTACATACGAATGAATTTTTACTTCTTTCTTTCAATGAATTTTCTGTTATGTCGAAGCTATAGAATGCTTTTCAATGTTAAATCAACTTCTCCGATCTTTCTCATAATGGATTAACCCTGCACTGCATAGTGCGTTGCCATTTGGCTTCAGAGAAAATTTTCTTTTTGGTGTTTCTTAATGCAACAAAAATTTATCCAGTGTGCGTGTTTTTAAATTTGATTGTGATTGGTTTTAGTGTATGGTCAATATTTTTTTATGATTAAAAACACATTTTGAATTTTTAAAATTCAGGCACTGTAGTGTTAGCATATAAAATTTCTTACGGTACTTTTGAGTTTCTCAATACTTCAATGAGAAAAGGTAAATAAGTTCAAAATTTGAACTTTTATTTTTTTTTAACGGAATTCCATTATCATATCTAAAGACCACAGAAATATCGATATTAAATGGAGTTAGTGTCTGGCTGAACTGAACAATTAAAATTGTCTATTGACGGTTGTTTTCATATGGAAAAAGAAAAATAGACGTACCTGATAGCACGTTTATAGTAGCATATGGTAATTTTCTGCGAGTATACAAGTAGTTTTAGCCATACCATATTTCATAATGACTGATAAAAATGAAAAGAACAAACACAGTTTACTGGAAAAAGCACTTTATTATAAAATAAATACGTAGCATCGTCTACCACATGCCGTGGAACAGGATTCCAGAGTCAGTGAATACACATTGATCGGGTAAGATAGGCACCATACACTTTGATTTCTTATGTATGCTATGGTCCCCCTACTCAACGGGAAGATGATCCAACATGAGGCACTTTGGTTTTGACTAGACTAATATATAGCACAAATGGTGAACCCTCTCTAATCGAGGGCAAATGGGAATCTATCTCACTGCCAGTGACGTAAAGACAACAGTCACAACATAAAAGGCCACATATACAATGAACAGCATCGTTTGAATAATCGTTTTGTACATTACGATACATTATCCATATTTCATACATAGGTAGCTACAGCATATGCATGTAGTGTCATATTAATACTTATTTTAATGTCGTTAAATATTTTCAGCCGTGGGACTGAAAATGCACATAGCAGAAAAATAAATTTCAGTAACTTGTCAATAACGTACTTTTACATTGATCAAATAAATTAATATTCACAGAGGACTATTTGAAAAATATTTTCATTAAAGATTAACAATAAAGAGCAGTGAATCTGAAAATGACAGATCGAGTAGCATGAGTTCGAATCGAACTACAGTTTCATTAGAATTACCGATTAGTGTTCAGAAACATACTTCTAGTTTTATTTTTTCAAATAAGTTAAAACGTAAATAAAGGGATAAAACATTTATTTCTCTACCAAAGAATGTATTTTTTCTAATTTGCACCTAACCCGAATTTATCTACTTCACAGAAATGTTATCTGCTTTAATTTACCACCCAACTTCATTTAAATAAAAGGTAATAATAATAAAATCATTTTGAATATTATTTCAGATATCTGCACATAGGAGGGGGAAAAAATTAAGGTATTTATAGATATCGCTTCCCCAATAAAAAAATTTCACTGACCCAAATAAAAAATATTTATGTACATATTGAAACATATCAAAGCGTGATAAAGTGTAACAGAAACTGTGGATTCGATAGAACCCTACTTTCTATTAAAGGCTTTAACACACCGCCTTCAAATATTCCCTATTTACTAATAAATTTTGAGTCAGATTAATTAATTATTGGTGTATAATTAATTATTGATATAGTTAATTTTTTACCTTTATACCAAATAAGCACTAAGGCTTATCATGTAAAGAGATTATGATTTGCAGCTTACTACAACTGTTTTGATCACGTCACTGGTTGGAATAAAACTATTTTAAAAATATTATCTGAAAGTGCTAGTACAGAGCTATAAAATGTAAGAAATTGCTCTTAGAAAAATACTTGAAATACTTCAGCTAAGAAAATACATGTTCGGAGCTAGAAACATGCAAGGCACCCGTCTGGACATCGTTTATCGGGACATAACCTACTTTGGTCAATGGCAGTAACATACAAAATACATGGTACAAAATATACATTTTGACACACACACATTGAAAACTGAATAACATCATTCGATGAACATAATATGAACAGTGAGTGCATGATGGCGATGGATGATTTTTTAATAGGAACGATATGCTTTATCTATACACTTATTGTAAGTACAAGTAAATATTATTCAAAGTATATTGTAACATAAAAAGTAATTTTACCTCTTAGAGGTAAAATTTTAACTTCCTTATACAAATAGGATAATATAGAGATAGATAAAAAATGTTTCTACATATTTTTAAATAATTCACTATAAAAAAATAATAAGTACTTGTGATGGATTTAATATAAATGCTTCATTTCATGCCCTTTGAATAATGACGATTTTTCTACATTAGTAGCTCTTTATAAATGTCAGTTTACTCGATGTCATTAAAAGACATTTCCTAATTTGTGGTTAAGTAGTTAAATAATCTATACTGTTACAAAAATCACAAATTAAAAGAAATTTGACTTTAAACCGATTACAGAAATTCTTTTATCATCCATTGCCACGAAATCACCTTTACAAATGCATAAACAAATAATCCTACGCTCTATCGATTTTTGATTACTGGAAAACACAATGAGGCGATGACTTTGATTGTGGATGGATATTATAAATAATATTGAGAAACAAATACTGAGGTGTGCATGTGAATTTAATATATCAAAATATTTGCTATGAGAAATATGCACTGGTGAAAAGTATTTCTATAAAGTAGTTAAGTCAAACAATTAGTTAATACGATGACACAAAATCTGCTTTGATGAAAACAATACAATGTAGATAAAATCAGTGCTTATAAAAGGTATACAATTATTTCGCGAAACCGTCGTAGTATGCATGTAGTTACTGATCCACCATTCACACAATTTGCATTCATAAATAGAGGGTGTTTTTGTCATTCAGGACAAGTGACCTTATAAAACTGAAATCTAATTTTTTCTACACCAGTTTACATTGAAAGGCATGCACGTTTTACATGAAGCTCGGTAAAATATGAATTATATATAGATATATTTACATACAGAAGATGCTCAGCCAGGAACTGCACAAATTTCCCACATCGCATCCATATCGTAATTTCAAGCACAATCTGTTAGCGAACGATAAAAAAAAGTTCCATAACCTGTGAGATGTTAATTGTGTGGATGCGTCTAAAACACGTTGTGGGGCATTTCTATAAAATGCAATCGCTATTTCAGTGCAGTCCTCCGATCAGAGAAAGTTTTAGTTCGAAATATTTAATTGGCCTCCAAAATTTTGAATAAAAATTTTTCTCTTTCAAACATTTTCTGAAATTCGAAAATATAGATTCAACTCTGAAAAGTGATGTTTAAATTATTTATGACTAGTATACTCGACTGAAGAAAAATCCAATTTTCATAGAAAGAATATTTATAAATTGAAAAATTTTCTTTTTCTGGAATTATAATCCTCACCATTTTTTGTTTTGTTTCGGATCTTTTAACTTTAGGATGACGCTTTACCTCATACTGCGAACTGCGTAAAGGGGCCCGACGAGAAGGGGGATATAAGATTCCCCGTCCGGAGAGCTTTAATGGTAAAATTTTTCCCTGGCTCAACGTAGGCTCTAGTCGTCCATGTGCATAAAGACAAGAGATATCAGTTCTTGGTTTGAATAAATATTTCAGAACTAAAACGAACTCTTCTTCTCGCTGTAGCTAATGACATGCTATCTTTTACTCGAGAAACTTGAGAAATCAAAAATTTCCCTAAGAACCCGTGCAAATAACTGTCAACGACACACGGGTAGCTTTTCAATGACCGCTGAAATGCTGCCGTGGTCATCAACTGATGCTGCAATCTTGGCTGCTTTGGAGTATCTGCTCCAATTCCAGTAGCTGTCCCATGAAATGGAGGTTTGGCGAAATAATGGGTCTTTTGCTCTTGACCATTTGGTAGGCTTCCATAGACGACATGTGTGTGTGATACATGAGGTAACCAATGACTATGGTCGCTGAGCGGGATATTCCAGCTTGACAGTGTACCAATACTGCACTGTTGTGCTGGCGTGCCTCGTCTGAAATAAAGGAAGAAATATTTGAGCTAATGAAACTTAACAAAATATAAAATTGCGGATATTTAAATAAAACTTTTAAAGTTACAAAAACTATTTGTGTCACCTTGTTTTGCGAGGACAGAGACATTATTTTAAAGCATATAGAAAAATAGTTTAAATTAAGAATAATTACGATATCGCAAATAAAACGATAACACTTTTTTTTAACGATATTGTATTGCTTGTAACACGAACGATCAACAGATTCAAAGCAAAAGAAAAGTTTGTTCGAAGCATACACCAAATAAATTGCGAGAATCAGAAAAAACTAATTAAGGAAACTAATAATAAAATTTATAGTTATTTTTTTTCAGTAAGAACAATGTTTCGTTAGAAAAAAAAAAACATCATAGAGTCAGTTTTCCAACTTGAAGAACTCTTCTTACTATTACTATTAAAAGTAGTCGAGAAGTTAAATAATTACATAAGAATTTTCAGCTTGCCTTCGGCCGAAAAAAAAAAGCCCGAACAATTCATCACGGATAAAACTAAGAGAAGAGCTATGTAATGGGGCTTACCAATAAATGCAAAAGCTTTGCTAAAATACTGCTTGAGGTTCTGTTGATAGGAATCAGCTGCGGGCAACCTTAGGAAGGTAAATCCTTGTTCGTCGCAGTAACCAGGAACATGACTTGTCACATTAAGAACGTAGCCGATTCCCAATTCTTTCAAAGCGCTGAGATCTTCGGCATCTTTTTCATTGCCGACGTACAGGAACGGCAGAATTGCAGTTGCCTTAGGACTGTTCATTTCAGGGGAAGGACGGTAATCAGACGAAAAGCCCTCCGGAGCAGGTAGGGACGAACAAGAATCGCTCTGATTCCTAGAGAACTCTTGCCAGCCTCCTGTAATGAAAAAAATAGAGATATATAGCGGTACGCTCACAACTAACTGCATAGAATCATCATTCAATTAGTAATATCAATACCTATACAAATGCATGAGCATAATAAATGTATTATACAGGAACTAATGCGGATACAGATATATTAAGTAAATAGTTGCTACTCTCTCAAAAGACGAGATGACAATTCCGTAAATATCCTAGTACATGGTGCAAGTTTAAATAATAAGAGATAAATTTTAATAACACGGGAAAGAAATAACAAAAGGAAAGAAAAATTTCGGGTTTGATAACCTTTATATCCAGTGAAGAAAAGCCACTCCTAAAAGTATTTATACGTAAAGCTAAATGATTAAGAATTAAAATACTTAAATTATAAATATGTGATCGCATGGAACTAGAGGTAAATAAAATAAAAAAAAATAATCGAAAATTTAATTATGTAATGTTGTCTCCATCATTCAAATACGCACTTGAAAATCGAACAAATTTTACCTGTCCCACCTCCAGCTAAAGTACGAGAGCAGATGATGTCAATATTTATAATAACAATCAGAAATCCCTTAAGTAAAGTTTTAAAATACACGTTTTCCTCTTTTCGTACTCTCTATTGTAATCCCGTTAGTCTTAAAGGCTTACTTACACAAGTGACTCATTAGTAAGATTTAATAACTTGTGTACTCAATACTTTTCAGGGCATGTTTTGAATCTTTGTTTTATTAGTCACTTTCTTTCTCCATCTATTTTCGAATGGAAACCTAGCTTACACATGGCGGAAGCCACGTAAGCCGGGGATGTCTCATCCTTTACGTCGAACTCTTCGACCGTTTTATTTCTGGCTAGCGATTCTCTATACGGAAAGTTATGGGGGAAAAAAGAGATAGAAGGGGGAATACGGGAAAAACGAAATTCAAACAATGGGGACGCGTTTTTCTGACACTGGAGTGAACGAACGCCCGCAAAAGTGATGTCAACCGGGGAGGTGACGTCATGTATGCGTGTGTGTCACACTCGCGCGCGCGTTTTTTCCATTCCCTCTAACTTATGTCAC
Organism: Dolomedes plantarius; assembly: GCA_907164885.2. Lineage (NCBI taxonomy): Eukaryota > Metazoa > Arthropoda > Arachnida > Araneae > Dolomedidae > Dolomedes > Dolomedes plantarius. The sequence continues at coordinate 88,576,831 of OU015497.1, read as the reverse complement.
GTCTCTAAATCGGGTGGGCCCTCCTCCCCACCCCTACGGTGCGATACGCTTAAATTTTGGCGAGCGTTCAGGCTCGCCAAAAGCAACGGAGCAAGCAAGTCCGTATTTGGACAGCGTAAATACTAAGTTGGAAACATCCCCTGTGTGTGTGGTGATGAAACAAGTGCCGTACAATAACGTGATAGCCTCACTTCCAATTTGCTTTTAAACGTGTATTTAAATACTTGGGAACAATTTCAAAGAGGAAAAGAAAGTGGTCTAAATTAAGAAACAATTTATTTTCCTCCAGACCTTCTACTTTTGCCATGAATATTCATGGCTCTGTAAACATGCTTACGAGGAGTGCAACGACTTTTAACTTTAAGTGAACTCAGTAACCCGTCGTCCCTAAAGCATGTTTTCAACATGTTTAAAAAATTTTTTTTCTCTGCAACCAAACGGTAGCTGCGGCTTACGTGAAACTTAAGTGGTCCCACTCCATGCTCCGAGAACTCACTTTATTTTCCCTAATTCATGAACCTTTGTTTCAAATTAATGAGTGGTGGAACGCTCAACACTGAAGATCATGACACCACTTAGAGGTTAATGGTCAGTATAATTCACCTCGTTTAAGAAAGCAAGAGATCCGCTATTCCATTCCCGATTTAACTTTGTTGATTTGAAAGGATCTGAGATACTGTAGCAAAATCGTCATTATAGTAACAAAAAATAAAGTGTGATTTCAAAGATTCTCCGATTCCCTAATGGGTGGGGGAATACGGTATTTATTGAAGAAGATTAGGACACACCTTGGTGATTTATTGGTCAAAATATCCGTCAACAGTAGTGAGTTTCATGTTTGATTCCTGCCCATTTACATTTTCAGAGACGGACAATGGGATAAATGTGAGACATCGGGGCAGTGGTAGTTATTTGGGCGATCGAACAAATTAAATGGTTACGAAAAGGGTCAAGCCCAACAACGCGTCTTTACCGGAAGGCAGATAGTCCGAGTTTCGATGCCTGGGTTCGCCAGTTTTATTTTATACGTGGATAAAATTAATTAATAAGAGTTTGCGGTGTTGAAGGATATCGATGAATTAATACTTAAAAATATGTGTTCTCATAATATATTCTTTAAAATATTAGTAACTTATGATTTTCGTAACTTATGATTTTCATTTAACGAGCTCGCCAAATACAGGAAGAGATTTTTTTTACAGTAACAATTACATTAAGGAGAACTACAACGTAAAAGATAAATAAATAATAATAATAATAATAATATTGCCATCATGATACACTCTTTATAATCGTGTTTGATTAATTACATACTTTATCCTTCGAAAATTTTCAGGTCTCAAAACGAAATAATCTAATGAACCCCTAATTAGTTTAACACACACTTCCTTACGAGATTAAAACTAAGTGTTTAGGGACTATGAGACCACACCTCTCGAAAATTGAGCGGAACGACCCCCCCTCCACGCGAATGAAATGAAGGCAGCGTGTCCCCAACCCCCGCAAAATCATCTGCGAAAATACCCGTCAGGGATCAGAGACCGTGTCTATTAGTCAGTCATTACGAAGGAACAAAGTGCCGACTCAGAGGGGTTGACGTCATTATTCGTCACCCCCTACTCGCAGAAGTACCTGGCTGCAGATAAACAGAGTTGATATTGTTATGGATGTGAGGTATTTACAAATGATGACTTCACGCGTGCCAGTTATGTTGAGAGATTAGCTGGGGCAGTTTCAGACCGCGAGAAATGAACTGGAACTCGAAGAGATGATGATCATGGCTCAGGGACGAAAATCTTTTTTTTAGGAACTAAATGAATAAACTGGTGACGAAGATAATTACATCCCCTTTAATTTCGGACGGTGGACAGCCCGACAACTGAGGCGAACATCCTGCTTAATGGCAACGTGCATGTGTGTGTGTGTATAGATAGATATAGATAATACACATAGATAATTGTAAATTTTAATTTTTGGTTTATTCGATAATTTCATAATCACCGACTAAATAAATGCTTAAATTTTCAGACCCAAGTTATTTGAACTTATGACAGAAGATGGACACGGGGTGGCATGTTTTTATATTACTTATAGCCAATGCATTTGCTGTTCCTAAAAACTGCCGCACACACAACTAAATTAGCTCTGAAAAGTTTAAGATGGAACAAATCAGGTACATTAACCGGAAACAATTATGCCATGCATTCACCAATTTTGACCAGCAGTTGAAATGTAAAGTTTTGATGCAGCTCAAAATAAATTTAAATAAAAAAATAAAAAGTAAATAAAACTATGTAATGTTTTTCGTACGAGTCCTGGTGGTTCAACGGTTCAGCAACCTTGTTCAATCTTTGGGAGGCCCTAGGGCAGTGGAGCACCCAGGATTTTTTCTTGGGGGGGGAGGGCGAAATGAACGGATAAAAATATTTCTAATGCAAAATCAATATTCATAATGCAATTTCCATTTATTTGGGGGGCAGGGCCCCTTACCCCCCCCCCCCTGGGTGCGCCACTGCCCTAGGGTTACATAGCATGGTTGTAATGTTAAATGGAATTCTCAGAATTCTGTCGCTCTCTTTCCTTTAATCTAATTACAAACGGGTTCCGGCTCCGATGCGAAACGCGGAACACAAATTTTAATAAAGTTTGTTTCAAAATTAGTGATCAATGGAGATGAACAAGGCAACGTTGTTGATATATTTTATTATCATATCCTCTTGTTTGTATTCAAAAATTTATGTCAGTTCATAGGTGTAAATGAAAAAAATCGTTCCAATTTATAAATTAGATTGCATGAATAAGATGTTCGTCCTGCGATATTTAAAAGTATGACCACCATGTGAGAAAGAGTTTCTAGCATTTTTTTTTTACCAAAACTTATCAATTCATGAAAATTAGTTGTTTTGGAAGCTGCTGTCTTTAATACTTAATTAAGCGGAGTAGGCCGTTCTCGTTTGCGGAAAACTGCATTAACTTTAACCCTTTAATTCCTTCCCACGGTCCATCGCACAAGGCGAGTTACCCGTCACTTAATTAACACACTCGCCACGTATTCACTTAAAAAAGTAACTCCCTACCTCAGATCTCGGACTAGCCTCTCTCTCCATAAACTCTACAAAATGAAATTTAATGAGGAACTTCAGAGAGTTAGTCACCGACCACCTGCCCTTGATTGACAAAACGGACTGAACAGAGAGGGATTCATGACGTAATCCGTGAATCAGGGACCACTCATACCATGAATCACTCCCCCCCCCCTCTCCCCTCTGCCCGGATATCAATGTCCTCACCTAGGATTTCGGCAGATCTGCCTCATCCCCCCCCCCCCCCTCACCGAACTACAACAAATAACGCGATAAACGAAAAGCGGAGATTTGCGATGAGTGGGCCCATTAGTTTGGCCTCTTGCGATTTGCCCTTACCCAGCGGCGCGATTTAATGCAACGGCTCTCTCTTTGGAGGGTAGTGGTAATTGAAAATTTAAATTACCAAGTCTATTTTATTCCGATAACAGAAAGCTGTGCACTGGAGGAATGTTTGGTTTCTGTAACCTCAGCACGCCTTTATTTAGAAAACGGAAAATGTTTGCTTTTATGCAAAATAAAACTAAGCGCTCTTCAAGCTTTCGTCTTTTTTTAAATTGTAATTTTTTTGGAGATACACTTAATTTTTGAATTATTTAACTAAGCTGTCGATCATTTCGTTAATGAACAAGAGGAGATTAAACATAAAGCCGTGGCTTGGACTAGTATACTTTAGAGAACTTTAGAGAAAGAAATAAAAATTATTTAACGTGTTTAATTAGAAATAAAACTATCTTTAACTATGAAATACATATAAAAAATAATTAACATTCACCAAAATCATTTTTGTGAATTCTTTTAGCACTCTATTTAAAGTTATAAAGTGGAAAGTTCAAGGCTAACGCAAGCATGATGTGAATGTACTTTTTCATTAGTACTTAATGTTTTATATATATATAAAAAGCTGAAATATTCAGAACAAAATTTAACCCGACTTCGTAATTTCGATTATACCTTCCGTATTCTCGCAAGAAAGCGTGACGCAAGACTATTTTAATCCTTCCAGGATTACAGATTATCTATCACGATAGCGGAGTAAAACAACTTATCCGATACGTAAGTCTATCAATACAAATTTCTTTTCATTGATAATTTTTTTAATCCTTAATTTCCCCATGACATTGTTCAAACGAAGAAAAAAGAATAAGAAGCAAAAATCTCAAAATAAATTTTGCCTCCCCCCCTCCCCCCAAATCTCAACATCAAAACATTTTGGGATCAATAAAAATTTCTTTCTAGTATCTTATACAGCTAACAAATTAAGTCAAACTCTTATTAAGTTTGAAAACCTCCAAAAAATATGTCCTCAACACACTTTTACTTAAAACGAAACAAATTTAACATACAGTCTATAACAACTACACCGACGATATAATTCGGACTCTTAATTTCGTAAAGTATCGGTTGAAAGAAACTGCCACCTCAAACATAAATCCCCAGTCTCCAAATGAATAATGACCACAACTCAGAAGAATGTCCGCAACTGGAATGCATCCAATGAATATTTTCACAGGCCTAGTTATTTCATTATTCACGGTGGCTTTCGGGATCCTTCACCAAATGAATCAACTTCGATGAGGCATTTTAATATTTTGCCACTGAGTAATAGCATTTGCGGATTTGACGACCCATTAGAAACTCCAAATACCGCCATACGACCCATAGCGTTCCATCACTCGGAGCGATGAGTAAGACCTCAAACATTAAGGTAGGCGTGATTTCTCCCCATCCCTTCTTTCTGCCCTCCCTACGAACAAGGCGTACGATCATGCCTTGAACTTGCTTCCTCCGAGTTACTGAACTTATCGTGCCCGCGCAACGATGTTTTTTTTTCCCCTTTGACTAGCACAACAATCAGTTATATTTTATATAAACAAAATTTTCATTAATGTAGTCTACTTTCAAATAGATAATATTATAAAATGTACTGCAAATTATTTGTTTAGCACAACAATCAGTTATTTTTATATAAACAAAATTTTCATTAATGTAGTCTACTTTAAAATAGATAATATTATAAAATGTAGTGCAAATTATTTGTTTGCAACAAAAGTAATAGATAGCTCGGCCAATTCAGTTTCTAACATGGGTATTATGTAACGCAAAATACACTTGTGCAGTAATAATTAAGCACAAAACAGAGCAACCTGAGCTTTAGCTATTTCCTACTTTTCCCATAGAATACATTTTTTCAGTTTGTAATACTCGTAAAAAAAGAAAAAAATTGACTTTTTTTTAAATTAAAAACAATTGTTATTCGACGACAGTAGCAACAACCATAGCATAAATTATAATACAGCTTATAAACACGCTATTAATTTTTTTTTTAAATTTCACTTTGATGTTTTAACAATTTCAGCTGTAGTAGAGAGGTAATATCATAAGTGGGTCAAATAGCTTTTTTTTTTAATGCAGTAATGCAGTTACAATTCGTAATTGAGTTTACAGCACAGTTCTAACATCAAAACGCTGAAAGCATTCCATTTGTCATCCTTAAAACAAAAGTCACGAAATAGACATCAATGAACACACGGAGTAGATTTTAAAATGTCTAGATTTGTGCACCGGGTCTAGACGTCAAGGACTAGTGTATCCCAATGGCTTACACCGTTTTCACAGCAGAACGCACCGCTAATTCAATTATAAGGCTTGAGGTAAGCGATTATTACTCTCTACCCCTCTTCAGCGTTACTTTTCGGAACGTGGGCTTTCAACCTTGAACCGCGTTTTACGTTCTAACTCACCTTGCTGTTTTAGTGAGAACAAAGTGTTGACCGATCCAGTCTCTGACCTTGGAACACACCGGGATTTCCCATCTTTCAAACGACTTTTCTATGAAAAGAACAACCGGGAGTAGATCGCTGACGCGGATGTGGTTTTTAACAATCTGGAGGACCCTTTGGGGCACAACCTCTTCAAAAGATCGTCTGTTAGCCCAAACTCTAAATTAGGAAGTTGCCGGAGAAATTCCTTTTCACAGTTTACAGCGCAAAAAATTGAAATGACTCAGCACTTTTTGAACTCAAAAGCGGGCTTTAATTCTACAAGAAAACTTTTCAAACTTTGGCCCACCGATCAAAAATTAAATAACATTTCAAAAACTTGAAAAAGTTATCTGTAATCTGCCGTAGCTCCCTCCCTTCTGATGCAAACTTTCCAAATAAAAACTCGGCAATTCTTAATTCTAAAATTTGTTATAATTTTAAAAACTCAATTGAACATAATAGCATCCTCTGTAAAGCCATTTCAAAGTATTCTTTCCCAAGAAACCATTGATTATTTTCGAAGGTTTTAAGAGGATCAATAATTAACTCAATTCACTTAACTCCTCGACGAAGCGAAAAAAGAAAATAAAGGGAGATAAACAATTGACACATTTTATATTTGAAATCGACAAAGAAAAATATGATTAAGGAATATCGGCAAAATCAATATTCGGGGTTTTGTGAAAGATTCGAAATTCAAATTAAAAAATCCCTACTTTCCAAATAGAATTTAAACCATAATTTCAAAGGCTGTTTTGTAATGATAATACTTTCCTGGCTCTAGATGTCACGAACATGTTCAACTTATGCTTACAAAATATTCATTATTTCAAAAATATCCGAAAATAACAAAAAGGTTAATAAATTAAATTCTGGATAACAATTTTCCTCACTCTACTGAGAATAAAATCAATATTTATTTAGTACCTGTCATTTTTAAAGGTTTATTTTACACCTAAGTAAAAAATAAATAAATAAATAAAATAAAAGAAAATAATTAATTCAAAAGAAAAAAATTAATTTCATTAGCATAAAAGCATATGAAATTAAATTGTAAGTCTATTAAATGTCTATGACACAGTGCAAGTAAATAATAAAAGTTGTATAATTAATGCTGTTACATGTAAATTACTTCCTTTAAATTTACAAGTCATAATACATTATTTTCTGAGGTTCATAAGAGGAGAATACTTACCACGTAATAACACTGGCCTTGCTCCCATCTCTCTTATTGATGCTATTACTGGTGACAAGGGATGGTCATCAGTGACTTGCTCTGCATCCGTGGTCCCGTCGTCGTATAAAACCACCTCTGAGCCCCTGCAGGCTTGGAGCCGTTCCTTAGCATCTTGGTCGCTCACCAAGTCGCAAAGCCCTAGTCTGCCGAGCTGCAGCCGTCTTCTACTGATGCGATCTGAGCACCTGAGAGACACGGCTCCAGACACGTGGCCTTTACCAAAAGCAAAGGTTGGCCGACAGTCCAACACCAAGGGAGAGCCCTGCTTCAGTGCCGTGTCCAGCTCGGTCGGAGAAACAAGCTTCAGGGTCTCTTGGACGGACTTGGCGGACCTCCGCCTCGTAGACGATCTGGACGGGAGATACAGGATTTGGGGCCTTCGCCGATGTTCAGACAAGATTGTGTCGCCTGGGAGTTGGATCTCCACGCCTCCAGACATACTGGAGGATGCGACTGTAATGCAAAATAATGTATCTGTTAGTAAAAAGACACTGGAAAAGTTTTTGCAAATTTTAAACATTTAGACCCATCAAGTATTAGAACGAAATCTGCATACGTAAAACGATTCTGGAGTAAAAGTAAAGAACACCTGAATAAGCTATCACAAAAATAGAAAATATACCAATAATGTGGACATTCTTGAGAATTTATGCTGCAAACAAATTTATGTTGTGAGAAATTCCATCTCCGAGGAACTTCACTAAACCTTTAGAGCAATGGCTTCTGATCGAAAAGAATGCGTGGCATTACATCTAATAAGTTTCTCAATGATGTAATAGACTTCCATATAAGTTAAAATTAACATTTTATTACAACATTGATACTTATGCTATTAATTACAGTAAACTTAATGAACAGAACATAATTGAAATAGAAATCGTATGAAATATCATGAGCAAAGAGAAACACGGCAAAATAGACACGTTAGACAAAAAAAATTATATGAATGTGTATAGAAAAGAATAATATAACTTTTTTCTTGTTTTCACGATATTTTAACAAATGTTCGGTAAAAAAAAAAAAAAGTATATTAAACTGACAAACAATACACATTTTTATTAAACTGACGAACTCTCAGTTACGAAATTAACTATTTAAACTTTTATGAAGCATGTATAATTTGATTTTGAATAACAAATGTTTATAAAATACGTAATTATTTTAGGCTCAATTTAATCGAAGGCACCGATCTCAGTTACAAGTATAGCATCGAAAATGAAAAAGAAAAACTCATAAAAGAAATATAAATATATTAGACATGAAGGGGAAAATCTTAAGAATTCAGACTCACGTAAAACAGTAGAACATTTGCGTAAGAAATAGAGTAACTTTTCTATTTCAGAATGAAACTGCCAGAGCCAATCGGAAACGTGTTTGGCGTAGCGCGGCTTTTATGAATGAATCGGGTTTTCATACACAGAGGCAGCTCAACGGATACCACTCGGAAAAAGTACTGTGCGGAAAGAGGAAAAGAGAGGGGGATGTTAAACATCCGGTGGCCCACATGGGAACCATCTGCGCAACTGAATCAACCTCTGATCTCGCGGATATTCTATCAAGACGGAATAGAACGATTTGGCATTTCTATCGCGATCCGCTGGAAAGAATTACTACTTCTTTAAAATCTTATCTTCAAAGTGCCTCTAACTAAATACAATAAATTACTATTATAGAAAATTAATATTTTCTTAGTGCCACTTAAATATTTGATAATATTTATTTACACCTAGTAAAAAATGGATATAAGGAATCACGGGGGAGTGCTTTCGAAACATATGACTTTGCAATAATATTGATGCATATTTCACTTAATTAAAGTGAATTATTTTCAATTAACTATATTAAAAAATTACCGCAAATAAATTTTAAAAATATTATTTATTAAAATTAATTTGTTGAAAAATAAATTTTCACAAGCGCTAGTAATTTATATAAAGATTTAAACGGGATAGGAATTCTCCAATAGTAAATGCAAATAGGGATGTAAGAAGATATTAACAGAGACCGTCAATCAATTTATTGGCATTAAAAATAAATGGAAATTCCTTGCAATTCAATAAATTATTCACAAAAAAAACTTACACATCTTTGCTTCATTCAATTCACCCAACTTCTTTCTTTATATAGCAACACAAGTTGTAAAAACAGAGTTTTCACACGAGTTATATTAATAAATAAATGTTTTTGTAGAAGTACTGATCATTGTTTTGGCAAGTAAACAGTGAAAACTTTAAATAAGGCGAAATAATCCCACTACAAGTTACACATTCCCAAATCTGAAATGTACGATTCTGACAAGATCTATTTGTCTGTTTACATTAGGAATTAGTCCATTGCAGCTGATTAAAAGTCCTCGGAATGAAGAACATAACTGAGGTCACGAGATACAAGATGACCTCAAAAAAGCAAGAGAATTCTCCACAATACAGTAGAATTGGCCAGATGTAAACGAGATCTACCTGTTTCTGGAGAGACCTTCTAATTCGAAATCGTCTGCCTCATGTAGTTGTTTGTGAGTCACCGCGAGAGGTGTTGCCAAACGGCCTTGCCAAAATTCTAGTAATGCGAGAGGCAAGGTCTAAGCGAAAGAAATTGGTCATTCGGCAGTTCTATGAGTCGCTTGAACTGAAGTGAGTCACGTTGACCTCAAAATGAGAGACAGGTAGAGAGCAAGGCGTCAGGCTTGGATGATAAAAGCTAGTTCTTTCCTTAGAAAACGGTTTCATAGGCATATTTTGTTTATTTATTTACTTTTTAGAGAACTCCGAGGTTTCAAAAAGGTTTCTAAAATCAGATTTTTGCTAAAAAGGTTTAATTTTTGAAAACATAAAATGTTAAGTAATTAGATTTAGCTCAATATTTTTTTCTTTCTGAGTAAATAAATGGGTTCGTACCAACTCATTATAGTGAGCTCTGTGCATCGCCGTACAACTTTCTAATTGTTCTTTAATTATATACACGTTTTTTTTTACATGTGCAAACATTGAATTACTCATTAATTTATAGTTTTTTAAAGTTATGATCTGAACACACGGAATCTATCCACGAGAGTTAACTATACTAGTGATGCTAAGCACACACAGGTAGCAAATAAACAAAATTAACGAACATGCCGGTAAAATTAATACAAACATACACAACAACAACAACAAAAAATCTCCAAAGTACAGAAATTTTAAAAAACTATTTTGTTTAACTAATATAAAATTCAGTAATATAAATATTGTTGAATAATTATCGTGCTTGCATATTTTTAAAAAACAATGTAAAGAGACGTACACTTGGCACTACCATTAAAAATACTTGAAACCTACCATATATATATGTATGAAAACTTTCAATATTGAACAAAACTGCTAAAAACTGCGGGGTAACTTTTGAAAATCTGAGTAGAACTGTGGATTAAAAGACAGTAAAGGAAGAAAAATTTTGGACACTTCAAACCCCCCCCCCCCCCCCCGCTTTTTTTCGTTAGGAATTAGAATAAATTAAAACCTAATTTCAACAGGACAACAATGCATTTTGACGGCATTTTATTCGTCAGTACTAGGATTCTAAAAACGCATAAAAGAAATTATGTTTGCCAAACTTCCTAAAATAGTATTTCCTATTTAGAGAATTAAATTGATTAAATACATTATTGTGCGTTATCTAAAAAAAAAAGTTACGAAATAGATTTTATTATAACTCATTCCGATTTGATTCATAAGATTATGACATGATCTACATTTTGTCCAATCAGAATAAAGCATTAAACTCCAACGTAATTCCTCAGCTGCCGAAAGAGCAACAAGTTGTAATGACTCATGCGCTCTCAACCATTACCAGTCTTGTAAAATCTTTAAAAAATTAATTTATAAAAAGATATCCGTCAAAAACTTAAAAAGAATATTATTAACAAATTCAATAAATCAGTGCAAATTGTTCGCAAAAAATAAACTTGTCTCATATTGCATTAGAATTCTTTCCGTGTTCTGTCACACATCTATTGCCTAAGATACTTCTGCAGAGAAATTAGAACTTGAGAAAGAGTAAATTTTTTTTTTATTTTACTTGCTACAACTTGTTTGATTTATGCAACAGTTTTTTAAATAAATAATTTTCAGTCAGAGGTAATAAAAAAGTCATTAATATCTTGGGATTTCAGTTCATGTGTAAAACATACCACTTTCATAGATAATCGGTCAGATAAATTTTTAAGTATGTTTAACAAAGCAGTATATATGCAATGAATTTTCGCTAAAGATATTTATCAAGAATGTATTGCAGAATACATGTCAACAATAAAGACTTCAATTTAAAGTAATTATGTTTTCTCTCCCTCCCCCCCCCCCAAAAAAAAGAATAAATAAATAAAAAAATAAATGTACGATAAATATGTATTGAACAGCATATTGCAATTTTAGAAGTTTGGCAAATTAAAAAAAATATGGAAAAAATGTATCAATAATTTTACTTTCAATGTGTGCAAAAAATAAGCTAATTACTATCGATAAATTAGCAGCTATTCTTTTTTATCGTGCAGTTTTCTCTTATAATTTTTTAACGACGAGACATATTATTTAACAAATGCTGTATTTCAACCTTGAAAAATAAATTCTTAAATGTAAACACACCAAGATTATTTACAAAGTAAACAAAGAATTTGATCCAGGCAGAAATTAATGCAAATGATACATTCCAAGTTAAAATATCTTAACATGTATCACAATTATTATTATTAGAACTACGGAATGAAAATAAAACGAAACCAAGTTAACGGTTTAGTTCTTCCTCCTTACGTCAAGCCGGAAAAAAAATAAGTAGGACTTCGATGTTCTTGATTCAAAACAATATATATATCTTACTCCTGGCCACGCAAAACTAGATATATATCGGGGTTTGCACGTACCTTTCAGAATATAGGGTTCTATTCCGCTATAAAGTCCACGTAAAATAACAAAAACTTCTCTCTAAGCTCTATTTTCTTGTCTCGAGCTTGCACAACCTTTCACTAGCTGCGCAAACTTCTGTATGGCGGTTAATGTTTCCACCGGTGCTTGCGTCAACAGCTGAATGAGTCATCCCTTGCCGGATGACGTCAGCGTTCATAGAGCATGACGTCACGATCCATGCGGCATTCAGGACAGCTACATGCAGTCGTAGATGGACTGCTTTTTATCGTCGAATCGGATTTTACAGAGGAAATATCAAATCAGTGTACATGTTTCTGAACAGACTGCGATAGTAGAATATCGTATAACATACTACTAAGTCTAAAATAAGACACTCTTTATTTTAGAGAGAACAGTTCTTCAGTTTTCTTTTTTTTTTCCCCTTTTTTCAGTTTTTAGCTCAATATAGATTAGTTAAGCTAACTGCATGTTCATACACGAAGATATCTGTTTTTTAAGATTTTGTATGATTTTAACATATCACTTATTTGTTAATGTTTAAATATCCATTTTTGTTGAAAATTTATAACACACCTTTATCATTGTATTACATGTCTTTATACCATGCGGTTTTGTACAAGGAGAGTTGTAAAAGAAAATTTGACAAAATTCTCAATTTTTTATTTTTCGCGGAGTTATACTTGGGACAATTAATAAGCCGAACTGAATTGCAAACCATTAAACCTGAACCTCACGTATTCCTTTAGAATAGTGGTTCTGATCTTGTAATCTATCGATCCCTATAAATCAATGATTTGATATTTTTTTTGGATTGGATGGAGCGATTTCTTAGTCATGACAAAGACAAATAAACTGCACTTTAAGTGCCCCTAGGTTGAGACTAATTAAAGTACCATCCCTCGTCAGTACACGAAAATAATGCTATGTATATTTAAGGCGTATAATCTTATTTTTATAACCACCCCCCTCCATTAAAAAAAAACAAAAAACAAATTCTTAAATCGATTCCGATTGTTTTCTATTATTTCTTCTCACAAATGGACTAAAGGGATGGACATTTTTTACCTTTTTTCAACATTTGATCCATTTGGGGGGTGCGTTTGTTAGAATATCTTGATCAGGTAAAATCCTTAAATCTAAAGTTTATTTTTTTTTTTTTTTGGTGTGTGTGTGTGTTTGTTTGTTTGTGTTTGTTTGTTTGTTTAGGTTTTTTTATAGTTATTGTTATCTTTTGTGGGTGGCATCATCTGAAGTTTTGTTACATTAAGTCGTTATGCGAAATTTTAATGTTGTCTATCTAGAAGAACGACTGTCTTTTTTTAAATTTTTTATTACTAGAGTCCCTTCATTTATACATCTCTTCATGAATTTCCCGTAAATAATAAAGGAAATGAACTTGGAAAATCTGACTAATGAGCGTGGAGGTTCGCTGCTAAGCCGAAGACTTTCGATGTAGGTCGAAACGGATTGATTGAACCGAACGAGGATTAGAATCACTGATGATATTCCAGAGTATTGATGGGCTTGAGGTGGCCTTGTCTTAACGTGCTGGCTTTCGGTGCTGAGGGTGCTCGGATCGAATCCCGGCGCGCGCCGTTAAAATATCTCCGTGTCTAGGCCGGATATGGGCACATTAAATCCGTAGACCAGAAAGTCCGTCTATTGAGGTCAGAGAGGGTGAGAGAGGGTACGACCCCCCCCCTCCCAGATATCGCCCTTGGGGGGTTGCTTGGTTGAAACTGAAGTGGCAACTAGCTAAGACGGCGACCTTTGTGGTGCTATTCAAACAGGAGCCACACACTTCAGCCCGTAGCCTATATGGACCTGGTAGGGGGCATAAGAAACAACAACAAATTATTGATTTTCTTTTATGAGTCTTTTTTTTTTACATTTCTTGACCTCAAAAATTTTAGTTTTATAAGGTTACATCTGTTAAGAAGAGTTTAAAGATTTTCTCAAAAGAAAAATAATTGTACGTATGACACACTCATAATATCCTCATCAATTTAATATCTATATAACGCTTATTTAGGTTTATGAGCTCGGATTCATTATCATGCTTACAGCGTAGTCACGGTGAACACCTGATTCTCTTCGCGTAGGATAGAAAATTATTTCATTAAAAGTCAATACAGATCTGATGATTCATGATTTCATTAAATATGACCGAAATGTCGACACCTGGGGCACTCATAGTGTGGTAAACTAGCAAGTAACATCCCGAATGTTTGACTGTGGGAAGCAGGTTCAGTAGATGCATCTGTGTATTTTATTTCCTCCATGCCAATTCGTCTATTCCCGCGATTACAATCTTACCTTTATTGTTGCACTTATTCTTTGTATGAAATAACTTTTCTCTTGAATGCCAAGCTTTAAAAGAATTTTTTTAAGGTAGGATTACTTTCCCCAATAACGGTCCTCCAGAAAGCAAAATTTCAGACTCTAAAACCGTCCGTCCGTACTTTGCGAGTTATAATTTTCGCAGCGTGCCAAACCCAGTCTGTATCGCTTAGACAAGCAGTAAACAGTTAAACAGAAAAAGTACCAAAATGCGTGAAAATTTTGACATAAATATATCTATATATATACATACGTACATATATATAGATACATATATACATACCACATACATACATACATATATACATACAAAAGAGGTAAGCAACGGTAAGTAATCCTACGTTAATAACCCGTGGTAGTTTCGTTAGAAGAGACTACCTGAAATGATTTTTTCCCCTTCTGAAGGCTAATCTCGATTTCTGATTCCTCACGCTGACGAAGAATTTCCTTCACGAAACGCTGCGGTAGAAAAGATAGCCAATGTGCTGCTCACAAATCAACCGACCTTCATGACATACACAAGACCGTGAAACTTCCTTGACTGCTTACACTTTGTGAACTGCACTCACATTTTTCGGCAGCTCTTATATTTTCCAATTCTACGATAAATTGAGGAGTATTTGTTGTTGTGTTTTTCTCCAATTACTGCGCGAGAAACATCCTGCCAACACTGCTTAAAGAGAGGTGACTCATTATACAGAGAGGTTGATTATGTAATGTTTAAGAAAATATGAGTCATCCGTTAATTGACTGCAGTGAACTGTATGGAACAACCAACCGAAGTTGAACTTTGATTACAAGTTTTACGCACACACATACGTATACATACACACACCTCCATCACGGGGCTTTAGTATAATTTCACAAAAACTGCACTTGCTCTACAACCTGTTTCTCAAACAATTAGTTTTTACCTGCAACAAATCTGAACAGTGTGTTAATTGAGTTTATAAACTGCAAGATTTGCATTTAGATTAGGAGAGCTTAAACGTCTTCAAATCCTTAAAGAAACACTATAAGAAATTCCCACCATTTACTATAACCAACACATTTTACCTAAAATAACCACTCTATCGATTTTTTCTCATAAAAATACTTTTAGGTTCATGCATATTACTTGGTCTTGGGATGAATTTAATTTATATTATATATATATATATATATATATATATATATATATATATATATATATATACATACACACACAGTCGATTCCGGTTAATTGGATTACCGGTTAATCGGACCGAATCCTTCGGACGGAGGATATAGTATATATGTGTGTGTGTTTATAAAGGCTTATATATAAAGGCTTAAACATTTATGATGTAATTCTGTAGCGATTAACACATTGTTGACCGGCAATTTCCTTTAAATATATACGGAAGTAACTTGCGAATACTAAAATTTTAGAGTAAAGTAAGTGTTATTTTTATTTTCCGAAATCTGTTTTCTTTATATGAGAGTTTGACAATCATAGTTTAAACTATAAAATATGTGGATTTCTCAGAACCTCATTCAGTTTATACTAAAGGTAGTTTTCAAGTAAAGGACTGTTCAGTTGACCAAAAAATATCTCCAGTAAGACTTTCTTTTATCAAATCAATGTTAAAACATTTGCGTGTAAAAATATGTGATTACTTAGAATCGGCCAACGATGTGTTAACATAACCAAACTAAACTTTTTATTTTAAAAAATTTGCTGTATACAAATGCCCTTTGTGAGATATGAGATTAAAAAAATAAATAAATAAAATTCAGGTAGCCTCTTCTAACGAAACTACAGCGGGTTATTAACGTAGGATTACTTATCGTTGCTTACCTCTTTTGTATGCATATATGTATCTATATATATGTACGTATGAATATATATACATACATATATGTGTGTCAAAATTTTGACGCATTTTGGTATTTTTCTGTTTAATGCTTGTCCAAACGCTACAGACTGGGTTTGGTGCGCTGCCATAATTATAATTCGCGAGGACGGACGGATGGACGGACGGTTTTAGCGTCTGAAATGTTGCTTTCCGAAGGACCGTTATGGAGGAACGTAATCTTACGTTAAATAAATGACTAATGCACTTGTTGGGGGAAAAATATGAAAGCAGTATAGAGGAGATTAAAAACTATTATCACGTCTACATTTAAGCCCATTTTTGCATTTCACAGTTCTTATCCGCGGGATAAAATGTTCAATTACAAAAGGGTTGAACTAAAATTTACTTCAAATTGAAAAGTTTTCTAGAATTGCCCCATGGTTAGAAGTGGCAGCTATACCAGTAAACGAAACGATGAATACTTTTAATACTTTTATCTTGAGGATGAGAGACATTCATAGTATTAAACAAACCTTAAAACAATACAAGAGATAAAAGACTGTACAATAATAACTTTCAAAATAAGATTATAAAATTGCATGAAATCATCTGACTAAGAAACTTTTTTCAGTTTTTCATCATTGATGTCTCAAAGATATTTTTGCAGATAACTTGAAACGCCAGTTCTGTATAAAATAGATTTATTCAGGTTTCAAATAAAGTTTACTCGTAGAACTAAATTCAATCGGCGTTATCAATAATACAGGACAAGTTAGGTGGCAAATAATCACACATACATTGGCAAATAACCACATGCACATACGCACACACGGGAAAACTGCGTGGTTAAATTAAAGACAAACAATTTGAAAATATTGATCGAAAAAATAATGAATGACTTGAAAATATATAGTCAAACATACCATTAAAAAACATTAAATTTCAAAATAGTTACGGTAATTTGTCGTATAAAACAACCGATTATGCAAATCAATGTTTTAAAAAAAAACATTTCTCTTTAAATTGTCTTTATTTATTGACATTAGACTATGTTTAACAAATAAAAACCGATAAACATATAAAAAACAGAGAAATTTGTAGTGACAAGGCAAATTACCGCTGAAATTCCATAATGGGGACGATTTGACACCACTTTTATCGTTTGGCTACCTTTTCAAAAACTGTATTATTTTAAATGCGCCAAATTTAAGGTAGCGTGCTATTCTTAGAAAACATTGAAAACTAAAAAGTATAAAAATAGAAAATGTTTAAACAGAGAGTACATTTTAAAGTCATTAAATTCAGCCAATTTAAAGTTGAAACCGTAAAACATTGCTTAATCGTCAATTAGGTTTCTTAAAAACAGAAAGTAAAGACAATGCAGATGAAAATAACGGAAAAAAAATTTCGCCAAATTGGCTTTTATCTGTTTTAGAATTTTCCATCATATTGTTCTCTAATGATGATGAAATCAAAAAAGAAAGAAAGAAAGAAATAGTAACTACAGGAAACCATATACCATGAAGTCAGAGATTATTTAACTACTATGTAACCTCTATATCCTTTAATCTGAAGCTCATTTATTAAAGGATGGGAATTCTCAAACAATCTCTGAATACAAAACTGTGGTATTTAATATTTAAGGAACTTTAAAACATAAATAATAGCAACGCATATTTGGAGTGAAATAAAGCATCCATGCTATTGTTACGTTTGAACCCGACCATTAGATAGAGTTGGTATGCACTTGATGATTGAAAAAAAGTAAGTATTGTTCGAAAATTATAAGAAAACAATATATAAAATATACGTGTTGCCAAAGGCGTCGTTGTCTTTTTTTTTAAAGGTGAGAGGAGGACTATATAACCAATGAAATTCGAAAAAATTAAAATTTGTTATATCGTAGGGATAGTACAGTTAGTAGGACATCGATAAGGTTTGGAGGGCCTGGCTGATAGTAACAAGCTACTGGAAAAAATTATAAACTCATATACAAGTGAATTAATTGTAAATATTCATCTATAAATGACGATAGCGTTATTTTTCAATTAGCTCTTACCCCCGCTATGGAAGTTTTCCATAAATATTCCTCTTGTGATGCCAAAATAGAAAAAATCTTTAAAGAAAAAAAAAAATAAATAACCCATATACAGGGATTTCAGAGATTATTTTTCTACTAAGTATCTGAAAATCCTTTAATCTGAAACTTATTTATTAAAATACGGGATTTTCAAAACTCTCAAAGAGCATCTCAAACGTTGTAAAACGTTCCAGGCTTTAACTTTATGAAATAGCTCTGTTTAGATCATAAACTATGCAATAGTTTTATCATGAAAATGAAGGGCTTTTTGTTAAATATAAACAATTTTCTGTTATTAATTACTAAATAAACTACTTACAGGCCCTGAAAATAGGGATGTGCAAAACGTTTCTTTGTTTTAAAACGTTTTCAGTTTTCTTAACCACCTAAATAAGTTTGACTGATAAGATCCCAAATCCACAAGACATATGGTTGGTTTTAAGGGCAAACAACATATGTGGAGCTTCTTGGGCGCTTTGAGACAGCCGACCAGACAGACCGTAAGACTGGTGTGATCGATTGGGGTTTCTCAGAACCTAAAACGCCTGAATCCAAGCGTATGGTAATAGTAGTTGAGTGAAAAGGAGGTGCACTCGGGGTAGGCTGCCCTTTTCTTCAGAACATGCTTAGATTCCCTGTGAATACGCATTCGAATTCGTTGTCAAGAGCGCAAAAGTCAAAACTAAGAGTTCCACGAACACACCTTTGATTTCTCTCAAATACAAAACAGCTGCAAATCTGTGTAATATCAGCAAGTATAAATATCCATGGGAATGCTTTCTCACTAACATGAGATTTCCTCAACTACGGGGTTTTAAATACATTTCAGTTTAAAGCGAGGCAGAGCTTCCATTTCGAGCTAACATTCATTCTAAAACGTTCCTCTTTCCTCCGCGTTTCAAAGAATTTTCGAAACCGACGTCTTGAAAGTGAAAATAATTTGTTACTCGCAGAATAGTAAACAAATGCCGCATTACTCAGTTGTTTATCTGTCACGTTTTCAGTTTTACAAATGCGATTGTGCCCCAAATAAAAAACATGACCTGCTTGCCGAAAGAATCCGACCAACAATAATCCTCTCTTCTGATGGATTAATTAAGCGCTTTTTGTCACCTGTGACTTCTTCTTTCATTTTTAAATCATTATCTGGATGATGTTTTTATTTTTGTGGTTATTCCAGTCACGAAAATGCATTTTTGTGGTTATCCTTAAGGCGAAAATGAGATTAATACGAATGTGATGCTGGTTTAAATCAGCGGATAAATCTCGATTTTTTATTCTGAAAAAAAGAAACCGAACATCTTTATTTCACGGTTTATTTTATACTAAATCGTTTAAACATTCGGAAATTGCTTATTGTAGATAGATACTCGTATTAATGCAATTTGATTTCCCGTATTGTTTTATGGTTTTATTAAAAGGTGATGCTTTATAGCTCACGTGTTAAATAAATACAGTGAATTCTTTAGAGATTGCTTGAAGATAATTTTTTTGTCTGCTAAAATATCCTCCTACAATTGAAAAAGACCTGCAGAGGCAAAAATGCAGAACGTTGCAAAAACTTCTAGAGGAATAGTACGATTTCTGACGTAATAAAGTTCAAAGTCTACATCGAAATAATATATACAGAACATATCGCACCCCGGCAAGAAAAGTGACACAACTCAAAAATGCAGCATTTGAGAAAAATCAACTTAAAGAATACTATACAGTTTGAACTAGTACTACAATAAAACTGATACAACTGCCCTCAGGTGGACAAATCCTGAGGTAGAGATGCGTCGCTTTTCGTGCACGATGGGACACTTCATACAGATTTTTCAATGACATAACCTCAAAATTGCTAATTTTATGACTTGTGTCGCTTTCTCTTGTCGGGGTGCGATACAGGTAAGTCTCGACTTACGACCGCTCGCACTTACGACCGAAATTTTTAAATTAAAAAAAAAAAAATCTCAAAAATACTATTCCTCGATTGTACAGTCCATACCTATGTATTACGTAATCTCTCTATTCTAAAAAAAAGTAACTCCCGCTGCCGCTGTCAAAAGCTTGTCACGCTATCTCCTCCGAAACCGCTGGGGGTATGGGGTCGAGAACGATAACAATGGATGCAGAAAAATGGGGGGACCAAAGTAAGACATGTCTCATCTTCGTCGGACTTTAAGTTTTTTTATTTTAGGTTTTGTGGGAAAATATTTTAGGTTTTGTGGGACTTTTTCATCTTCAGATTACGATAACTCGCCAAAAAATGATCGTAGAATTTTGATCTTTTTACAATGTAAGACTACATACATTTCTCTTTCAAACTAGACCTCATTTGTTTAAAAATATTTTAAAACAGGCTAATATTTTCATCAAAAAATGAAACACAGTTTTTCAAGAAATATCGTCCCCTATGTGGATGTAATATCGATGATCCTCGAGTTTTTATCTTACAAAGAAAATATTTACATCATCTGGAAGCTGAAAGCTTTCTTATTCATATAAACTTCATTTCAAGTTTATATCTTAAATTTTCGATTTTTAATTGAATTTTAAAGCTGATAATTCAGCAGTGATGAAACGCCCTTCGCATTAAGGGTGACAACAGTAAATGGATGGAAGCTGTTACATTGCCCGAGAATCACCCCTATCTATCTCGCTATTAGCCATAACAGAGGAGCGAGCGTAGCGTGCCTAGGGGCAAAGCCCCTAATTATTAAAAAATATAGTGCATTATTCTGCAATACTGCAAAAATTTATGATGCAATAATAAAAATGTATGATGCAATAGTTTCGATATCCACACGATAAATCGAATAAACATTCATTGGCTTCAGAAATGGCTTCAGCTTTAATCATATTAATAAAAGACTACATCAGTTAGAAGCAATGGATCCAAATGAAGAAAGATTCACAATTGAAAATCGTCGTATTCAGGAAAATCTGGCTTGCTACCAGACAATATACAAGGAAAAGAAGACGCAAACTGTTCAAACTACTTTGGATAACTTCGTTAAAATAACTTTCAGCGTATCTTCTGTCGCAAATTTTGAAACAGTGGATTGTACTAGATAATAAGTAGTGACGACGAAGAATAATTTATGTTTTCTAAATACAATGTATTTTAAATTACGTATGAAAGTAAAAAATATATGTATGTGTATGTACATATACAACAAAAATTTGTTTGAAACTCGACTTACGACCAATGTCTCGGTCCCCATCTCGGTTGTAAGTCGAAGAATATCTGTATACAGTGGAATCTCGATCTATCGTTTTGGAAGGGACTGACTGAACTAAACGATGGATGCGGGAAAACGATAGATGCGTGAACATACAAAAAAGTATTAACATACCTTAAAGTTTGATATACCTAAAATATATTTACTCACATACATAAATGCATACATACCTGTAGTGTAACTAAAGTTAAAATTACAAAGTTGTACTGAAATCGAAGATAATAATAATAAAAAAAGAAATACACGTAGGTACACAGGAATTTTAATTCAAATAAAAGTATTTAATCTTCGTTTGTTTTTTGGTGGTTTTCTCTCCACAAGTAAACAATATTTTTTCTGTGTTGCAAATTTCATTCCTTTCGGTATCGGTTATTGTGTGAGAGTATAAAGAAGCGTCAGCCGTGAATGGTTTGTAACTAGAACCATCCCATTGAACTGGATGGGGTTGTAGAAAATCACCATGAAGAAATATAATCCAAGATTCAAGAAATATTATCCAAGATTTCAAGCGTCGGGCTTTATTCACGTTCAAGAGTACAGCACCAACTAACTATACACACACTTCGCGCGAACCGCGAAGCAACCAGGTGGCGCTACTAGTACGCCAAAAACAAATACAATATACTATATAATTTCAATTTGCAACAGGGGTCCGACATAAGACCACCAGGAAGTTCTGCTTCCGGGTGAAACCCTCATCGGCCAGTGTAGAACTGCAGCAATCAAACACTTTTCACACCCTAGATCAAACACCAGGGCGCCTCCATCCCAAGGCCAAGACAAAAGTCAGAGGACAGCAGGAACCGCTTAGGTCGGCTGACTAGGAGCCATTGCTGATAGGAACAGAAATGTTGAATAGTCGGAGAATTTGGAATGAGTTTCCGAAAATAGGATACTTCAGGGGCTAAAAAATTAGGAAAAACCAACGACGAACAAATAATGGGCGTGGTACGATTATGCAAAACCAAGCTAAACAGGACAGAGCAAAAATACGAGAGTGTGCATCTCAAATGTTCTGCTCATTGTTTAATTAGAGCGTCATTCTCTAGCTCAATCCAAACATTTATATTTCAGGTTCAGTTATTATGAAAAAACGATCGATCCGATAAATTAATGTAAAACTGCGATATTCTGAACGAATATTGCGGGAAAACGATGGATCGAGGAATGATCCATGCGGTCTGTTTTTGCTTGTTTTCTATGGAATTTATTCGGGACTGGATGAAATAAACGATGCATAGGGGGAAAACGATCGTTCAGAGAACGATCGATCGAGATTCCACTGTATTTCGAATGAGAGGTTTTCTGCTTTTCCCACACACACCATCAACGTTCCTAAACTTAACAAAATTTGTTTTACAAAATTTATTGCCTCAAATCACCTACTTCTCTCTATTTTGGGAATTTTTACTCGGAATCATTATAAATAATGCGAAAATTAATATTATTGGTTCTTTCAAAACTTTTAGTGATTTGGCTTGTAGACCGAGATCGGAAGTCTTTTTTAATCTAAGGAATTCGTTCCTCAATAATACAGGCTTGAGTTTAAACAAAAAACTTGAGAATATTGAAATCTGTTTTCAAGTATATTGTATCATGGCCCTGTGGTACAGCGCGCTGGCTTTCGGTGCAGAGGGTGCTCGAATCGAACCCCAGCCACTAAAATACCTCTGTTTGTGTCGTCCCTTCATAGTGGGTAATGCTGGTCCGCCTATATGGTGCCCCCATAAGAAAATGGCCAGCAAAACTGTGGTGAATTTTAGGCGAATGCCTACACGACAAGTGCCTCCTCTAAAAAAGAAAAAAAAATGTATCGTTTCGCCGCCATCTAATTCTCTCGATTTTCACTAGTGAACCTCACATTCTCCACGTGAGAGAAACAGGTGGTTTTATGATTAGGACGGGATCCATGTGATGACTTATTTGGTACAGTCAATAGGATTTATTTTATTTCTAAAATAATAACAAGAATGAAAAGAAATAGTTGTAGTATACAAATCTACTACAGTCACTGTAGTTCTTCAAGACGAAATAATAAAAAGTGAGCAAAATGGAACTGAAATAGTAAGTTAAACACTTTAAAATCACTATACCGATGACGAATATCAAAACACTCTAGCATGAAACTTACTTAGCAATATAAGCCGAATACAACAGCATTTTTTTTTTCAGTGGTGGGAAGCAACTAGACAACTGGTTAATATTCCATTTTATTCAGAGGATAATTATGACGGTAACAGGTTATATAAAGGAAGCTTTTTAACCGATATGCATTTGCACTCATGGTCTCTGAAATCAATGACATTAAAAGGAAAGAGATAGGGAGAGTTTACCTTAATTTATTCTGTGATATGAGTTCAGTCGGCATTTAAAGATTCTTAAGTTACATTAAGACGATTGGGATTCAGATGATTCATCGTAGATGATAATTCGTAACAAGAGTGAGATTTCTTGGCGCATTCATTAGCTTTAAGTTTAAGTTTAAAGAAGTGAGTAATTTTTTCCTCACTCACTCTATGTGGGAACGGAATTTTGTAAGGAGTGGGTATCATTTAAGTATCTCTTGAGGTCTTTTCAGATTGGCCGTAGAGCTCAGAAAACAGAATCGTATCTGGTGGTCAGAGATCTATTACTGACCTAAAGGCCCTTAAACGTGTATACCGTATTTTCAGGCGTATAATGCGCACTTTTAATACAAAAAATAAGATTGAAATTTACCGGTACGCATGATATAAAAATGGTAGATTTAAAAATAAGGAAAATATTAACAAAAAAATTAGATTTCTGAATGTACCTCAATGCTGTTTATTTAAAAGAAATGACATACTTTATGAACTTAAAAATTTTAATTATCGGATAACATGAATAGTTCGTCATATTCGTCTCCCGTTATATATTCAGGCACGTCATTGAATTCTGCTTCTGAAAGAGAGTTCAGAAAGAGAAAACATGTGACTCCTAATGCCACGAATTCATTCGGGTCAGAAGTGCGTTCTTACCCTCTGTTAGAAGAATTATTTACTCCCTCAAGCATTTCCCCCACACACATATTGTTCCCCTTATCGCTTGTCAATTCAGTATACCATTGTTCGAAAGCCTGGGAAAATCCTTCGAATGAATGACTTCAAAAGATAAGAGCATCGAGCATGTACATTTCGGGTTTCTTCGTCAAGAAAAGGGTGCGCGTTATACGGAAAATATACCCCAAAATTAAAAAAAAAATAAAGTTTAAAATTATAGGTGCGTGTTATACGTCGGAAAATACGGTATAAAAAAATCCTCAGTTAATATGACGTTCCTGAATATATAACGGAAGACTAATATGACGAACTATTCATGTTATCAGATAATTAAAATTTTTAAGTTCATAAAGTATGTCATTTCTCTTAAATAAACAGCATTTAGGTACATGCAGAAATCTATATTTTATTTCCAATGGCAAAGAATAAGACAGACGTTTTACAAACAGAACAAAACTCTGTGAACGTATAACGTGAAAAGTCAATATCTCGTCATTTGGCCTCTAGCGTTCCAATACTTCTCCACCTCAGAAGCTCCCACGCTTCCGATGTGGGTCCTGTCCATTTCTTCATTTAACCCGCAAAGTAGGCAATTTGGGCTGGTACGAATAGCAACACGATAGAGATGGCTTTCCAAGCAATCGCCAAGCAATTTTGAACCTAAAATTGGCCACTGCTTTATAAAAATAAACTTTTTTTTTGTGAAAAATAAACTTTCTGCTTAGTATTCTTTAAAAAAGATGACAATAGCATTTTCAAAAGGATATTCTAATTGAAAAAGAGGGCATTTTAAAAATTTTTAATGAAAAAATGGTATTTTCCAGGAACAATTTTTTTAGTGAATTTTATCTTCACTATTGTACCTATTATTAAATTTAATAATAATTACAAATTTATTTAATACATACGTAATAAATTAAAATTAGATTTACATAACTGACACTGTTTTAAATTTCTTTTATTAATTTTTCATTTCTATTTTATTTAAATAGCCTAAATAGTTTCTGGCGGCAAATTTCTCAGTCAAATTAAAATCATTATAAAAGAAAAATGAGGAAGAGTAAATTTTTTGAAAACCAAAACGGGGTAGGGCTCAGTTTCTGGGAAGAAACACTAATTAGAAAGCAGAAAGCGTCATTATACCACAAATGAGTTCAAGTTTCTGAAATTATGTTTAAAAAACTAAAAAGAATTTTCTTCGGGCATATGGAAAAGAAATTTTGAGTTGCAGAGCAATTAAAGTATATAAAAGTTCGAGAAGTGGAAAGGTTAAGCCATGCTAAAGGTTTATTTCATCTGGCTTAATTTTCCTCTCTATCTTAGCCGTAGTAAGATGGCATACCTTCAAAGAAATGAAAACAATAGAGCTGCTTGATAATTAACGGCATCGAAACGTAGAAACTAGTATGGAGCAGATGGAATACGCATTTCGCTCGCCCAGATGTCAGTACGAGAGAAGAAAAGAAAAAAAAAAAAAAAAAAGAGATTGAGAAATCCTTCAAACCAGTTTCTGGGATTGAAAGTTCCTAGGGGAATACCATTGAATTGCTTTAAAACCCAAAAATGGTAGCTATGACGTAATCCCTTTATCTACTAGCAAAAAATTAGTGTCTGATTACGCATTTTCTCTCATGCGGTACATTCGTCGAATTTAAATGCAGTATTTTTTTAATTGTGTAAATATTTGAAATTAAGGTAAGCTTCCTGATTAGTTTTGAATGGGACGTTTGAGGAAAAAATGCATTGCAACCGTTATTTTCAAATTTTGACAGTATGAAATAAAATTAGCATAATTTTTCTTCCTCTATTTTGATCTCGAGTATTCTATCCCTAGATGCTGCGGTATTACAGGATAATTGCTTTGTAACTGAAGGCTGTTTTTATTACATATAACTACCAAACACATTTGCCGTAATGCCTTTGAAGCAGTACTCACGACAGCTGAGCAGAGTGTGCAGAACAATTGGGGTGTAATCTCAAAATACATAAAATATTAATCGCTCATAAGTCAATTGCATCACTGCAACTGTGGCAGTCCTCCTCTCCTTCCTGTTTGGTAATTTCGATGTTTATCTATACTCAACAGGGAAATAAAATTCGCTTCTCATTTAGAGATTTCAAAATTGTTTGCATTTATTCTGATGTTCTTTTCATAAAAACTTTCTTTCAATCAACTTAAGTCACTATTTTTTATTACTCTGGTTTGTCTTGAGAACATTCACCCAACCACACCGTAAATTGGTTGGTCACATTAACATGGGAGCACCATACAGGTGAACCAACACTCCCCCTTATGAAGGGACAGCACAGGAACGCATTAATAATCGTAATACATTTCGAAATGCTAAACGACAACTTTACCCCTTAACTGCCCGAAATAGTAAATTGAATTTTAGTAGCAAAATACTCAGTTATAAATCCTTCCCTTAGGACCCTTAATTACGTATGCTGAGCCAGTTTGGTCGTGTGCAGCGGATTCCAACAATAAAATTCTGGCTGTTGCTGAAAACATGGCTATTTGGCAAAACAAATATTAGTCTTCCGTTATATATTCAGGCACGTCATATTAACTAAGGATTTTTTATACCGTATTTTCCGACGTATAACACGTACCTATAATTTTAAACTTTATTTTTTTTAATTTTGGGGTATATTTTCCGTATAACGCGCACCCTTTTCTTGACGAAGAAACCCGAAATGTACATGCTCGATGCTCTTATCTTTTGAAGTCATTCATTCGAAGGATTTTCCCAGGCTTTCGAACAATGGTATACTGAACAAAACTCTGTGAACGTATAACGTGAAAAGTCAATATCTCGTCATTTGGCCGCTAGCGTTCCAATACTTCTCCACCTCAGAAGCTCCCACGCTTCCGATGTGGGTCCTGCCCATTTCTTCATTTAACCCGCAAAGTAGGCAATTTGGGCTGGTACGAATAGCAACACGATAGAGATGGCTCGCCAAGCAATCGCCGTCGATTGCTCCCCATGGTATTTTGGCAATGTTGACGTTTATGGAAAGATAAATCTTCCCACTATTCAAAATGATCTTCAAAATTTTGCTATTAACTTTCGTAATAATTTACCAAATGATCTTATTAAAAAACTTGCCGATTACGACCCTGCTGACCCAGCTAACAAGAAACTCCCTTGTGCCATTCTTTCTCGTAACTTATAATTGTTTGTCCTGTTCTTTGTTCGTCATGTCACTTTCTGATTCATTCCTGAAACCGCTCTTGGATGTGATCAGCTACAATTCCCAAACTACCCTCTTTATTGCTAGTCATTTCCCTTTGGTCCACGTGACCAAGTTCTTTCTTGGAGTTTCGCTCCGTCTAAAATTTTGTAATTTTCCCCCATGTTTTACTTTTACTATCGAGGCTTTTTTGTTTCCCCCACTTGCCATTTTCCTTCCCACTTTCGTTTTTTACTGATCACTAAAGTTTTATGCATTGCTATATCATCCTTCAGTGGAGGGCCCGGCCCATGTATTGTAGTTCCCTCTACTCTTCCTGAAGGCCTGAAGGACAGCACAGGAACGTCCATGCATAATCTGGGATTCAAATCCGATCCACTCCGAGGAAGATCGAGGCGTTAAACACTCTATGATGTGAGCTGCACCTAAGTCATTATAAAAGAAAGAATATCAGTTACCTTCGTTCATCCAAATCAGCTGTTTTCCATTTTTTCCTGGCTACTTCCGCCGTGACTGAAACGAATTTGAAAGGATTAGGTTAACAAACCAGATGGGGATAAGAGTAAAGTTTCCAGAACATTTTGCGGATATGTAACAGGATATAATAATAATAATAGGCACTTGGAACAAATTAATAACGGAGACGTTAGATCAAAGATGGAGTGAGCATTTTAAAACCATACAATGGGTCACAGTGTAGCCGTTATCGCCCTAACGCGCCAAGAAGTGGCTAACAGATGTGCTGTATAAAATCAGCTTTCCGCCCTTTTCAATGCAAAATACAACTTATTTTGATCATTGCTATTGATATTGTAAACACAAATTTTTGTATCGGTGCTTTCTAACGTCGTGCTAATCACGAAATATACTGAACAAATAATTTTCATTAGCAATTTTTGTTATAAATATCAAAGGTTATCATGCCACCATCCCTTGCTTCCGTCAGATTTTAACGCGCTGAGTGGTGCGCTGAGGTGGATGCGATCGAACACGCCGGTCTGTCGTACCCTCCTGCATCCAACGATCACATATCCGCATTACAGTTGTTTGGTTTCGTCCAACACGACTACCGATTTCCCTGAAAGATAATCCACAATCTCGGTAGGTCACTATCCTTCCTCTGTCGAACTCGGATACTTGATCAAAAGATGATTGCTGTTTTCATCGAGGCATAATTGATCGTTTTTTTGAAAAAACCACAAGAAAAATACAATTGCCGAACTTGAAATCGTCAAAATCTCCGAGCCTTAAATAGCGCTTTGAAGTGGCGCCACAGGCGCGCGTGATGTGCGTCTGCGCTGAAATTCTAATCATTTGCATATCTCACCTCCGCTAATGCATGTTGTAAATTTCATGTTATTTGCATGTTTCCTTCAGGGTGTTGCATTTACAGTGGCCAGCAGTGTATTTAAGTGTGACAATCAGATTTTTTTTTATGTGTGACATAATTTGTTTTATACAGTCTGACATTACTTTTGTTGCAAATTATCTAGTGAAAGGAAAAAAGGTTTATCAGCGTAAAATTCACATGAAAATAAATAGTGAATTGACGACAAAATTGCATTGAAGTGATTGCATTGGACCTTCCTCGTTGATCGCCCTATGGCATAAAAGTATTTACATTCTGAAACATCTATTATGCAATTTTTATCAACTAATACCCTAAAAGTGACATTACGAAAATATATAGAGTTTTTTAGAGGAATATCCCATATTATGCCTAAGATTAAGCTTTTCCAAACTGTGCATCTATAGATGTATTGTGTACTTCAAATAATATAGCAGTGTTCAATGTATTATCATCCCACATTTTTTTTAGTCGAATGAAATTGAGTTTTGTGTTTGTACATTGTAAAACATTTCTTTTAGTTTTAACATTTAGCATATATTACAAGCTGTCAATTTTGCAGTGCAACCAACTCATCAAAACCTTAGTAGGCACATATTAAACACATATTACTTTAAAAAAAGTAAATAGACAGTCGGTACAAACGTGAGAAGTCAATGCAATAAAATAAAATTTTTAAATTGCGTATTTTCATAGTTTTTACGAATCATATCGCATTAATTTGGGGCTCGAATGCTCATTTGACTATGAAGCTATCGAATGGGTTTAACAAATTTTTATGAACATTTTTTACTTATTGCATGTTAACTGCCTTTAACACACCCACACATTCGGTCTTTTAATATTGCTTTTAAATAGCGTATTCAGTTGTTTTTTATTGAGATTTAGCTACTAGAGAACATAAAAGAATAAATTTACGCATAACTTTAAGAGGCGATATCATTCTGGTCATATGCATTCTCACCTCGGAACATTTCTTAATGATTAAAATAGGAGATAAGTGAAAGATTATATCTAGAAAACAGCACTCATTTAAAAACAACCTGGTATTAATGTTATAATGATATACTATATGATTCCCGATTCTGTGTACTTTATACACATTTCTCCACAAATAACATTAGATCAGCATCAGCTTTCTGCTCTATGACCCGATCAGTATAGCCTTCGTGTTTAGCTCTCGCAAAAGCTTACTGCAGCTCTCCAAACAAACCAAACAGCATTTAAAAGAGACTGAAAATGCTGATTAAAAGACATTAGATGCAAGGTTATTTTACAGCTTCTAAAATACAACAAATTTGTAAAATCTATTTTAATAACTAAATGCCACACATCTCTGGACAACAGTAAGCAATAAATGTCGGCATCTGATTAAAATTCTCATAAAATTAAATAAATAGGCAAGATTATGGCAAAAAGTAACATAACACCACATTATAGTTAATCGTTTTATTTCGCATGTTCAATCTTTAGACTGTATTATTAACAATCAAACTAGAGGCTACTGATTTTTATGGCAATTCTCTCATTGTTCTTACTCTAATCTCCTTGAATTTGTATTAAAAACTTTGTTTTAACGCAAGTTGAAGCGATATAGAAGTCTATTACAATCACTACAAACATCGTAAATAAAACATTTACTGCCTGATGCTTTTACGAACAATTGTAAATACTAACACTTCGACTAACCTCTGTTATCAAACTTTAATTTTGACTTATGGCGAAAAGCCCCCAGTTCGACTTCTCTGTTACGAGCCAAAAGCTGCTGATAAATCTGTAATTATCCTTTTAACTTGGAAGAATTTATAAAGCCTTTTTTTGTCCTGGAAAATTCATTCTAAATATAGGGAAGCAGTTGCTGAGTGAGTGGCAATCACTACTGAGTATTAAGAGTTGGCTTATTGCGTAGGTTGTGAGTTCGGAACTTGAGGCTTGCAACTCAGGTGGGGTGCGATTTAATCTTTCCTTATATGACATAAAATACACGAGGATTATAATTTTTGAAAGGCCTCCACGGAAGTCAGCCTTGCTAAATAGAAGACCACTAGCATTATCGCAATCCTTACCGAGCATGTGAATTTTGTATTAGCGAATCAGAGGTTTGGTATTTGAAAAGCTACCAAATAGCACCCATTTTTTAAAAATATTAAATAAAATTATGCAAATGCTCTTTTGAACAGGTTCTCGACTTATGCATATTTACCATAAGTCTTATTCTCTGTAGAATATAATTTATTATCTAATATCTAATACAGTGGGAGTACTTGTTAAATTGAAGAACTGCTTGAATTTCTAAACAGCAAAAAGTAAATAAATAAACCAATTAATTAAAAATAAATAAATAAAATAAAAGTCCTTCAAAACAACGAAAACTTTGAAACGCAATTCTGAATCAGGATTAGTGTTAGGAATTTTTCAAAAGTAAAAGACGATTATATACATCCAGAGAAAATCCTTAATGTTTTCATATTAAAGCCGCATGTCCTCTAAATAGCCATTTTTCAACATTACCTTCTGATGAAATAAATACCAAAAAGATCAAAGAAAATACATCCATTATATACATCCAGAGAAAATCTTTATGTTTTCGTATTAAAGCCGCATGTCCTCTAAATAACCATTTTTTAACATAACCATTTTTAGATGGTGCCTTTAAAATCTACAGTTTTCTGAGGAAATAAATACCCAAAAGAGCAAAGAAAATAGATCCATTTTATACATGCAGAGAAAATCCTTATGTTTTAGCATTAAAGCCGCATGCCCTCTAAATAACCATTTTTTAACATAACCACTTTTAGATGGTGCCTTTAAAATCTACAGTTTTCTGATGAAATAAATACCAAAAAGAGCAAAAAAAATACATCCAGAGAAAATCCTTATGTCTTCATATTAAAGCCGCATGTCTGCTCTAAATAGCCATTTGTACACCTTACCATTTTTAGATGGTGCTTTTAAAATCTACAGTTTTCTGAGGAAATAAATACCAAAAAGCATCCATTATATACATCCAGAGAAAATCCTTATGTGTTCATATTAAAGCCGCATGTCTCCTCTAAATAGCCATTTTTTAGCCTTACCATTTTTAGATGGTGCCTTTAAAATCTACAGTTTTCTGATGAAATACGTACCAAAAAGATCAAAGAAAATCAAAAACAAATCCGACAGAAAATTAAGTAGAAGATATTTCCAAGAAAATGACAGATTAACTTTATGGAAGTACAGGTTGGATATTGAGAGGAGAGAATTTTGAACATATGTTACACATATGTCTCCTTCACTTTGAAACATATGAAGGACAGACACTTAAAAAAAAAAAAGGTGTGTCTCTTTCCGTCTACTCATCATGAGTATAATCTTTTCTCTCAACACATTGGGATTTTTATAAAAATTTGATACTATAGTAATAGTAAACCGGGCATAGGAGTATCAATTTAAATAATAGTAAGGTAAAAACACCGGCGTTAGAAATCATATTATTTAAAAAATAAATAAATAAGATGTAATCAAAGAATAGTTTGAATTAAATAACAGTAAAAAGTTAAATGTTTTTCATTTCAATGTGATAGAGCAGTGTTTCTAAACCTTTTGTTTATCAGGGACCACTTTTCAAAAAATAGGTGCCCCCTTAAATGAATGGCCAGCAGTCTCGCGGTGTACATACAGGTCAATATCTAGCGACAAGTGCCTCCGCGTTCGAGAAGGGGGGGGGGGGGACTTTTCGAAAAAAATTCGGAGGCACTCTCCCAACCAACCCTCTGAGAGGCAAAAAATGGGTTTAATTTTCTGAATAAACAAACTATCTGTGATAAACAGCCTTAATAAAAAGCTATAAACAGACTTGATATCAGTAACAAATTCAACGCAAAGGTAAACTCAATAGCAAACACAAAAGCCTATGAAAACTTAAAAATCAATAAGATTTTTGGGCTTGCTTTACTAGATGTAAAATTATTGCGAAACAGCTGTGACGCAACGACTCACAGTGACGTGAGTCTTTCTCAAGTGACGACTCGTTCTCAAGAGAACGACTGACAGGGACGTGAGAGTTTCTTTTTCGCATAACAGTGATTTTCTTCGTAATCGAAACGTCAGGAAACGGAAAAATTACGAGGATTTCTTAGAATTTGGAAAAAAAATTTTTTAATCCCCAATTTTGTAAATTTTTAAAATTTGCCTTCGTTTTGAAACATTGAAACCAAATTTTTTTTTCTTTTTTTCTTAAAATCCCTGCGGACTTCGGGGACCACTTCTGGTTAAGAACCAATGTGCTAGAGAAAGCGTTATTTATAACAGATTGAATTTATGTTCTACTTTTACGTCTTTCTATTTAATGATTTCTAAATTCATGTGATTTTTTCTTGCTATAAAAGCAGTCCTTTTTATCGTAAATTCCTTTTTATTGTATCAAAATGCATAAAACAACTGGTTTTTTTTAAATAAACCCAATGTGACAATAGGTTGCATTTCACTTCTCTGACACACATAAAAATACCTCACGGTTGGCCTTGTATTTAGTAATAAATAAGTGAATTAAAAATAGACATCATTTTGCGGATTCATTTGAAAGGAAACCTTTTCATCCAGGGACACCGATAACAGAAGCTCAGGCTAGAAAACAGCACCAAACTTCGCTGCATCAGCAGTGTTAACTTGGTGACACAGTTTCGGTTCGCTCATAATCAGTTTTAAAAATCTCGTTTCCGTAGGATTGGTTTTCTCATAAAAAGCCAGACATATCATTAGCCAATAGCTATGATTAGCTCACAGCGTAACATAGATAAAATATTCTCTTAAAATCATTTCCAAAACGGCACATTTATTCATCCTCGTCATGATTGGAAAAAAATATTTAGCCTGCAAATTAATCATTAAAAATGATTTTCTAATATTAGTATTGAAAATATTTCTATATAAGTGATAATTCGGAAAATTTCGTTCTTGCTAAAATTATAAAAATAATAAGTTTTTTTTCCGCACATAAAATATTGATAACTATCAAAAGCGTATTTGGCGATTCACTTAATTATGAAGTGTATATACAAACATGGGCTCGAGGTAGCCTAGTGATAGCGCGTCGGCTTCGGGGCTTCGGGTGCTCTGATCGAATCTCGACAAGTGCCATTAGATACCTTCATGTCTAGTCTGGATATGGGCACGTTAAATCCGTAGACCAGAAAGTTCCTCTACGAGGTCAGAGAGGGTGGAAGAGGGTACGATTCCCCCCAGATCCCGCCCTTGGTGAGGGGGATGCTCGGTCAAAATTGACTAAGTTGGACCAAGACCCTTGTGGTGCCATTATAAACCGGAGCCGCACCCCTCAGTCAACTAGCCAATATGGACCTGGTTTTGAATAAAAATTCCACCCAGGGGGCATTAGAAACAACAACAACAAACAATATACTAATATATTTATTTGTACCCATAAACTTTCTTGTGGTACTAATCATTCATTACCCTGAATTCAAGATTAAAAAATGTCCATATGGTCCATTTACAAAGGAATATGTCTTTTCCAAATGGAAAACTAGTAATATCTGTGTAAGTTTTATTACCTTTGGTTAAATCCTATTTCAGTCACTGCGTATAATTCAGCAAAAACTTGCTAAAAGTTGATTTTTAAGGGCACCGAGGGACATGCTTGTTTTTGCACGTTTTTCTGTTTTCTGAGGCCCATTGTATAGTAAATAGTAGTTCAGAGCATATAACAAAGTTTATATCAATTCGAAACGAATGGGAATAAAACTCCCCTCCCCCCCCCCCAAAAAAAAAAAAAAAATCTTTTTGAGGTATAGTTAAATTTAGTCGCAAATTTTACCATCTTAATTTTTGCTTTGTAACATATCACACCCCGGCAAGAAAAGTGACACAAGTCAAAAAATGGCAATTTTGAGGTTATGTCATTGAAAAATATGTATGAAGTGCCCCATCGCGCACGAAAAGCGACACATCTCTATCTCGCAATTTGTCCCCCTGAGGACAGTTGTATCAGTTTTATTGTAATGCTAGTTCAAGCTGTATAGAAATCTTTAAGTTGATTTTTCTCAAATGCTGCATTTTTGAGTTGTGTCACTTTTCTTGTCGGGTAGCGGTATGTTAGACTGTATAATAAGAACTATTTGTGATGTTCTAATGTGAGAGAGAATACTCGAAATTGGGCTTTTAACTAAAGTAATCACTATAGTTTTCTATACTTCTCTCAGCTGTTTGAAACTGATCATATTTAGTAGTTTATTTTCTGATTTGTATAGGTGTCAACCGAAACAATATAGGACTGAGATTCCATTGATTTTATTTACATCCTATTGTAAGTCTAGGCAGACTTTATCCGCGTTCTTAAATAAATGAAAGTGAATGTATTAAAGAAGTACCATCTGTTGTTATACAGTGAGGACAGGCGCAAATTTTGAACTCATTTTTTTTAAAAAATGAATTTTTCCGCATAGGAGGGTAGTTTGATATGTTTGTGCAAAATACGGCAGACAGCACCATTGCAATGAACTTATTGGCGCTCTCACATTTATCATGCTTCAAAGGCACGCATGTCAAATTGTAAACAGATTCGACTTTAAATCTGTAATTGGCAACCATTGTAGTCGGTCAATTTCCCTTACTGCTCGCACAATGGAGAAACAAGTTCTGCTAGTAAATTAAACCTTAGTTTATAAAAGGCAAAATATCGGTACAAACTAAATCCATGCTTTATAAATATTATCACGAGCTGCACCCTTCTTAGAACAATTTGCAAGTGGTTTGTTGATTTTCGTTTCGGCCAAACGAGATCAAGTGGCGATAAAAGTTTTTGGTCGTCCTGCTGAGGTTACTTAAACAGAAACTGTTTTAAAAACATCCGTGATATGGCGATGAATGATATGAGATTAAAAGTAAGTAAGATTTCTGAGGCTGTCGGTATTTCATCAGAGCGAGCACATGATATTTTGCATTAGCATTTGCATGTGAGAAAGCTGTAGGAAAGGTGGGTGCCGCGTTTGCTAACAATCGATGAAAAACAAGAAAGACTGGAACACTTCGGATCCCAATTTGGAACTTCTAAAAAAAAAATTCAAGTAAAATTTTAGGTCGTTTCGAAACAGTTGATGAAACATGGCGACATCACTACCAGCCAGAAATGAAAGAAAAGTCAAAACAGTGGGCTGAAACAGCTGAACTTGCGCCAAAGAAAGCGAAAATGGTTCTATCAGCTGGAAAGGTTATGGTCGCTGGTATTAAATACTTGGAAAAGCGCAAAAAAAAAAAAAAAACCACCTGAGAGTTCTAAACATTTTCAATTAATCGTTTAAATAGAGAAGCTACAATTAGCGAAAAAAAGCTTTCCCATCACGACAATGCTCGGACTCATTCACTCGTGATTGCAGTGGCAAAACTGTTAGAATTTCGCTACGAAATTGTTCCCCATCTTCCATGTTCTCTTGATTTTCTCCCCCCCCCCATCCCCCAACTACTCCGTGTTCCCCAAAATGAAAAAAAAAATCTTGCAGGGACGAAATTTGTACCAAATTCTGAAGTTATTAGTGAAACAAATGCTTATTTTGCACAGTTGGACTTTTGCAGAGCTGCAAAGTTTCTATGGGGGGAATAAACAAATTTGAAAGTCGTTGGACAAATGTATCGACCTTGAGGAAGATTATGTAGAAAAACAGTTAAAAACTTAAAATTTTTTTAAAAATTATTATTTTTGCATGGACTTATCAAGCGACACACATGTTTAGCACAATTTGGGATACAACTGATTTTATTGTATTTAGCACATTCACAACGAAATTAATTCAATTTTTTTCAACAATAAATATTTTATTCGTACAACGCAGAGACAAATACAAGAAAGTAAGGCTATTGAACCGTTCTTTACTGTTTTTTACAAATACATTCGTAACGTGTAAACCAGCTATCCCGATATCAAAAGTTAAATTTAATGACTAAAAGGAAATACTCAAAAGGTACAAGAACAGTTTAAGCCATGAGGATTTATCAATACAACCTAAAAAACGACCCAAAGCAGTCTGCGAGTTACTAAATAGGTTAGAAATCGATGTATTATTGGTAACATTGGTGAAATGGCGGAGAAACCAAGCCTATTTGCTTTTCGAGTAGATGGTATTCCGAGAAACCTCTTAAATTCTAAGCAGAGCGACTAGTTTTTTTTTCCAGCTTCTGAAATCCCACAGCTTTTCAAGTCCAATAGCTGATCTCAATTGATCAAAATGGCTGACTGAAGTCGAAAGTGTAACTTTTACTATGCTGCGGCTTATAACAATAAAGTGTTGGAAGCAGTGAAAATGATATCAGAATCCTGTATAATCTCTGTAACTTGTAATCAGAACTGTATTCGTGATGCTGGCATGGTCTTTGAAAAAAAATAATAAAGAATGCGAGGATGAAAGTTTTAAACAAATTATCACAATAGAATAATAGTTAATAAAGAAATTTTGCTGTTTCTGAGTATAATCTACAATAACATTCAAAACTGTATCGATTGCTACAAAAGATGGCTTGAAGTGCGACAGTGTGTGGCAAGTACGAAATTGAAATTTACCAGTTAATAGTCCTTCCCTTTTACGGAACTTTATAAGACTGTAAATATATCATGGATTCATCGTTATCCAGAAGATTTTTGGAAATAACTGTGCTGCATTGAAAAACTAGAAACAGTACTCTTCAGCTTTTACATTTGAAAAAAAGCAAAATATCCGACTATTTCTCAAATCAAATATGCTTATTTTGATTGATGAAACATTTTGTTTTCATCCATGTTTTACTAAATATCTATAATGAATATAACTAAAACGGATAAAATCATTTTATAAAAAATTGCAATAGAATTATAATGATGATACAGAGCTTATGTTGCAACATGCACTGTGAGTCCCTATAGCAATATTCCAGCCTGTCATACTTGTTGCATTTTCCTAGCCAATTTTCCACTGAAATTGTTATGAAGCGCGAGTCCACTATTGCAGTGGTCCCCAACCCCCGGGCCGCGGACCAGTACCGGTCCGTGGATCAAATGGTACCGGGCCGCCCAAGGGACATTTAATTATTTCCATTTTATTTACTGTGGTGTATTTCTCTCGGGTTCGTGCGACTTTGTCGGGTTTGTGCTAATTTATACCTTTGTAACAGAAGAAATCTTGTAACTATTTTAAATTAGTTTATTGTTTATTAAACATTTCAAGATTATGAATTAAAATTGCAGTCATAAAATTGAAAATAAATGCGCTCTCCTGAAAGAAAGAAAAAAACGAAACAAATAAATAAATAAAACAAGTTTTTTATTGAACAATAAATAAACGTAACGTCATTTATACATCCAAAATTATAATAACATCAATTATTAAATCAAATCAATCAAAAATATAAACAATCAACGTCCTCCCTCAGCGGACCGTGGTAAAATTATCAAACGTTGACCGGTCCGCGGCGATAGAAAGGCTGGGGAGCGCTTCACTATTGTACTAACAAAAAAAATGCAGATTACGTACATAGGGTTTTATAAGAAACATACAAAAAATATCATGCAATCTAGCTGTAGTATATATTTTAGTTTGGTGGCTTGACTTCATCAGCTACCATAAATTTCAGTTTGTAAGGATTGATATTTTAAAATGTTTCTTGAATTTAGTTTTCGACCAATTTCTTGGACTTACCCACTGATAATGGGATTCGCATAAATGAACGTTAGACACTGCGTTTATTTCAACATATTGGCTTGATTTGTTATCATACGGTTAAGTACGTAAAGGTTTCTGCGGCCCACGTGGGCTCTGGATACATACATGTTGTTGTTGCTTACCTCACTTGACAGCAACATCAGATCAAGTTGTATTTATAGTCTAATGGGCAGAAGGGAGCAGCTCCGGTTTTAATTAGCACCACAAGGGTCGGAGTCCGACTTGGCTACGAACCGGTCCTGTAATTTTGATCCGAGTCAAGTGACAAGACAGGTACACTTGACCCCGCACCTCCAGAGGTAGATTTGAGAACTTGGAGGACATTGCTACCAAGACAGATTTTTCGTGCACCGGCCGCCATTAATGTACACGGCGGTGGATTTGTCAGCGACGGGCATCGAACCAGTGACGTTCAGATCACTGGCTCGCTGCCTTTTCCAACTGGGCCACCGTGCCCTGGATATATACATGCATGCATACAGTGTGTGTGTGTCTCACTGTCTCATGGTGTACAGTGAAAATATATACAAGATCGGTGCATCTTAGAGTGTACTTCACTATGTTTTAAAGCACTATAGAATCACTTCCCAAACACCTACCTCATGCTCTCTGGTGTACGTAAGAAGGGTTGAATATATGAGGTTATGAATTTGTTCTTTCATATATCGCACCCCGACAAGAAAAGTGACACAAGTCAAAAAATGGCAATTTTGAGGTTATGTCATTGAAAAATATGTATGAAGTGCCCCATCGTGCACAAAAAGCGACACATCTCTAACTCGTAACTTGTCCACCTGTGGGCAGTTGTATCAGTTTTATTGTAATGCTAGTTCAAGGTGTAGAGCATTCTTTAAGTTGATTTTTCTCAAATGCTGCATTTTTGAGTTGTGTCACTTTTCTTGCCGGGATGCGATATGGTCATAAAATTCAGTTTCAAGGATTAAGTACATATAAAAGAAATAAAAATCTTGTGCTCTCCAAAATGTCTTAGTTTTGGACAGAGAATGAATAGGATAGTAATAGGAAAAATATATTATGATCAGTTTAAAGTATTTTAAATAAAGAAAAGTTCAACTTCAATATTTTATCCTATATTTAAAAATTGTGTTTCGAATGAAACTAACTAACACACACACA
Organism: Dolomedes plantarius; assembly: GCA_907164885.2. NCBI lineage: Eukaryota > Metazoa > Arthropoda > Arachnida > Araneae > Dolomedidae > Dolomedes > Dolomedes plantarius. Next base: position 88,537,001 of record OU015497.1, on the reverse strand, counting down.
CACACACACACACACACACACACATATATATATATATATATATATATATATAAACACACATGTATGGATATTTGTTGCCATTCGGAATCGGCTTTAAGCCTTTGAGGCTTGGTGGTACACAATCTAAACCACCTGTTGTGATGTTTTTAAAGCATGGTGGTCCATTAATCATACCATCTTATTTCACTCTTGTTGAATTAAGCTAGTCACTATTTAATTTGCTAGTCACGTTACAAGAGCAATTGTGATACGTCAAAAGTAAGCCGCTATTCGGCAATATCATTCACATTTTTATACATTCAAGCGAAATGGACAATACCTATGTAGCACCTGATTTGAGAGATTAATATTGAGCACGAAAAGTGTTTTTTACTTATTTTACTTTTTCATTGATATGCTTGTAGACAGAAGAGTTAAATTGCAGGAGCCTAACTGTTTAGGCATTGTGTAGCAAAAAAAGGTAATCACAGCTCCTGAATAGCTCTTGAGCAGATTTTTTTCCTTCTTGATTTTAAAAAGACGCCAACTGCTGGCTTGATTTTATTCCAATGTAATGAGATTTTTGTATGGTAAATGAGAAAATGTTTTCTTACGTAGAATTCATGTAGTTTGACTATCTGTTTGCGATTAATAGATTAAGTCAGGAGATCAACAATTCGAGAACGTTGTAAAAGATGTTATTAAGAATTAGGACATCGTTCTTGGTAGTAAAATAATTTCCAACAAACATTTACATATTTTAAAATCTATTTCCTTCAAACATTGCTAATTTTCTCTCGCTTGTAACTCTCGGCAATCTTCATGAAAACCATTTGGCGCATAACTTCTCTAACACGCTTTTTTAAAATAAAACAGTCAAATCAATTGCGTCGCTAAACAGTAAACAAAAGCATGCGGATGTATTTTTTTTTACCGGTGTTTGAAATAATGAATGTGTCTCAAACATATCGTGTCAGCCGTTTCATCGATACGGGCCAGACAAATTTTAGCAAGGCCGTGATATGACGAATCAATGATTCACGAACATTAAAATGCGTTGATATTCTGCCAACACTCTTAGAAAAATCTTACTTGTGAATGAAGACAAGGTGCACCTAATGCCAATGCATTTAGCGCCAAGAATCGCCTTGATGCAGGAAAGAAGTGGTGAAGTGTTTTTTGCGAGGATGTTACTGTTTGTGTTATTTATTATTGATGTGTTGAATCAAAGAACGGGTGATCAGTGCAAGAACGTGTTAATGAAATGATTTGGAGCTAGAACTATTCAAATGCTACCAATGGAATTAATTGTACAGGATTTTGGTAAGTAAACTGATTTATTAGAGCTGCGTTATACTCATCCAAGTGAAGTTTCTAATATCATATTCTTTAATACTCGTTAAAAGATATCTTTATGGTTTCTTATGTCTAAAATAGAGCATATTATAGAACTTTGTGCCTGATATAATGTAACGTTACCTTCTACGCTAGCTTTATAATTGTACCCACGCCTGTAAGACTGTAAATATGGAGTATTGAATAGTGAATTTCCGCTGTTGTTGTGGTCACGTGTGTTAATTTTCCCTTGCTTTTCATAGAATTATATATAAATAATTCCCCTTTTTTTCTGGAATGAACACCCAATAGAGTACATACCCCTTAAAATTGTTTCTCTTGTGATGAGGATTGTAAACTCGTAATCATACGATAATTTTGTTACAGTTAATTTTATGATACGGTAGGTGCCTTTTACAATCAATATGTACTATAATGATTAAGACTATATCTTTAGACTTTATATGTTTTAATATTTTTATGGGTGACTTTTAGTTTGGCTGTGTACAAGTGTGCTTAAACATGAAAACATCCTAATATTATCGTTACTAGTGTATTTCAGTAGGTCTGAAATAGTTTGTAAACAATCATTAATTTGAATCTGGTTCTGACTTTACTGCTTGTATAGCGTTTAAAAAGAGCGTAGAATACTTAAATCCAAACGGAATTTTGTTAACCCTTTTTTAACTAACTGAACATGGACAAAAATACTTCGGTTGCAGTTGTTAAGTTGACGCGTGTACAGCAAGATTACAGCAAGTTAAAATATTCGCAACTTTTCATTCACTGTGGTCTCTACTTGCAATCATGTATAAATAAATTTCCAATAATCAGTCGTTCATTATTTCAGAATATATTTTGTTTGTGTTTATAAAAAGGATTTTTAAATAGTAATCCTAGAGGAAATAGATGATCTGGCGTTTAGTAGAAAGGTATTTGTAAATTGTTTTCAAAACAGTCTTTCGTTGGGGGTGCTCGCACTTGTGGTAGCACTAGGGGATATGCTGATTCTCTGTATAGTGCACCCGTAATAAGTAACAAACAAATCTCGCGGTGACGGGAGAAAATCGAAAGAAAATTGGGACAACAAGCCCACTCGTATGTTTAAGTCACCCATGCAGCTAGTTCCGGCACAAGACATTTGAGCTAGGGTCAAAATTAATGAGACTGCCATACCTCTAACATATCAGAGGTGTCAACATTTGGTCTTGGACTTCATATGATAGTTTTCTTTTGTAAAAAAATGTTGTTACACACCAATCAAAGTTCGTTATAGAGATGCACATTCAAAATACTGAATATTTTGTTTAAGAGGATCTTCCATACGCCGGGTGTAATATTTTGTGTTTTTCACTTTAGTCAGACTAAACACATTAGAATTTGCAATTGTTGTTGTATGCCATTAAGCTTCGAAACGAAATAATCATTCAAGGAATATGTACGTGCACGAATGTTTTACCGTAAACTAATTAACAAGGTAGGAACGACGTGCTACATTGATGTATCATATTTATTCAAACCCCTGAAAACAAGCAGTGCAACAGGTTTTTATAGGAATAGCATAATCTTAGACTAAATATGCAATAAAGGAACAGAGAAAATGTCAAAATAAAACTTTAGGACATTTTACACGCAGAGTAAAATCAGGCTGGACCAACACAAAAAGGATTAAAACTGTATAGAGGACAATAAATCTCTAGCCTCACAATAACTACTATAGAAAGTTTTCCTGACTGAAGCTCAAAAGTCAAGAAGGTGGTCAGTATTCACCAATTCATCATTTTTCAGAGAGGGCATGTGAGACTGTAGAGCTCTAAACATAACCTATAAACATGCTGTTTATAGTTCGTTCGTGGACTGTTAAAAATTCCAATACAATTAAGTGAACAGCAAAGCATTCATGCCCCAACGTCAATATTGAAGTCGCAACAGCCATACCTTTTGGTATATTGGATAATGCTAGAATACTTTGTATTGTCTGTCTTTAATTCTGTCATCAAGTCTGAATAGGATTACAGAATCGGACCCAAAATTCAGATTTTGGTTTCAAGTTTTTCCAAAACCGGCTACCTGTTTTTGAATAAGACATGACCCACAAAACAATTTCCATAAATATTAATACAAAAATATATATTTATTAATAATGTATAGAATTTTAGTTTATAGAGTAAGTAAAAAATACATTTCTTTTATTTTTTATTTATTTTTTTAAGTAGGTACTCAAAAAACATACCATATCCATGTTTTTGTCACATAGGATAGAACGTTTTTTCTTACAAATTTGGCCTAAACAGTAAAAGCTGTTTCTGACTCGAGAGTTAAGAGAGACAGAGAGGAGGGGGGGGGGGTAAAAATGTACTTACATTTACTGTAACATGTGCAACACTCCATTTCGTTGATAAGCGTCATATCCTACTTTCATCTAAACTGAATTAACTGCAAAAGCACTAGTGGGGATGAGCGAAAGTGGCTACTGCAAGCAAAACTTTCAACCCTATTTGAAAGGAATTCACACTCGAGGCAAGTCAGGAAATGAGAAAATTTCTTCAACCCACGGATCGATCGGGTTTTTAACTCGGCTTGTATCGAGTTTGTACACATGTTAAAGAGACGAATGACTTGTTTTCCACCACACACCTCAGAAAATGGGTTCTAAAACCCGAGACTATCAAATTTTGGCTCCCCCCTCTCTCTCTCTATCTCTCTATGTGAAGGTTTTAATTTTTAATTTAGATTAGAAATTAGGACAAAGTTACAAAATTTTATGTAATATAAAATACAATATATTTTTTCTGTTTATAACTGCAACAAATAAAATTTCTCTTGAAAATTGTATACAAAATAAATCAACAAAATCAAAAGACACTCGATGGCATATCTTTTGACAGCAAGAGGAGATTGACTTCTGAGATGGAAGGTCCACAAGTTAATACTGTGGATACGCCTAAGACAATGGGTTCCACAGATCTAAGATCAATGGTTCTCAACCTGAGGGGTGCGCCCCCTTGGAGGTGTGGGGGATATTCGGAGGGGGTGGGAGGATGGTTTACAAAAAAAAGTGTTGAATGCATTATACTAACATTACTTACGATTTTTATGCCTGGGGGGGGGGAAGGGAGGCACTGGGTCTGAAGGTCCTCCAAAGGGGAGTGGGTGGACATAAAAGGTTGAGAACCACTGATCTAGATAGTGATATATTGTGAAGCACGGTAAAACTGTTTATTCCCATTAAAATGTTATTAAGATTTACTACTTTTGAATATCCGGTTCCACAAACATTAGATCTGGTTTTTAGGTTCCAATAATTTCCCCGGTTACCTGACTACCCGGTTTTCAGGTACCCGGTTTTGCAATCCCTAAGTCTGGAAATAAGTCAAAGCAACTAAATCAAACATCAGTCTACCGATAAGAATAGAAAAATCAATAAAAGTTTTAATTAGTGCGCCTCCGCGAAAGAAAATAACTGCTCGGACGCAACGAAACCACATTATTTCACAATTCCCGTTTCCGACCGTGAACTCGAAGCAACACAAAAGGGATGAGTTTGTATTGACCGAGTGCTACACGTACTCTAAAATTACAATATTTGCTTTATGATTGTATAGCTTACATTTTATGATGGTTAATGAATTTGTACATCTTAAATTTTATGATGGATTATGGATTAGTATATCTTAAATATTGTGGTGTATAAAGAGCATAGGCATAACGTCGGGGGGGGAAGTAACCCCCCCCCAACTTAACTTGAAATAAATTAAAATGTTAATAGAAGTTCAGTTAAAATCAGAAAATTGTAGAAAAAGTTGGTGTTTTCCGCCTTTTCAAACTGTGACACTGAAGATTCCGATTATGTCTTTAGTCTTAATATAGTTTTTAACAATGATATGATCTATAGCAAAAATTCGATGCTATATTTTTTCTCATTTTATTTATATTATATTTATTTTTCTCATTGTATAACTTTTGAATACTACTCAAACATCAATTCTATTGTTATTCAATTTAAAAAATACATAATCTTTCACATTTTAAGGACCTGCCGGCAGTCAAGGCGCTCAGGAGGGCCCTAACTGAATTCGTCCCCCTTCCCCAAAGTTAGAAGCACGCTACGCCTATGATAAAGAGGCTTGCCGATCTACAGTCAGTCTTAGTGCGAGTAGAAAAACGAAACTAAAGCTATCAGTGGCGTAGCGAGGGGGATGCAATGGGGTCTATCATACCCCGGGCGCCTCTTGCAGAGGGGCGCCAAATAGTTCCCAAGACAAACATGATTTTCCTGAAAATTTCACTTGGGGGCGCGAAAAAGGTACCGTGCCCCGGGCGCCAGTTGTGCTCGCTACGCCACTGAAAGCTCTTTAAAATTAAAGAGGGGTGCAGAATTTCCAGTTCGGGGTGTAGTAATAGGATAAATAGGATATTTTACGCTTATAGAAACAAATAGATGGTAAATCCATGTATTTTCAACTATTAAATAGCTGAGGTTTTTGATTGATGTTTTACTGTTTATGTATGATAACATAAAATGATAGAGTGCAGTATAGCCAGATTTTATGAATTTTCCCTGGTTCAGATTTTGATACAATGTGTAGCAAATCTTGCTAGGTCAACATGAAAATTTTCTTTAGGAAAACTTCTTGATATCAATCCTCACTTCTTGATATCAATTTTCCTGATATCAATTGTCACTAAACTTAAAGAATACTAAAATGAATTAGTCTTAAATGTGATTACGTCTTTTACAGATCTTTTATCAGAACCTTGTGATCTATTCTGATATACTCGTTGTCTATTATACATATTTTGCTTAAAATTTCCTATTTTATATGAAATAAATAATTCAGTCTATTTCTAATTTTTAAAGATTAATGTTGTATGGTTACTTTAACATGAAGGTTAATAATCGTATTTATTGGAATCTTACATCTTTCGCTTATTTGCAGATGAAAATGTAAGACAAAAGAAAACGAGGAATCTGCATTCTAGATGTGCCTTAGATTCGAGTAAATACGGTAATTTGAGTAATCGCTATGCTTATCTGTGTCTAAAATTAGATTTTTAAAATAAACTACATCAGGATAAATGGATTTGTGTTTAATACTGTATATTTCTAAATATTTCATTGTCAAAGATTTAAAAAAAAACTATTTAAGATTTCTCTGTGTTCAAAGAGTTACTGTTCGCTCAAGGGTGACGACAACTAGTCAGAGGAGACTTGCCGGCGAGATTTGTTCCGTGAATTAAGAGTGGCTCGGAAATTTCCCCATTAATTCGAAATTAAAGGCGAGCTGAATTTCTGGGGTCGACGCACTCATTCCGAATGGAAATTGGTATTATAAGCAGGCCCTGATTTTCCATTAGGCCCGGGCCTAGGGGCCCCCGAATGTTGGGGGGTCCCAATAAATTTTTATTTTAAAAGAAAAAATTCCCAATTCAATTTTTTTTATTTTACTCTTTTTAATAGCAATTTTGTTTTATATATACTTACAAATTTGATTGATAGGTTCGTCATATGTATAGTTATATGTATAGTTCATCATATGTATGTTTTAGTGTATATAAGGGATTAATAAGGTTTTCTGGTTGCATTGTATTGGTGTTTTAATGATGAAGTTAATATGTTGTATTGCTTTTTGTTATTTGATAATGTTCTAGGCTTCTACGCTTCAAATAGCCAATTCTTGGTAAAATGGTACTTTCACAATGATTCATGATTATTTTTTGTGTGTGTCAATTTTGGAAAATTTACACCCACATCAGTGTTAGGGGGGGGGGAGGCGGCCCTTCCCGAGTAGTGCCTATAGTCAAGAATTTTCTAAATCGAGCCCTGATTATAAAACGAGAGGATACGATTTAAGGATTGCCCCCACGAGAGAAGACTTGTAAACTGCTGAAATTACTGCCTGAACTGTTCAGTGTTCTCGAGCTTTGGTGTCGTTTTGGAAATAAGTCAAAGCAGCTAAATCAAACCTCAGTCCTTCGCTAAGAACAGGGAAAAATCAATAAAAATTTTAATTAGTGTGCTTCCGCGAAAGACAGTAACTTCTCGGACGCAATGAAACCACACTATTTCAAAATTCCCACTGCCGCTTTTCGACCGTGAACTCGATGCAACACAAAAGGGATGAGTTTGTATTAACCGAGCCCTACATGTACGCTAAAATTACAATCTTTGCGCTATGATTGAGAAATAGCGGCAACACGTTTTGAGGAAATGGACAAACACACACAAGGCCTGACGAGAGAGAAACGCCTATTGTTTGTTTACTACCGATGAAACAGCGTGATATCAAAGGATAGCAATCTCGCTCTGTCGCACCGCAAGGTTGCACAGAGCAGCGAAGTGCGATAATGCTGGCGCTTCTTTGGCGCCAGATTACAGTTGAGCGCTCATAAATGTGCTTCAGTTGGTCGGGAGGTGTGAAACTCTTGTAATTGTTATGGTCACTTATCAGTTTGAAGAGTGCCGTGCAACCCGATTTCGATTTACAGTTAGGTCTATCTGCGGAATAGAGGTTAATTTCTTATTTACTAAAACAGCACGGGAAAAGCATGCTTCTGGCAAGAATTTTGATAAGAAGTATAGGAATTATATTTTAACCTATATAGGTATCAGTCTATCTTGTAGTATTTCTATGCAGGTGTGAATTTAGTTTCGTTTCAGCAAGGTGCGGTCTTGTTGGCATTCGAATTTGGACATTTGTGTGAGATGAGCAGGACCTCTTGGATCCACACCCAGACAACACCTAATTACTTCCTAGTAGAGTTTTTGAAATCGCAAATTCAACTCTCCTATCCTAACAGAAAATGAAGTCTGGGTGATCTCGATTAGTAAAGTCATTTATGGCCACTCGCACTTTTACATTCGGGATTTTATACTAATATACTTTAACCTTTCCTTACGGGCTGGGATATCATGTATCCCAAGAATGAATATATATATATATATATATATATATATATATATATATATATATATATATATATATATATATATATATATATATATATATATATACAGGTAGCCCTCCTACAGCACGGCATCTTACAACACGGTTTCGCTCTAACACGATAAGATAAATTGCGAAAACCTTTGTACAACACTGTACTTCTATAGCACTAGTTAACATGATTTTTGTTTAACACATTTGAAAACTAAATTACCTTAAAATAAAGACGGGAAGGAATAATGAACTGAAAATGATTTACATGAAAATGTATAAACAAATTATAATTTATTCAATTATGACTCTATAAAATTACAAGAAGGCCTAAGCTTAGCTGATGATCTTGAATCACTTTTCCTGAATGCAGACCCTTCCGCTGAAAGAAGCCGAAAATTCAAAAGGGAGCAGCAAAATTGTCTGTCTCCATACCGTGAATTTACAATGACATTGTAAGAACCAGCAAATAAACCAAAATTAGAGATTTTTTAAAGAGGATAAAAGGTGCAAAAAATCTAAAAAAAAGTTGTGAAAGGGAAGGTGATATCGTTCAATCGAAAAAACGTTCTCGTTTGATTGTACTGAGCAGTGATGAGGAAGAAATTTATTAAATTAAGGTCGCATTAAATGAAAATAATATTTTTTTTGTTTCTTTTCGTTTTGTGTTATACATACATTTATATTTTTAATGAAAATTAAGTTGCTTATATGGAATTTTTAAAAAAAGTTTGTTTATAATAAGTTTTCAGAATGTAAACCCCCCTTTTTTTAACTGTCTCTGGGTCTCATATAAAATGGTTTCACACAACACGGCATTTTCTAGGAACCTATCTACCGTGTTATAGGAGGGTTACCTATATATTTATATATATATATATATATATATACACACACACACAGGTGAACCAACATTGCCTCCAAGGGCCACCTCAATTTAGACCGAGAATCACCCCCCCCCCCCAGGTACGATATATGGTGAGCTCGTACTCTGCCCCATCCACATACTACATAATTATGACTTTCTGGCATACAGATTCAACGTGCACGTGCCCGGCATAGAGTCGAAGGCATTCAGTAGGGCTTGTTGGAATTCGAACCGAGCACTCACAGTGCCGCATTCCTACGAACTTACCACTTGGATGCCATAGTCCGTCGATTATTTGCAATACGGCAACGGAAATTAAGAAAACATTCTTTCACAAGGAAGCGAGAATAGACAAATGTAACTCGTAATTTATAATGACTTCTTGTCGAATTTTCATACTAATTTGCTTTGTTTTAATATGTCTAATAACGCCCCTGGTGATAGGCCAAAACTGAGATGGCAACAGGCGGTGCTCCCATGGAAAGCAACTCGTGGTTAAAGTGCGAATGTCTTGAATTGCCCAGTGTTCCGCATTGGCACGCAACAATATGATAATGAAATGTAATGAAATTAAATGTAAACATTATCTCAAATAATAAAATCATTGCACCGAAAGAGCCACCTGTATCAATGTTTATTAATTTTAAACGTTTTTATCATAGTTTTATGCATACTTTTGAATAATATGAACCAGGTTGTTAAATCGTGAAATTCGAATCTCTTGACTCCGGGAGGAAATTAAGGCTATATCAATATTAGTAACTTAAATTAAATATCATTGTACAATAAAGTTAAATATAATTTTGAAAAATATTCAAGAATATTAGCTGACTGATTAACACTTCGTCAGGCAAGAGATTACTCGGTGCGCGATTGTTACAAAAGACTAATCACCGATGCACAACATTACGTTGTTAGGGGCTGTTAAGCCCCTATTTCTCTACATGTTAGCAAGATCTAGTTTGCTTAAGAATTAATCCTTATTAGCTATTCTCATTTCTACTTTTTTTTTTCTTTTAGACACAGTAACAAAGATTATTCGGCTTTTTTTTCGCTTGAACTCGTCAAATAAATTAATAAACGTATAAATAAAAATTTCAGGTATTCTCTTCTAACGAAATTACCGCGGGTTATTAACGTAGGATTACTTATCGTTACTTACCTCTTTTATATGTATATATGTATGTATGTGTTATGTATATATGTATTTATATATATATAGATATGTGCATATATATATATATATATATATATATATATATATATATATATATATATATATATAAATAAATATCTTACTATTAACAGCTGAAGGTAAACAAATGTTAGTTTGTCAGTCAGCACACACGGGGACGGGCTAATCTCGGGAACAGAGCATAGCAGGATATCGCGACTGGTACCGATATACGCGGACGGCCGAGACGCTTGCACTGATGCTATCCTCAACTTTCAAAACTTTAAACTTTTTAATTATTCATTCAAAATCGCCGAACTCAGTGGAAGAGGAGAGCTGAGACAATTGACATTCCGGGTGGGCCAGCTCCTTTCCGTTTCGCAAATTTCCACTATTTTCATGTATGCAAAATTCAACTTTGCCGTCCTCCAATCGACAATTTTTTTTAATTTCCATGTGTTTTACAACTCTTCATCTTTAAGGATACACACATTTTTATAAATTTAAAAATGTTTTTCATTGCAAACGAAGCTTTTTCCCCAAAGCAGTTTTCTGAATTTTACGAAATCGACAATTTTGATGGACAAATATTTCGGTTTTCTGCATTTATTAATGTCAATTTTACGATTTATCGGCATTTACTAGATGTTCAGCTTCCAAAATATACCAAATACATTCAATAAAAAAAAAGTTTTCATTCTAAAAGAGCGTACTTATAAAACTCACTTTTAACTGAATGCCGAGTTTGTATTTTTTGACTTATTATTTTACTCACTAATAATTCCAGCAAGTTCGTGAAATTTGTTTCTAATTAATGAGCAACTGATAGGATTCTTCCACCACCAACTTTGAATTCGTCAGAACTGTCTTTCTAATTTTTAAAGCACTTTTTCCACCCGAGATTAATATTTACATTCGGCCTTACCGCAATATATCTCGCATCTTGCTGTGTGCTGTCGTGGCGTAGTGCTATCGCGCTGACCTGGTAAACCCTACGTTGTGGGTTCGGCCCTAGGTGGTGACGCATTTTCCAATTTCCCCTATCTTGGTGTTTTTTGTTTTCCCCGCGGAACTCTGCAATCATCTCATTAGGAATTGTTTGACCCTGCACAAGGCTTTTTATTTTCTTTTATTATGCGAACTTTCCATCTTGTTTGCTGAGGGCCATTTTTTCCGTAACATTATAATTAATTTCAACGTATTTTCTTTAAATTTTTAAATTCTTCGTTTTAATCTTAATTTATTTAATCTTAATATATTTCTAACTTTTAAATTTATCTTACCCTTCTACTTTTTGAAGGTTTTAAACTTAATTTTTATATTGATGTAACTGGTAACTTTAAACTTAATTTAATTTAATAATTTTTTCTATTGAGCACATATGCATTGATAATAAGCATCTTGCGACAGGAGTTAAAGTCAATAGACCCAGGAACTCTACTCTTCAAAAGAAATTCTGCTCAGTTGCCAAAAGGAAAAATTATTAGTTGAGAACGAGTCATTTAATAATTGAAATCCAGAAATAATTTTAAAGTACCAGAAATAATTTTAGTTTTAGGAAATCAGAAGTTAAAACCTTTAGAATTTTTTCTAATTGAATGAATTTCTTTTTTGTCTAAAAAGCAAAATTTGAAAACGGAAATTTGAAAGAATTATTTCAAAAGCCAAAAACCGAAATTTGAGAAAGAAAATTTTAAATTATTACCTTTTTTAAAAATTCTAATATATTTTTAAAAGTGATTAAACGGTTTTTAATCATTAAGAAATGAAACTATTTTATTTTAAATCGAAAAAGCAACACATCGGGTTGCCACTCAGCTAGTATATATATATGTGTTTGTGAGTCAAAATTTTGACGCAATTTTGGTACTTTACTGTTTAACTTTACTTCTTGCCCAAGCGATACAGACTGGGTTTGACGCGCTACCAAAATTATAACTCGCGACGACAGACGGTTTTAGCGCGTGAAATTTTGCTTTCCGGAGGACCGTTATTGAGGAACGTAATCCTACGTTAAAACTAAATACATAAACTATGCAATTTGCCTTGCAATTTTGCTTTCACCCAAGATTTTAAAGGGTATAAATTTATAGCAATATGACATAAAGTCACTGATATCTAAATAAACAGGCATCAAAGCAATTTTTGATGAAGCGCAATTATTTATTTGCCAACATGAACTGCAATTTAAGGCTATTTAGTTTAATTAAATCTGATGCAGAGACGCTGTACTCTGTTGTCGTTATGAAACAAACGTGCCTAAATACGTCCTGTCAAAAGAGTCATTTAGTTTGAATAATGGGACATGCGGCCAAAAGTAATTCACTTAAGACAAAGGAAATTACTGGTCTGTGTAGGAGATAACTTGATGGACAGATGACACCCCATTTATGTAACAGGAAAACTGTTGCATTTTTATTTTAGTCCTGTCAAGCAGATTAGTATTGTTTCTTGATAACATTATGCTTGCTGTACATTTATAAATACTTTGTTTATTTCTGAACAGTTATTCCTTTCAGAATCAGTACCATTTTGTCGTTCCTGTTTATGGTACATAGAAAAGAATGATATATCTTTTAGTTTCAAGAGATGTGAAATGATAAGATGGCACAAATCATTCGAAACAATACATAACAATATACAGGAAAATAGATTAAAAGATCAAGACATAATGGAGGCAACTTTGAGGGTAAAACTAGATTTCAAAACAAAGAAAAGACGACAATTTCTGTAATAGAAGGACTAGAATAAGTGTTTGAATTTTATTCTACTTATTCAAAAAATTTAAAGAGTGAATTCGAAAAGAAAATAATCGCATATTTCCGGTATCAGTTCAAAGTGCGGTAAATCTCCATAATTTACAATTCCTTGCTCCATAGGTATAATATTTGCAGAAAGGCTTGTTCTTGAGCTAAACTTTTATCCATATAAAATTTAATGTTAAGCTTTAGAACTGATTTTTTTCCAATAAAACTTATTTCAAATTTGAACCTGACACATTACAATGAGATGCACTGCAGATTTTTAAAATTTAATCAAGCATTTTATTTACAAGGCATTATACTAGCTTTAAAATGGAACAAACGAAAAAACTGGGAAAGCTTTTGAAGCTAAGTCGATAACTATAACTAATCGATACGCGTGGAAGGCACCTGTATTAGAGTAAGAGTAACGTAAAGTAAGATTAACGAATTGCATGATTATACCATATGCAGATTAAACGTATTTGATAGTTTTGGTAAGAAGGCTTAGCAATATTTTGATATAATTGCAGGAGAGTCAAGAGCCGACACTGGAAACTTATGAGTCATCTTTCCTCCTTGTTCCTACATTTTATCGGCCATGAATAGCTGCGACAAATAACTTATAATTAAACACAACTTCGACAGGTCTTGGGTAACGAAAGGTCCTTCAGTTACGCAAAACCCGCTGATGAACGTGCTTCCCATTTAAGCAAAAGAAAAAGAAAACGCTAAAAATTGTTAATAAATTATGCATGAATTCTAAACAATTTTTTCAATACCTTAGAAATGGCGCCTCGGTTAACTTTGCAGATCTTCAATCCCCAAGTTTTTTTACATACGAAGGTAGACATTTAAATGAAGAGCGCGTGGTTTTTAAAATGTTTAATTTTTCTGTGGTTAATTTTTTATAGGGTGATAAATTACCTCTACATAACTTAAAAACCTATTTTTTAAATGTTAATTTAAAATGAAAAATTTATTGGAAAAACATGCGCATTCCATTTGAATATCTATTTTCAAATTGCAGAAATCAAAATTTAGGAGTATGCATTTGCTAATCTGCGATTAGAAAAATATCGAGATGAAATATCCCATACCTTGCTTAAATGAGAACTGGGGATCTGCGAGGTCAACTGATGTGCCACTTTAACTGACAAGGTAAGTAGCCTATAAAGATACTGGACAGAAATAGAATGTGTTTTTTTTTTTTTTGCGACAAATTATGTAACCTTGTTTGCTTTGAGGAAAAATAAGTTGCAACGACTTTCTTTATCGTTTAAAATTAAGAAAGAAGCCTTTTTTTTTTCAAATACAACAAGGTATGTTTTGAGGGGAAAGTTTGGAGAAATTATCAGGAGACCAAAGATGAAAATTTTCAGCCACATTTCATTTTCTTGTTCTTTTGCCACTTTTCCACTGAGCTATTCACGTACATCTTAGAAGTCAGTGGCGTATTACCGGTCGAACACCACAGTTTTTAGATCCATTGATACTGCAATAATGGTACCACCTGTTGGCCTCAGTTGACTCTACAAAAGTTTTGGAGATTTTGGTAGACACGAGCTGTGAAGCAGTATTACCGTATTTGCTTAAAATTAAGGTATATTTTTTTAAATACAGTACTTTTATTAAAAATATGAAAGAGCATTAGAATCGTAATCGTATGATAAATTGTCTGAACTCTGATTCGAACCTAATGATATGGTGATTGCAGTACATTTAATGGGACGAAGACCTGATAAATGCTACATTAATTTGTATACCGATAGACTCTGTAATATATATTTTTGAGAATTTTAATGTATGAGCAACGACCATTCTTTAAATTGAAAATTTTTTTTCATTTTGTCTACTGTTTAACAGTGTCGTTTTAAGCACCAATCTTTATAGCAAGCATTTCTTCAAGATTTAAAAGACATCATAATTAAAAAAATTCTAAAATTTGTAATGCATAAAATCTCTGCGCAACATTTCTGTATCTCAAGTTTGTTAATGTAAGAATTACGCTTGGTGTATGCTTTTTTTTTTTTAATCTTCTATCAACCACTGTTTCTAACGCATTAGCATCGATGTCATCCTTAATTTTTTTTGTCTTGACTCTATCTATTTCTAGTTTGAGTTACCATTTCTGAATCACCAATCCCGACTCATTGTTTGCTTACAACTCGTCAACTCCATGCGTCAAAGAACACTCTCTCATAGTAATGAATGATGTGAGGTTAGTTTTTGTTAATCAGACTGTTACTCGCAATTGAATGATAAGTGATGAATGAAATATCTTCCTTAGTCATCACTTGTACTTTCACTTTTACGACATCCTTATCACGGTTAAAAGTATTACTAAATCTTTAAATTTTAAAAACTGAGATTTTAATGTGTAGTGAAATGAAAATTGCCTCGAAATGATATATTTTTAATGGTTTGAATGATTTACATAATATTATTTTGATTAAAAATTATTTTGATCTGACTGTCACAAAATAACTTATGAAGAACTTTAATTTTTCATTCGAAATGCCTGTGACTGTAGCTCGAATATTTTTTAACGTAGGATTACGTTCCTCAATAACGGTCCTGTGGAAAGCAAAATTTCAGCGTTATAATTTTGGCAACGCACCAAACCCAGTAGCAGTAAAACAGTTAAACAGGAAAATACCAAAATGCGTAAAAAAAAGGTAAGCAACGATAAGTAATCGTACATTTATAACCCGCGGTAGTTTCGTTGGAAGAGATTACCTGAAATATTTTTCTATTTTTAACGGTTTTACTGTTAATCTAAATTATTAAAACATCTTGTACAAAGGTTTACAAAGGTTTTTTCCGATTCTGATTCTGTTAAAGATGAATATGAAGTGAATTAAAGTTCACTGAAAAATATTTAATCGTTAAATTTATAAGGTAATAGTATTTTTTCATGCAATTAACAATGTGAAATCGATATCACATGAAGTAGCATTTTCATATTTGAATGTCTAAAATAATCGGAATTAAAAAACAAAAACATAACAGATAAAGGAACGTTTATCATAATATCTTTATTTTTGCCTGTGTATTAGGGAAATTTTTCAACAAAATGCTTTTAATATCGATGTTCATCCGTAGTATTTCATGAGAAGCAATCAAGGTGCGTAGATAAGGCACATTTACATATGATTGGATAATCTTCACGTTTCTTTGTCCTTGTAATATTACAACAAACTGATAACTGTTCCTTTGAAACATAAAAACAGGATGCGTATCCCAGTATTTCAAAAGTCAATATAAAAAAAAGAATAAGGACTTCAAATTAAATTATTTTAATGTTTGTCAAATTTGTCTTAGAAATTATGGCATTGCATTTTAGTTTAAATAAAAGTTTCCGCAATTTTCAGAATTATATGAAAAGAAAGTATTTTAGAATAAGCAATGTATAAAATATAACTTTTTTGATTAAGGATCAAGTGTGCATCAAATTAAGTTGACTGTTAATTGTAGGTATGCATCTCGTTTGTACGCAAATTGAATCAATGAAAAGGGAGCCCGTTTTTGAGGCGGCACCCGTAGACCTCTTCGCATGGTTGAATCTAGGGAAACGTTAGTTCAGTGTTTTTAAAGTGAATATTTGGCAACACAGTGTGTAAATCAGGGATTCCTAACGGGGTTCAGGTGGACCCCTTGGGGGTCGATGGAAGTTTAAATAGGGTCTATAGTATTCCAGGGTCTATTGGGGGTTAATGATAAATTTTTCTGTTTTAAAATTTAATTTAATTTTTTAGGAATGTAATTATTAGATAATATCCGTTTTAGTACGTATAAATACAGATTTGAATAAGGCGGAGTGATCCACGCATCTAAAGTCGAATGTCATGACGCTTTTGCATATGCCTCAAATGCCGCCGTCGGCTTTTGTGTACCAACACTCGGCAGAACTGGAGAAATCCACTGAACCTTAAACAGCACATGGGTCCTCCCGATGCAATCAATCAGAAGCAGTTTCGGTTTTCTCTTGGCGGTGTTTGTGCAATTACAATCTGTTTCTGAAATTTTGTTTATATTTGTGAAATTAAAAATGAAAATAGTACAAAAATAACAAAACATAAACTTAATGAACCCCTTTTTCTAATTTGTTGTTCATATTCTTACTCAAATTGTTATCTTTAAGTGTTTTATGTTCAGTTATTAGTATTATAATTATGTTGTATGCTGCATATTATTGAGAAAAATGTGAGGGGGTCGATGATGAAAATCATTCTTTTAAAAGGGGTCGATGTAGGAAAAAGGTTGGGAACCCCTGGTGTATTTAAATTTCTGTGGGAGTTTATCCTAACGTTTGGCACCGCGTGTTTGAAGAAATAACTAGTGGTAGTAAAATGTTTTAATAATAAGATGCCAGGTATCTCTAAGTTGGATTACATTATAACTCCATACTTTTCCGTATAACTTTCTGTGGGAGTATGCAGCGAGCTATATTTTATATTATTCTGATGGGAAGGAACTTTTTTTGTACCGTTCTGATGAACAGGAGAAATTTTGAATTGCTCGTTACTGTAAGAATTTTTTTCGAAAATGAAATGAATTCTTATATCGACAGTAAATAAAGAATGGTTAGTTTTCAGAGATATTATCAAAGTATTTAAATATTCTTAAATATTTAATATTCAATCATATCACTGTCTGAGATCAGTACAGTAATGATGGATTATAAATAACGGTATTCATTATTTATTGAGAGGACTAAAATGGTGACAAAACGAGCATTTTTAAAAATGAGCATTTTTAAATGAGCAATGAGCATTTTTAAAAATGAGCATTTTTAAATGAGCATTTTTAAATGAGCAATTTTTATTCATTTTTATCCCAAAAGGGATGTGGATAAAACAACCTAACCTAATTTTCCGAGTTTTGCGATGATATGAATTCTTTTTGAGATCTCGCTTTAACAAAAATTATTTACGTGACTATCATTAATAAAAGTGGATTTAAAATGCACTGTGCATCTTGCAAATTTATCGACAATTAGAGACCCAGTTGCTGACAACACTGTTAACAGGACACATGCCTGTGAGTGTTTACTTAACGCGAAGAAGTAATATAAATAAAAGAATATCTAATAATGAAACCTCCATGGTTTGAATTTTAAACTACCTCCGTGAAAGCATTTCCCTACCATATTTGCATTTAAAGAGTCATTCCGGACGATTTACGGGCTTACTTTCCCATTAAACTGCCCCAAACCAACGTTTGTTAAGAGATAATGTGTTTTGTCGCTTAGAGCGGGTTTGTTGTAAACACCGTTTCTCCTCGAGGAGTCAACGTTGCGTGATGGAACATCAAACTGTACGCAGTGCGCTGAAAGGCCATCACAAAATTTCGGTTATAGCTTTACTAGATTCCCTTAAGAGTTGGTACAAAATTTACAGAAACTTCTTTTTTTTTAAAGATTACTTTTTGTACAACCTACGAATGTGTTGAATGATATGAAATCTGTTATACGTTAATCCTAAACTCTTTAAATAAAGCTCGATGACATATTTCAACGTAGGATTTCGTTTCTCCATAACAGTCCTCAGGAAAGCAAAATTTCAGACGCTAAATCCGTCCGTACCTCGCGAGTTATAATTTTGGCAGCGTGCCAAACCTAGTCTGTATCGCTTGGACAAGCAGGAAACAGTTAAACAGAAAAGTACCAAAATGCGTCAAAACTTTGGCATACATATATGTATATACAGTGGTGCACCCAGGGGGATAAAGGGGTCCTGCACCCCCAAATAAATAGAAAATGCTTTATGAATATTGATTTTGCATTATAAATATTTTTATCTGTTCATCTCGCCCCCCCCCCTCCAAGAAAAAATCCTGGGTGCGCCACTGTGAATATATATATATATATATATATATATGTGAGAATGAGTTTGGCAACACAACTGAACTATTACTACAACTTCCACTCCTACTACTGCGGCACGAAGGACTTTAAGCGGATGTGTTGTTCTGCAAGCTCCCGATGTTTAGCTCTTTTGATGCTTCTGTGTTTATTTTTTAATTTCATACTAAGTGTTAGTCCTGTCTTGTAAACATCGTCTAGTTTAATTAAATGTTCAAAATAATTAAGTCTAATGATTCACTTCTAAAGGAAGGAGTACTAACTCCTTCCTACATGGGTGCTCGGCCCTCGGACTCGAAAAATACCCCTAGCATGCTGAACTTAAAAAAAAAAAAAAACTTTATTTTCTTTCGATGATACGACTTGATTTCGAGTTGATTTCGACTTGATTTCGACTGGATTACTGTTGTCTGTCATTTTGGATTTGGATATTGAAAGCGAAAGCCAAAGTGATGTGCCACGGACTCTGATGATACTCTGATGGGATGATGAGAACCAAAACCAGAATTGTAAGTAACTTGGATCATATTAAAATTATTTGATGCATACGTTGACGCTTGTTCAAGAAAATTTTGATGATTAAGGGAATTCTCAACTTATTGATGATTTAAGAAAACTGAAAGATATTTCAACGTTCTTTTGATGCAGGAATTTAATTGATGCTAAATTCACTTTTGATGGTCTTTGACGTTGAATTTATCACTTCTGTTTTCTTGAAGAGAATTCTATTTCGATGAAATTATTTGATGATTTGATGAAAATTTCGACATTTAACTTGAAGAATCTTGTTTCCTTGAACAAACCACAACATAATATATATTTTGAAAGATCGCGAATTGAATACTTTTGAAGATTATTATATTATTATTTTGATGCATAATTTTGACGAAGCGAATGTTTATTTGATGACAACTTTGCTTATTTGATGCGCTTTGATGTTGAACTTAATTCTGCTGTTTTCTTGCGAGAATATTTTTTATTTTGCAGAATGCTTTGATGCTTTCGATTTCACAATTTTGATACTTTCGATTTCCCAATTTTGATGCTTTTAACATTAGAACTTTAACTATTATTTTGATGCTGCATTTACATCCTCTATTTTCTTCAACAGTGATTTATTTTGAAGATTAATTTGATGAATATTTTGCTGAAGTAATATCTAACTTGATACATATCTAAATTTACGTCATCTGTTTTCTTCAACCAGAGAAATTATTTTGAAGAACTTATTATTTGATATTTGATGCTTATTTTAGTTCATAATTTTGTTTTCTTGAACAAAACCTGTTTTAAAGATTACTTATTTTGATGCATATTTTGAGAATCAATATTTTATTATTGAATTGGTATTTGAAAAAATTTCGATTTGAAATATTATTTTCTACTTTTGAATTTGAGTAACTACGTATTATAATTATTGATTTTGGTTTTGAATATTTGTATATTTGTGTACTATAATTGTTTGAACCTAGTATATAGTTATGGCTACTCTCAACGATTACCCCAATATTGCAAAATCATTAAAATTTGGTGGTACGAATCAAATAAAGGTTCTACATCGTTTAATTTTTGGTACAGACGGCGACAGACAAAATCGTACCAGATTACGTAAATTTACAGGTTTTAAACAGCCATTCGTGTTGGAAGCAACGAAACAGAAAGTACTTAAAGATTTTTCACTTAAAGACTTGATTTCTATTTGTAATCTACTTCATTTAGAATTTTCAACTGACCCAGACAAATGTGCCAATACCATTCTTATGAGTATTAGTGATTTATCGTTATTAAAAGCAGAATTTTCTGATCTTTCGGAATGCGAAGTGAATGATGACTCACTTCCGGGTGCACGTTCATCCCAAACTAACAGCGTTATAGAGGAAAATAGATCTCCCTTTTCCCCCACCATTGACGCAAAAGAATCTTCGAATAAGCAAAATACACACATTTCCGTTGGTGAATCAGATCAAAATTCATTGCCTTCAGTTGAAACTGCGAATCTCTCTTTCCAGTTGTTTAGTCTGAAAGACGTTGTTGATTTAATAAAACCTTTCTCGTCTCGTGATAATTACAGTGTTGAGAATTTTATATCTGACGTTGAAGAACTTTTTTGTTTATATCAGATAAACAATCCAATTCACCAAATTACTTTTGTTAGAAAATGTTTAACTGGTCCCGCTCAAACTTTAATTAGGTCTATTCGTGGAATTACAAATTGGGAACAATTGAAGCACCATTTATTAGACGAATTTTCGGACAAAATTAACGGTATTCAGTTACATAAATTAATGGAATCTCGACGTATGAAACCGTTTGAAACCCTACAAGAATATTTCTTAGCTATGAGAGATTTGGCACACAAAGGTTCTCTCGATGACTCCTCTCTGTTTGAGTATGTCATAAACGGAATCCCTGATTCAACAAACAATAAAGTTATTCTTTACGGTTGTAAATCCGTCCCTGAATTTAAGGAAAAGTTGAAAATTTATGAACAAATCTTTAACAGATCACAAAATTTCAGACAAAATAATCAGAAAAAAATTGATGCTTCCTACCTCAATGTGAAAGTCGATAATACACGTAGCCCAAATACACAGCCAGTATGTTTTTCCTGTGGCTTGAGAGGTCACAAAAGCAACCAATGTTTGAATAAGTCACATGGTAAACAATGCTACGGATGTAAAAGTTTTGGTCATGTTCATGCTAATTGCCCTAAAAGTTATCGAAATTCTAAACCAAAACCTGATTCTCAAAAACCTATTTCTGATAAAACTGTAAATGCACTTTCTCCTGAAACTTCATCGAAAAATCCCATGCATGTTGACATTCAACTTGCAGGAATTCAATTGACAGCACTCTGTGACACTGGGTCACAGGCAACCCTCATCAATGAGAAAACCTATCGAAGAATTGGTTCGCCACCATTGCAGCCCACCAACATTCCCTTTTCAGGAATTGGCAAAAACCAAGTTCACAGCATCGGATTCTTTCAGGATTCCATCGAAATTCAAACCATTACTTTACCTGCTAAAATACATGTTCTAGAGGATGACTTGATTCCTTTTGATGTGATTATCGGAATCGACTTTTTGCAGCAAACCCAATTTACATTTGATGAAGACGGTATTCGTTTTACTCTTGATAATAACATCTTCGTTAATATTGCTAATATTCCTGATGACGAAGCTTTCCCATTTGATCTTTCACACATTTTGAATTCTGAAATTCGTGAGGAAGTTCAAAATATCGTTACTTCCTACAAACCCCATAAAGTTCAAGACACTGAAATTAAAAGGACTATTTTATTACAAGATGAAATCCCCGTAAATCAACGTTCTCGACGACTCCCTTTTGCGGAACAGAAAATTGTAGAAAAACAAATTCAAGATCAGGGCCAAATATGCATGTCTGAAAAACCTCTAACATCTACTCAAGATAAGATTTCTAGGGTAGAGAAAATGGATAATCCAATTGATTTTGAACGTGATGATGATGATGATGATGCCAATGATTTAGATTTGTTTCATGATAATGATGATGGAAAATATTTAGATGATGCTGATGCCAGTGATTTAGATTTGCTTCATGATAACGATAATGATAATGCTTTTGATATTGGAGCTATCAAGGCAACTCTTGAACCAAAAATGTTTGATGCCGATGATGATGCCCTTGAGAATGAATCCGTCAAAAGTGAAAAGGTTGAACCAAAATTTCAAGTTATTGAAGCTCCCAAACCCCTTGAACAAATAGCAGCTTTCCAACAACTGAAAGGCATTCTTTCACAAAACCCAGTTCTTCGTGTTTTTCAACAGGGATACCCATTAGAACTCCACACTGATGCCAGCTCCTTAGGTTTTGGCGCTGTGCTCTTGCAACAATCCGATGATGGACAGTTTCATCCTATTCATTATTTTAGCCGTAAAACTACAGTTCAACAAGAAAAATATCATAGTTATGAACTGGAAGTTCTTGCCGTTATTGAAGCGCTAACAAAATTTCGAAACTACTTGTTGGGAACAAAATTTAAAATTATCACCGATTGTGATGCTTTCCAAAAAACGATGCACAAAAAAGACCTACCAGCTAAAATTGCTCGATGGGCATTGATGTTAGAAGACTTTGATTATGAAGTTTGTCATCGACCCGGTAGACAGATGAAACATGTTGATGCTTTAAGTCGTAACCCCATTCTTGTAATTACCTCAAATGATATCACTCAAAAGGTGAAAAATGCCCAAGACCAGGATGAATTTATATCTCAAATTAAATCTATGCTTGAATCTACACCTTCTGATGAATTTTTTGTTAAAAACGGAATTCTTTATAAACTTCATCAGGATGCCGAACTTTTAGTAGTACCACAAATGATGCAGAAAGAAATAGTGCTAAACGCCCATTCACAAGGTCATTTTGCTTCACAAAAAACCGAATTAATTGTTTCTCGTGAATTTTTCATTCCTCAACTTAAGAAATTAGTTCAAGAAATTATTTCGAACTGTATTCCTTGCATTTTGTCCTCGCGAAAATCTGGAAAACAAGAAGGATACCTTCACCCCATTCCAAAAGGTGATGCACCCCTTGAATGTTACCATTGCGACTTTTTAGGACCTTTACCATCGACAAAAAAATGTTATAAGTATCTTTTTACAGTAGTTGATGCCTTTTCCAAATTTGTATGGATCTATCCCGTGAAGTCCACCTCTACGAAAGATGCCTTAGACAAATTATCCTTGCAACAAACTACATTTGGCAACCCTTCAAAAATCATTACTGACAAAGGTAGCGCATTCACATCTTCAGAATTTCAAAGTTACTGCCAGGAACAGTCAATTGAACACATTTCAATAGCAACAGGTGTGCCACGTGGCAACGGTCAGGTTGAGCGTGTTCATGGCACAATTATTCCCGTTTTAACTAAGTTAGCTCTAGATGAACCTGACAAATGGTTTAAATATGTCCCAAGATTGCAACGTATCTTAAATAGTACCACCACACGCAGTACAAAATTCACACCCTTTCAACTTTTAATTGGTGTTAAAATGAAACAACAAGAGGATCTACAGATTAAAAATCTTCTTGACGAGGAACACCACCAAAGAATTCTTGATGACAAAGAAGCGTTACGTATCGAAGCTAAACGAAATATCCTCCGTTTACAGGAAGAAAACATACGACAATATAACAAACGGCGTAAACCGGCTTGTAAATACAAGATCGGTGACAAAGTGGCAATACAACGAACTCAATTTGGAACCGGATTAAAGCTCCGACCAAAGTTCTTCGGACCATATGAGATCACGAACATCAACCCCAACGATCGTTACGAAGTTCGAAAGTTAGGACATCACGATGGTCCAACCATAACATCAACTGCAGCGGACAAAATGAAACAGTGGTGCAGAAACTGAACACCAATACCACTGTGTTGAACACTGCTTGATTTTTTGAAATATTTTTCCTTTTTCTGCTCTTTTTTTTTTATCTTTTCAGAATTATTGTTGACAACCCAGCCGCGGACGTCTGGAAAGTCAGAACGGCCGTGTGAGAATGAGTTTGGCAACACAACTGAACTATTACTACAACTTCCACTCCTACTACTGCGGCACGAAGGACTTTAAGCGGATGTGTTGTTCTGCAAGCTCCCGATGTTTAGCTCTTTTGATGCTTCTGTGTTTATTTTTTAATTTCATACTAAGTGTTAGTCCTGTCTTGTAAACATCGTCTAGTTTAATTAAATGTTCAAAATAATTAAGTCTAATGATTCACTTCTAAAGGAAGGAGTACTAACTCCTTCCTACATATATATATATATATATAGATAGATAGATAGATATATACATAACACATACATACATATATCTATATACACTGCTCAAAAAAATTTAGGGGAGCAAGCAAAGAAGTTAAGAAAACCGTGCGAGACAGCCACGTATTGGCATAAAATGGATAGTACACGCGTATCAATGCGCAATACAGAAAAAAGATGTAAAAAATTTTGTAATTAAGCTTTAATTCATTGAAAATATGGAAAAAACATGAAAAGATGATTTAGGGCAACAATTTGGTTACATGTAAACGATAAAAAAAAGTATTGTTTAGAAATGATCTAAACCTCCTCGAACAGCTAAGATTGCTGCACACCTGTTTTCCATGGACGCGATGATGTTATCGATAAGACTTTGGGGAATACTGTTCCAGTCCTCAAGAAGTGCAATCTCCAAGTCTCGGAGAGTAAAAGGAAGCATTGGTCTCGCAGCAATGCGTCGTCCGAGCATGTCCCAAACATGCTCGATTGGATTCAGGTCAGGAGAGCACGCTGGCCATTCCATACGCTGTATTGTTTCAGCTTCAAGCATGTTCTTCACAAGACGAGCTGTATGCGGTCTGGCATTATCATGCTGGAAAACAAAGGAATCTCCAATGGCTGCAGCGTAAGGTATGACATGAGGTCTCAGTATCTCCTTTGCATACCTTCGGGCTGTCAAAGTACCATTCTGAATGATATGCAGGTCCGTACGTCCACCTATGCTGATTACACCAAATACCTTAAAACCAGCTCATCTGTATTGTGACCTTTCACGAACGAATGTGGGGTTATTTCGAGTGCCCCTTTCCCTACATACCAAAACACGTCGGGTGTCACATTCCAGATTTCGCAGGTGAATTCAAGTGAAATGAAGTTGGGTTCGATTAAATTTGAACTGTTTATATAATTATCAGATTAAAATACAAAATTATGCTAATCATTCAATTGCAGTAAAAATATACGACAAATGACAGTTACATTAAACAATAAGTTAATAATTAAGATATTTAAAAAAAGGGGTATTCGAGGACAACGTAAACGCGACAAGC
Source organism: Dolomedes plantarius (assembly GCA_907164885.2). Classification (NCBI taxonomy): domain Eukaryota; kingdom Metazoa; phylum Arthropoda; class Arachnida; order Araneae; family Dolomedidae; genus Dolomedes; species Dolomedes plantarius. The sequence goes on along the minus strand of OU015497.1, from coordinate 88,511,245 downwards.
TGTAAACAAAGAGATGTTTTGGGACTCTGAAGTTACGTCACGTCAGCCGAGAAGCTTTACGCAGTATTTAGAGGTTTTTTTTCTGGAAGTTTCCTGTTGCGTCTAGATGTCAAATATTGCTGTTTAGGTGATGAATACAAATTTAGACGCTTTTAGCTGAAATTTAGATATTTTTAGATCGCTTTGGCAAAATCGTGATATTTTTAATAGTTTCTTTGGTTAGTAGCTTAGTTTTATGAAAGCTTCAGTTATCTTTTGCGAAGGCTAAATAAACTGGTTAGTTTGTATAGATTTCTGCTCAAAGTAAACTGGTGTGGTTCAGCGCTGATGTACAAAATCTTACCGCCCTGGCACCAACCTAGTGCATTCATTGGTAAGACTCCACAATTGATGGAGTGCTTTGCATATCTGAACAGTGTGAGTTCTTGCAAACTGGATTTCCTGAATATTTTTTTCAGTTTTACATACGTTCATAAAATTAACAGTGCAGTATTACAAAAAAAATTTTCGAAAAGGGCAATTGCAAGACAGTTTACTGAAACAAATAATCATGTTTCAGGAGTAAAAACGACTGCTCAATATATGTATTGCTGACATGGAAGCATTATAGCGAGACTTGGAAAACCACGCGCAATGTAAGGAGCTTATAAGCGCAATGCTTTTCAAGAGTTAATTTCCTCTTTCATCCTCATTTGCACTTACTACACTGCTAAAACAAATTAGGGGAGCAAGAAAAGAAGTTAAGAAAACCGTGCGAGACAGCCACGTATTGGCATAAAATGGATAGTACACGTGTATCACTACGCAATACAGAAAAAAGACGTAAAAAAAATTTGTAATTAAGCTTTAATTCTTTCAAAATACGGAAAAAACATGAAAAGATGGATTTAGGGCAACAATTTGGTTACTTGTAAACGATAAAAAAAGTATTGTTTAGAAATGATGCAAGATTTTTAATATGGCGTGTGGTCTCCTCGAACAGCTAAGACTGCTGCAAACCTGTTTTCCATGGATGCGATGATGGTATCGATAAGACTTTGGGAAATATTGTTCCACTCCTCAAGAAGTGCAATCTCCAAGTCTCGGAGAGTAAAAGGAGGCCTTGGTCTCGCAGCAATGCGTCGTCCGAGCATGTCCCAAACATGCTCGATTGGATTCTCGATTGGTCAGGAGAGCACGCTGGCCATTCCATACGCTGTATTGTTTCAGCTTCAAGCATGTTCTCCACAAGACGAGCTGTATGTGGTCTGGCATAATAATGTTGAAAAACAAAGGAATCTCCAATGACTGCAGCGTAAGGTATGACATGAGGTCTCAGTATCTCGTCTGCATACCTTCGGGCCGTCAAAGTACCATTCCGAATGATATGCAGGTACGTACGTCCACCTATGCTAATTCCATCCTATACCATAAAACCAGCTCGTCTGTATTGTGACCTTTCACGAACGAATGTGGGGTTATTTCGAGTGCCCCTTTCCCTCCATACCAAAACACGTCGGGTGTCACACTCCAGACTGAATCGGGACCCGTCTGTAAACAGCACTTGGCTCCAATCATGTTGCTCCCAATCTCGATGTTCAGCAGTCCATCATCTTCGGGCCGCACGGTGGCGTGAGGTCAACGGAATGCAGACCATTGGCCTACGTGCATAGAGACCTCCCTGATGAAGCCTATTACGTACTGTATGGCTGGACACCCTTCGTCCTGTTGCCAAGAGCAACTGTCTTTGCAGCCGAGAAGCATTGTCTGTTCTGTGTTCGACGAGCTGTTAACAGTATATACCGATCATCAGTTGCTGTAGTGGCACGTGGCCGACCTTACCCTGGTCGACGTCTAACATTCCCTGTTTCTTGGAATCGATTCCACAGGTTTGAGACGGCACTTCTGGCGACTCCAACAGCATCCGCGACACTACGTTGTGTTTGCCCGAATTCAAGTCTGCCTCTAATACGCCATGCCATGGATTCCGGTAAATCACGTTGTTGAGACATTTTCAAGTCACCTTTTCTCAAAAAAAAAATAACTGAGCAATCGAATTTCACAGTTAAGGCAGTGAAACAGACGTTTCTGCAACATCCCGATTTCCGCCCTTATGTTCTTTTTCTGGTTTTTGACGTCATGAACTTTGATTTGCATATGAAGTTTTCTTCTGTTTCCTGCTAGGCTTTAAATTATGGATGATTTATTTTATGTTACTTACCGGTGTAAGTATTTGCGTAATTTCGTTAAAACCATGTGCTCCCCTAATTGTTTTAAGCAGTGTATATAAAACAGTTTCGAAACTGACTGATTGACTGACTGATTGACAGATAACGCACAGACCAAACCACTGGACCTAAAGGATTGAAATTTTGCATGGCGATTCTTCGTATAAAGTAGAGGTGCACAAAGAAAGATTTAAAACAAATTCTTCTTAGGTTTTTTAAATTAAATTTTTAAGCTGTTTTTGTAACATTCTTTTAAGTTTGCATTCAAAATAATAATTGGAGGGTTATAAAATTCATACCCCGAGAAAGATCATAAAAATTCCTTTAAAATGAACTCATTTTCGAATCCTTACCTCCCTTTTCTGATTTTTGGTGAGTTTTTAAAAATTAATTTTTAGAATTTAATTTATTAAATGCTTATCACGTGGTTTCTTTTCTTTTCGTGATACTTCAAACTAATTTTGCTTCACATGCATGACAACGTAATAAATTGACAAAAAAAAATATATTTTTTCTTTCTAATGAAGCAGGCGATTGGATAGTATCCAAAAAAATATTAAAATACAGTAAAAGAAATGTTCCTCAAACTGTACTATATTAACTGTGCTATATTCTTTAGTATGTTCTATTACACTGCTGGCCACTGTAAATGCAACACCCTGAAGGAAACATGCAAATAACATGAAATTTACAACATTCATTAACGGAGGTGAGATATGCAAATGATTAGAATTTCAGCGCAGACGCACATCACGTGCGCCTGTGGCGCCACTTCAAAGCGCTATTTAAGGCTTGGAGATTTCGACGATTTCAAGTTCGGCAATTGTGTTTTTCTTGTGGTTTTTTCAAAAAAAACGATCAATTATGCCTCGTCGAAAACAGCGATCATCTTTTGATCAAGTATCCGAGTTCGACAGAGGAAGGATAGTGGCCTACCGAGATTGTGGATTATCTTTCAGGGAAATCGGTAGTTGTGTTGGACGAAACCAAACAACTGTAATGCGGATATGTGATCGTTGGATGCAGGAGGGTACGACGGACCGGCGTGTTCGATTGCATCCACCTCAGCACACCACTTCACGTGATGACAGGCAAATTGTGCGTATGGCAATGACGGATCGCTCAGTCACATCACGAACCATAGCACAGCACATGCAGTCTGTAATGCATCATCCTGTGTCTGCGCGTACCATTCGACGCCGTTTACAGCAGAGTGGTCTGTCCGCAAGACGTCCATTGCTTTGTCTACCCTTGACGCAGAACCACAGACGTCTCCGCCGCCAATGGTGCGATGACAGAAGGATGTGGACGGCAGAATGGAATGAAATTGTCTTTACTGACGAGTCACGCTTCTGTCTGCAACACCACGATGGTCGCATTCGAGTTTGGAGACACCATGAAGAGAGGATGCTGAACAGCTGCGTGATGCGACGCCACACTGGTCCTGCACCTGGTATTATGGTATGGGGCGGTATTGGATATCACTCTCGCACACCTCTAGTTCGCATTGCCGGTACTATCAGCGGTACAGCCAGCGCTACATCTCCGAGGTGTTGGAGCCAGTTGTCCTTCCTTACCTTCAGGGCTTGCCCACAGCCATATTTCAACAGGATAATGTGCGACCACACGTGGCACGCATTGTCCAACGGTTCTTCGTCATTCGCCAGATTGAATTGCTTCCCTGGCCGCCTCGCTCTCCTGATCTTTCGCCGATAGAAAACATGTGGTCCATGGTTGCTCTACGATTGACCCAGATTCCATCCCCAGCTGCCACAGCAGATCAACTTTGGCAACGTGTGGAAGCTGCTTGGTCTGCTGTACCCCAAGAACTCATCCAAAGTCTCTTTGAATCAATGCCGAGGCGTGTGGCAGCGGTGATCTCCAACAATGGCGGCTACTCTGGCTACTGATTTTGGCAGGAACCACACTTCACAGAAGTCTATAAATTTAATCATTTGATACTTGGTCAACATGTTATCTACAAAATAAATTTTGTTGTGATATCTCTTGTCTTTCTTGGTGTTGCAATTTGGGTGGCCAGCAGTGTATATTCGAAGAAATAAGTTGTGAATGTTACATTTTAATAAATAACTCAGTGAAATTTCTCTAGGCGGCCACTCATCAAAACGGCCACTTTTTGTCGGAACTATTACTGGCCGGCTTAGAGAAATCTACCCCCCATTCGACGGCCACCCCTCAAAACGGCAAATAATTTTCGGAACCATTAGTGTCCGCCTTAGAGAAATCTACCCCTCTTCGACAGCCACCCCTCTAAACGGGTCCTTTTTTCGGAACCACTACTGTCCGTCTTAGAGAAATCTACCCCTCTTCGACAGCCACCCCTCTAAACGGGTCCTTTTTTTCGAAACCATTACTGTCCGCCTTAGAGAAATCTACCCCTTTCGCCGACCACCCCTCTAAAAGGCAACTTTTTTTTTGGAACCATTACTGTCCGTCTTAAAGAGGTTTCACAGTATATTCTCGATGTATTGTGAGGGCTAATGCACACCAGAGTGCATCCACGTTCATAGCTTCACAAGTACAGGAAAATACATCTTCAGTATACTCCATCCGAATTAGTTGAGGACAAAAGATTTTTTTTTACTTGTCGTCACAGATTAGGCAAATTACACACACAGATTAGATTTTGTGTTTGATGATGGTTGATAATAAACTGGCACCATCTGAACGTGAGAGTCCTACATGCAGTGACGTAGCGAGCATAACTGGCACCCGGGGCACTGTACCTTTTTTGCGCCCCCCTTTCTGAAAAACATAGTAATATAATATATAGAATTAGTGAAAAGGACCATTTGGCGCCCCTGTGCGAGTGGAGCCCGGGGCATGATAGACCCCCTTGCCCATCCCTCGCTACGCCACTGCCTACATGAATGCGTATGGAGATTTTCACCTCTGATTTCATGTACAGTGAAACCTCTCTAGCCCTGCCACCCCTATTCGACGGCCATATTTTGCACAAAACCTATTAAAGACTCCATAAAGCCAATGTTATGGAAGAAACCTCTCTCCGACGGCCACCCCTCAAAAGGGTCACATTTCATTCGGAACCGTGACTGGCTGCCATATAGAAGTTTCACCATATATGCTCGAAACCGATTCGGATTTTAAGAATTTCTGACGAAGAATGCTCAACCTTTCTTTTGAGAGATATAAAAGGGGATCTGGGACATAAAATTATATTTTTTATTGACTGACAATTTGTAACGATTCTTTCCTCGTATGTGTATTTACATAAAGTACATAAAGATCATTTTGTGTTTAAAAAGGATTGTACAGTTTGAACTTTTCTTATAACATCTGAAATTCCATATTTAAAGCATGTTTGATTTTGATATGTCTGCCGAATTAATATCTCTATTCACAGTTTTTTTTCTTTTAACGTAGATTACGTTCCTCCCTAACGGTCCTCGGGAAAGAAAAATTTCAGATGTCCTTCGTCGCGAGTTATAATTTTGGCAGCGCGCCAAACCCAATCTGTATCGCTTGGGCAAGCAGTGAACAATTAAACAGAAAAGTACCAAAATGCGTCAAAATTTTGATACACACACACACACACACACACACACACACACACATATATATATATATATATATATATATATATATATATATATATATATATATATATATATATATGTGTGTGTGTGTGTATGCGTGTGTGTGTATATATATATATATATATATATATATATATATATATATATATATATATATATACACACACGTACATATAGATACATATATATATACCACATACATACATATATACATACAAAAGAGGTAAGCAACGATAAGTAATCCCATGTTAATAACCCGCGGTAGTTTTGTTAGAAGAGACTACCTGATTTTTTTTTTTTTGTAGATATAAAAGGCTTCAGAATAATTCTTAATCGGGAATTGTAAAGATTTTATTTATAGAATTTTTTTATGACTTGAAAAGGCAAAAAGTCAATATATTTTCAGCAAAATATTTGCTCTATAGAAAATATCTTTAGAATTCAACGAAAGTGGAACAAAGGAATCCTGTAAAAAAATTTATAGAGATATTTTGCATGAAATTTTAAATATAGTCCTTTAGAAATGACCAAACATAAAAATTCTAATCCGGGCTGAATAAGGCAAAGTATAGCTGTACAGCATTTTAAAAAATGTTGTAACTGGCAATGTAATCACCGTAGAAACATGCGGTTTGTGCGATTTGATTTCTAAATTTTCGTGGTATGTTTTGAACTTAAAAAGGTTTTTTTTTGTGCCTGAAGCTCTAACAGTCGTGATGTTTTAGAAAAGAATTTATTCACAACCAAAAATAATTGGTTTTTCGTTTCGTACTGCCTTGAACCTATTACAAACACATGAACACCTTCGTATAAGAAGTTCCAATTCGTCTCCCACAGAGTTGATTTCTAAGTATGTTACGAGCGTGTTCATTGATAGTAATACTGATAGAATTTTCGGTTAGTTTCCACCTATAGATCCATGCCTAAAGCACTAACATTTTTGAACTTTTAGGACTTTTTTTTAAATTATTTTTCACAACCAAAAAGAAATATTTTTATTTCTTCCCTAACCGTTTACAGAATTTACGAACTTAACCAAGCCAAGTGTTGAAAACCTGTAGGCGTCATGTTATTGCAGATGTGACGTCAGAGGTTCCGCGGAACTGCAGTTCCTGAGCGGTTAGTCCTTCTCAGAATGACAAAGCTATATATTTATGAAGTCACATCATAGTACACGGAAGCTCCACCCGGAGGCAATGTGTTTAAGAGAGTGAAATTTGAATAATGAATTCATTTAACATAGATAGAGCAGTTAGTACTAAATAATCTCAGTACTAGTGTTAAGAATCAAACTGAAACAATTACAATTTTTATAATACAGTAAAACCTCGTTTATCCGGATCAGATTTGTAGACATTGTTTTGATTTAATGTTCACATTAGATAATAATTTTTATCTATGATAGCAAGAACGTAACTACAAGTACGCCAAATATTCGCTTTTTAGTTTGATTGAATGTACAGTTCCTGCATAGATTGTACAATAAATTATGTTAATAAAAGGCTTTTTGTTGAGTTTAAGAAAGCTTTACTAGACTTACCAATTCTTTGTTAAGAAATGATGTGAAAAGTTATTTTTATATTTTTTAATGTCTTGTAAACAATACTATGTAATTTTGTTACAAAACATAGTATTTTTTATCGTAATAAACGGTAGGTCTGCTTAGTTAAAGATTTTGTTTTGCCTGTTACCTGGTTTATCCGGATTACCTATGGTCCCAGTCAGTCTGGATAAATGAGGTTTTACTGTAATACTGATAGTTTTTGTTAAGGGGACAGTGGACTTTCAAAATTGTGAAATTTGTCCAAAAATTCGATTTTTTTATTTTATTGAATTGTGAAACTACGGACTAGTAGCAACGTTTTGCAAAAAGAATTTTTAATTTTTGCGCTTACTTTCCTAGTTATAGGCATTTGTATTTAATTTAGATATTATGTGGTTACTAATAGCAATAACTTTAAATGTGTTTTTCTCAAAATAAAAATTTTCGTGTCATACGAATATTCAAACTGCTCCGGGCGCATTTCTAATTATCGTATTGCTTTGAAATTTAAGTTTTATATACTTATCTGTATATCAAATAAATCTTATTGAAAAAAATTATGCTTCCTAGCTCAGAATTTCTAAATTTCGTACTTGAAAAGAAGATTGATAGGTATTTTGCGTGATAAAAAGGGTGTTTTCACTATTATTTTTTTCTCTTTATATTTTTAATGAATGCTTAAAATAAGCAATGAGTTTCATTGTTAGTTCTATAAGGTATCCTGTAAATAAAAATTGCCATATTATATGCAAAAAAAATGCGCATGGAACATTTTTAATGAGGCCAATTTTTGATATAATTGATAATTAATAATTCATAAATTTTTAATATTTCATCTTTATGGTACTAATCACATATTCAAATTTCAAGTAAATCCATTCAAAACAAAAAAAGTTAGGTTTGAAGGTCCACTGTCCCCTTAAGCAATCAATATTATTTTTATACAGGTTTTCTGATATGTTTTAGCTGTAAAAATAATATATATATATATATATATATATATATATATATATATATATATATATATATATATATATATATATGTGTGTGTGTGTGTGTGTAGGATTTATGCGACATCTCGTCTTATGCCATAGTATTATTCTCTGTTGCTATGCGCACAAGGCCCTTTTTCCTGCGACATTCTTGAGGGGACAGTCGAGTGTTGAATGACCCCGACTCGACAGAGGGATATGTTTTCTTGTGCCCCACGCGAGAGGGTGCAGGTTTTTAGCTGGGGGGAGAGAAGTACAGACCTCGTTGAGGGAGGTTGTGTTTTGGAGTCCGCGCGTAGGCACGAGAGATTGTGTTTGACGGGAGCGAGAAAGCTGCCCGATCTTTTGTTCTGTTGAAGGGAAGCGAAGCATTGCACTCTCGTGATTAATGTTATATTGTACCGGAGACAGTAAAGTGGACTCTCCGGCATATCATAATTGCTGTCCACGTTAATAAATTAATAGTTGTTGAGTTTTACAAAGTGTAGCGTATTTTTGACTCAAGTGTGTTGTTTTTAGACACCCCCTAGACGCCGCCACGTAGACATATATATATATATATATATATATATATATATATATATATATATATAATGACTTAATGCAACGTACATGTAAAGTGAATATTATTGTGCTGTATGTGTATGTATTGTTATATAGTAATTTATATGCACATATCGCTCATTATTTTTAACGTTTTCTAGAATTTACCATTCCAATTTAATGAAAGTATAGTATAGATGTATAAAATATTAATTTCCATTTTGTAGTTAATAGGCAAAACTGAATCATGAGCATGTACATAGCTTGAAAAAAAAATCCCTTTAACATCTCGCGATAATACTTTCAAAAAAATCTTTGAGCAGCTAATTTTATGATGTTCAGTATCAGAAGTTTACAAATACTCGCCTTTTACTCGCATACACACAAACACTGCTATCTTATAAGTCTACGAATAACAGTGTGTGTGTATGTCTAAATGATTAGGAAATCAACCTATCAACCGAGAGACTGATAAACACTACTTTAAAAAATATGAATTTTTATGTTATCTGTATAGTTTACGTACTTTATAACTTACTGTATTCAAAATATAAAACGTCAAAATACTGATATTTTTGAGAAAAGGAAAATGTCTAAATTATTTGGCCTTGATGTATATAATTAATCACGACGCTAAGATAAAATAACTACAGTGCCGTTTTTAAAATTCCTTTTTAACCGTTCTGTTCTGTTCTGTTCGTATTTACTTTACGAATGTATCGTTCGGGTCAATATGACCCGGTCTTCAATTTTCAGAAATGTTGTAGTTTTAAAATTCATTTCTTGAGCCTATTCCCTATTAATCATGATGCTTACTAAGATTTTGTAAAATTAAAGTGAAATACTCAGTATACCAAACATGGAAATTTATTTTGCTACATTATACATTGTATAGCATAAAGGTCTAATATTTTTTCACACACACACACATATATATATATATATAGCACATGGTCATGTAATAACAGGCAATTTGGATATAGTTGATAATCTAGCACTGCGTGAGTTGATGAATTTGGGATCTAAATATAGATTACCTAGTACTTTTAATAATAAAAAGATTCTAAATTTCTTAAATGCTGATTTAGATAAATTTATTTATAAAATAGCTATTAATTATTCTATCTCAACAGAAGCCTTCAATCATTGGAAAATTAATTTACTGAAGCTAGTACATTCTAAACTACCTAATAATAGTAATTTCTTTAATCACCCTTATAAAAACTTAAAAGATGCTGTAAAAAACTTAAAAGAGTATTTTATAATAACATATGTAGATAAAGCTGCTAACAATTATGCAATTATTTGTAAAAAATATTTTGCTATATGTTTAAAAAAACTGTTAGACAATAGTGATCTTTTTCAGCCTTTGAGAGAATCTACCTGTGTAATTATTAAGAAAATTATTGCAAAATATAAACTACTAGGTATAACAGCAGATAACTTTCACTTCTCTTATCTTACTTTAGTTCCTAAGTTTCATAAAACACCTATTGCTTTTAGAGCAGTAACCTGTGGTCACAACACTTCTGCTACTAAAGCAAGTGTTATATTATTAAATTACCTTAAATTAATCTATAAAATAATAACTTCTGGTGTTTGTGGTATAATTGATAATAGCTTAAGTCTGGTTAGAAAACTACAAACATTAAATTATTGTAAATCTATTGTCACTTTTGATTTTATAGACTTATTCAATAATATCAATATAATTGATTTAAATAGAGTAATTTTAACGTTAGTAAAAAATAATATTCAATACTTAAACAATGAAATTAATCTTACTCATTTCAATAGGCTCTTAGATTTTGTAACTAAACATAATTATATAGTACACAATAATAGTATTTATTTACAGGTTAAAGGTGTACCACAAGATGGAAATGCTTCAAGTATGCTAGCCAATTTATAATTACATTTCTTTTGAAGTTTATAATATTAATAATATTGACAATAGCAATTGCACAATATTTAGATATATTGATGACATTGTAATTAATAAAAGTAATATTATAGCCTTAAATTTTTACCCTCTTAATCTGGAACTAATACAAAGTAGCCAAGATAAACTTAATGTAAACTTTTTAGATATAAACATAAAAATAAATTCTCATTGCAATTTTACTTTTGATAAAAGATCAGCTTATGACTTTAATATTGTTAAATTTCAAAATTACTCAACATGCGTACACAAATCTGTATTTTCATAATATTATTATAAATCAACTAGTAAGAATAAATAGGCTTTGTTCTAAGGACAATAGGTATAAGCATATTATAGAATTGTTAGTAGTGCTAAAAAGTAATTATTACCCTGATAGTCTTTCCAAGCACATAATTGGTTGTTTTAGATTTACTGAATAGCATGTTCTGTTGCTATTAATTAGTAATACAAAACTATAAGATCAATTAAAGTAAATAACTACTAAAAAAAAAAAATAAATAATAAATAACAACTAGTGTAATAATAAATAATAATAATAACAACTCTTAGTCATAATAAATGTCTAAGTTAACTTAGGTTATTTTGTCCTATAACACAGTATCCTTAGTAAGTCTGCTTCTGTGTTTCCATTTGCCCCATGGTTGCAAGGTTTGTGACGTCAGTCCTCTTGCAGTTTCCTTTACTTCCACTTTGTCTGGCGCCGGGCTTGGTGTTCTATGATAAAGCAACTGTTTATTCACTTCTTCTGTATCTTATGGATTGTACGGTGTCTAAGTATGTTTATTGCTCAGATCATACTTATCAGAAACAATCCATTGGTTTTTAGACAGTATCGGCACAGCTGATGAAGAGATGCTGTCAAAAACCTATTTTTCACATATCTTTTCATGTTTTTAGTTCCTGGCTGCAGTAGTTTTGAGCTTATACTGTTTTTCACTTTCAACTTTGTCTTATATATAAATATATATATATGAAAAAGAACTATCATTACAATTTAAACTAAAACTGATATTGTTCATAACAGTGCGCTTCTTTATCAAAGCTTGAAAAATTGAAAAAAAACACGAACATAACTTGAAATAATTGCATCATAAAAGATGAAAGTCCAACTGTAGGCCTGCAATATCCTACTAAATAAAATTATACTTAGAATAAACGAAATTTAGAACTGAGACAATAATATGTTACTTGTGATTTGAAAACATGCTTCTTGCAGTTGGAACACAACAAATTTGTGTCGCTGTCATTTTTTGATGAACAAAAGTTAAATCTTGCACGTTTCACTACAGATGGTCTCTTCAGATGGTCCTGGAAGTCCTGAATCTTCTGGTCCTTTAATCCACTTCACTACATTGAGTGATTCTAGAGTTCTGGACATAAATTTCTTGAAAGCTATGAGATGTCTAAAAAGTACCATTCCAAGTACCTCGAGAGATAATCTCAATCTGGTTTGAATCTCAATTGTTTGAATGGTACTCTACCTCAAAATGCAACTAACTGTTCATCCACAGTGACGTTTCCATCGGAATAGTATAATTTGGGAAGCACTTCTATCCATTTTTTCCGCATTTCAAGCACAAGTACCAGTTTGTTAGTGCGTTTTCTTGCTTGACTTGTGGATCTATTATTAAAACGCAGAACTCTACTTATTGTACAAAACATCTCGAGGGACATTGTCCCACGGAATATTCTACTACCCGTTTCTCCATGCCATAAGCTTTGTCGATTCGCCATGTGACTTAAAAAAACAACCCAATAACCCCCTCCCCCTCCGTTTAACAATAACAACCCAATATACGCTCGGAAGGGCACATTATCTACATTTTTCCACTTCTCCCCATAAACGTTTAGGCCCTCAATATTGGTCATTTTTATTATGTCAATTTTGACAGAACTAAATATAACATGGAAAGCCCTCGCCTCGAATTATCACTTTCACTTTCACCACTTGTAATGATTTTCTAACTCGGATACGATATCCTAACAATCTGACGTCTCTATAACTTGTACGTCACTTCTGCAATCTGTCATATTGATAATACTAACTGAACACTTGTGAAACTCGAAATGATTGCAAGAAGTATAAATCAAATCATTTTATATCTAATGGGAAGGTGCAGGTTTAGACTTGTAACAACATATCTATACTTGCGTATTACATTGTTATGAATGTCTCATGGTTTGTTTCAACAAGAAAACCAAATGAGCTAGTTGAGACTTGCATATTTGGTATTAGTAATGTTGATGTATATTTACGTACTTATGATTGATTTCCTTTGTATCAACAAGCGATCATAAAATGTTCCAGTTCTACTTGCATATTTGTTATTACTAACTCGTGTTGAAATGCACAGCCTATTTCAAAGAAATCATATTGATATTTGATAATTCAACAAGATTAACGTCGGCCGGGACGGTTAGTCCATACGACAGTGTGAACTCGAAGACCAGACGCTGCGTAGTAAAACCTGCAAACTCAGCTGAGGGTTTATTTCCCCTGTTCGGGTTTTGAATAGTATGGGCCTGAGCGCAGGTCGGACAATACAGATCTGCCGACCAATTGGGGCAACCCGGGGCCCTTTATATATACGAGGGTTGTAAATTAAGTAGTGGCAACGTCGCCCAGAAAAGTCGTAGAACATCGGGTATGTTCAAACAGGATATCGGAGAAGTAAGGTGAAGCTGTAGTCGATGTGTAGAGTACATAAAACCGTAGATCCAGTAGAAGGGGTAGTTGCTGCGTGACGTTGAAGTAGACAGTGTCGTCTCTACCGCTCTAGATCATGTTTACAAAAAGTGATCAGCGGTCGGGGATTAAAATCAAGGTTGCCCGTTTCTAACCATCCGTACCCGGGAGTTGTCGGAACACCCTCCGTACACCCCTGACACGACCTTAATTTGAAAGAACCCCGTCGAGGCATCAGATTTTCCTGACGTGCCTTCTGTGAACCGAGCATTAGGGCGCTCCGTCGCTGACATCAACACACAACACCTTGCCAACGGTATCGTACGGCTTCCTGACATCTGGCAAAAGGTACATGACTTTGCTGGTGATTATATTGAATGAATGTAATGTAATTTTGTTTGTACGTACATTAAAATTTTTTTTATGGGTATGTTGCCATTACTTTATTTACAACCCTCGTATATATATATATATATATATATATATATATATATATATATATATATATATATTATTTATTGATTGATTGATTGATTATCGGGAAAAAAATCAGGAAAACCTATTGGCAGGATGTAATTCATTCGTAACAGGAGAAATTATTATTAGGATGTAAGGGAATAACAAACTATCATTGCAGTTTTCCATCGGGTCATATTGACCCGAACAGTGCACGAGTAACAGACTTAAAAAAAATGCTCAAAACATAAAAATAAAAGGGAAGAGATTTTATGACAATTAAATATTCTTATATAGAAGAAACAAAGTCACAAGATCTAACATTGTTGTCACTGATGGTTTAGATTTTATACACTGATAAAATTTATTTCGGGTCAGATATATCCGAACAGAACAGCGGGGTTAAGGTACAAGAATAACGAGGCAATATGTAGTAGACATATCTCATGTGACTAAAACTTCATATTTAAGTACCTATCTATATATATTATTTCTACAAGTTTTTTTTTGTTGTTTCATCCCTTTTTCTCCCTTCATACTTAACCAAAATCGATAAATGAGATACCATTTTAAAAATTAAGATCTCCGCTTCGTGCGGATTGTTAATTTAGAATTATACATCTTATTGTTTGTTTAAAAATCGAAGTATAAACATTATAAACAATTTTTTCCCCAAGATGGCGCACGCGCTAGCTTTTCTTTATTTTACCATTATCAATCACACTGAACTTTTAAATTTTAAAATCGTTTGCGTTTATTATCATTCTGTGAATTCAATAATGAGTTTCTTTATTGGCAACATCCGTGTAGGTGTACATTATTCTTTTTCCATAGAAAAACCATTTATTTGGACTAAAATCTTATTTTTTTTCCACTCGCATTGAACTTTTAAATTTTAAAATTGTCTGTTTTATTATAATTCTGTGAATTAATTAATGAGCTTCTTTACTGGCAACATCCGCATAGATGTACATTATTCTTTTTGCTTGGAAAAATTGTTTGGATTAAAATCTTTCCTTTCACCCTGCAGAATATTTTGTTTATATTTTTCTTTGGTAAGTCTTTTTAAATTTAAATTTTATTTATTCGATTCTATGTTACAACTGCATTGCATATGAGAAAATTCTAAGCTGTCGAGGAAAGTTTCTAATTCGTCTCTTCTCTCTACTGCACATATCTGATTTAAATGCTTCTAAATCAGTTTTCTCTCCAATTAAACATCTCTTACATTCATGCTTCTTTCCCATTTCATAACCGGTTCCTCTTTCATCTTACTACAAACTATCAACCTCACTATAAAATTAATCTATTTTATTCGTGTGCGAAATTGTCGCACGGACCACCTAGTTAATATGTATTTGTATTTCATTTAGGTACATTTACTTCAAATTATCTTCGACCCCTCCAATTTTTTTTTCACGACACAGTTTGTGCACCTCTGGTGTATACAGTTGGTCTGGTGTATACTCTGGTGTATACAGTGTTTCAGTTTTTGAAATCAATAACAAACTTAGTAAACTTGGCGACTAATTTGGCGACGATTTTAATTTTAACGATCATTTTTGTGACCACAGTGGCTTTATTGTAAGATCTGAAGGCCGCCTAAAATTTCTATATATAAAATTATTGGATTTATCGCTTAAATGTGATCTTTATTATCATTTAACCTTCATTAAACTAAGGAAGAAATACTCCGAAGCGTTTGGATAAACTCGTGATAATTTCAGCAAAATTTTCCCACGATCGTTAGACTACGTTCAATGTTTATTGTCTTTATAACGGTCACTTGGCGTTATGCAACTTTGTCTTGTAGATGATGCGTCACTACACCGAAAATCGGGGTGTGAACAAACTATTATGTTTAACCACTACGTAATCTACCACCGATCCAATCAACAGCGACTTTCGTACACTTCTACCGAGTTGCTCACGTCTGTCGAAACATTTAGCTAGGCTAAAAGAACATATGTGATGATTTCATAGTCATACAGTACTCGTCATGTGAAGCTTATCAACTTTACATCGTTACAGAATCATTACACAAGTTATCGACTGTAGACCACGCGATGGAAAATAGTAAAGATTGTGGTTGCTAATTTGATAAGTGTGGGTGTGTCAAAGTGAGAGAGGAAATACACCCAAACGTTCGCAGTTTAATGTTGTGACAAGGCGGATATGATGTCGTATGTCATTCCCATGAAACATATTCCTATGAAACATAACTCGAATTAGAACACCACCTCGAGCTATTTCGCTAGAACAGGGCGAATTCATTTGACGAGGCAGAACAGAAGTTCTTTTATTTGTTATGTACCATAAACCGTGAAATATGTATCTATAATAGAAAATAAAATGGTACTTCTATTTAATGAAGGTTAATTTGGCCTGGAATGCAACGATCATCTATTGTAATGTAAGGCTAAACCAGTCGGGACCTTCGGCTTAAAGATGATTCCGAACGGCTATAAACACCTATGATTCCCATTCCTCGGTTAATTTTAACTCGCAGGCTCTCATTTCGAAGATCAAGGGCCTGTTCAATGTAGAATCCTCCAGCGTTAAAGATTCCGTTGGCACTGATTGGTTAAATGGATCAATGATTGGAATATGATTGGTTAAAAATTTTTAAGCTGACGAATTCTATGTGAACAGGCCCTTAGATCTGTCTGTTTGGGCCGACTTAATGAAAGAAATGGAAAAAATATTTGAATAATTCGTTAAATAGGGTTCTTCATAAACGTCTGGGAGAGGGAAAATCAAATTTTTTCTAAGAATATACCTTACAATATACCAATTTTCACGTAAAATCTACTCTACTCTGACTTTAGTAAATAAAGCTTTACATATTAATGAAAGTCAGTCATTTATGTATTCCATAGGAGTATTCCTGAAACCCACAAAAGGCACATGAAGCAAACAATAAAGAGGTGGGGATCCAAAACCATGATTACCTTATCCTAAAAGTTCGAAACAAAATGAATTTAGGGAGATACATTAATGCTCTTTAAATCAAACAAACAGTTCGTTAAATCGAGGATTAATTGGTATGAAGTTCTGCGTATCCAGGTCAGGAACAGATCAAAAAATCGTTGAATCGAGGCAACATTGTAGTAACAATTCCTGTCCACTATTTTCGGAAGATTCAGTTCTTTCATGGTTGGCTGTGCTGTTACAGGAAAAACAAATTCCGATAACACTAAAACTACAGAATTATAAAACTTTAGTATGTCCAGCGGGATTATGTCTTTAGGGGACAGTACACCTTGAAAATGGTCAAAATTCGATTTTTTTTTGTTTTATATATTAATTGAAACCCGGTTTATTCTGAACAATTTGGTAGCACTCATTTTGTGATACGACAATTACATCATAAGATATCTAAATAATTGCGAACATCTGAACAGTGATTTTTACACAAAATTTTAACTTTAAATGCTTTTATCTCAAAATATGATTTTTTGTTTTCCCCACGCATAATATTTCAAAAGCTATTTGAGATAAAGGCTTGAAATTTTCTACACACGTTAATGTTAGCTTTTTTCATACAAAGGCATAGTGTTTTCTTTTGTAATAAAAATTTTACAAAAGGTTTTTTGAGAACATTTTTGTGAAATTTTTTTAATTGTTAATTATAAATATTGAAAATCATGGTAATTGGAAAAATTCTATGTCATTATATCAAGCCAATTTTTTTAAAAAATATTAAAGTTTGTTTAAAGTTAATAAATTAAAATTAACATCAGTTATCATGCACGTATTGACATATGGTAATTTTGAAAATAGGAAACC
Organism: Dolomedes plantarius; assembly: GCA_907164885.2. Taxonomy (NCBI): domain Eukaryota; kingdom Metazoa; phylum Arthropoda; class Arachnida; order Araneae; family Dolomedidae; genus Dolomedes; species Dolomedes plantarius. The sequence goes on along the minus strand of OU015497.1, from coordinate 88,493,506 downwards.
AACATGATATTAAGATTTCCTTATTAATTTAAATAATTTACATCAATATAATTTTGCTGCAATAAGTTATGTTCAATCTAACAGTCCAGACATTTTCATTAAATTTGCTTTATTCGTTAATTTGTTAAAAATTTAGAAAGCTTTGTCAATTTCCTAGCATTTTTCCTAGCAAGTCCAAGGTGTACAGGTATTCCTGGACTTGCGACTACTCGACTTACGACCGAATTTTGTTTAGCTTATTCTTATCTTTTTCTGAAAAATATTGTTCCTTGAATGTACAGTACATACCTATATGTATTACATGACTATTAAAAACTACCTTCGATTACTTTGTTTAAAAATCTTGCAACGTATCTTCAGTCACAAATTCTGAACCATTGGATTGCACTAACATAATAAGTAGTGATGGCGAAGAATAATTTATGCCTTCTAAATACAGTACAATGTATTTTAAATTACGCATGCATGTATGAAAGTAAAAAATATGTACATATACAAAAAAGTATGTACATATACAAAAAATATGTACATATACAAAAAAATATGTACATAAACAAAAAAAAAATGTTTGAAACTCGACTTACGAGCAAATCAATTTACGACCAACGTCTCGGTCCTTATCTCTGTCGTAAGTCGAGGAATATCTGTAAGAGCGGATAATAAAAATAAAATCTAAGTACAAGAGGACTGCAGGACGTTGGAAATACACGATATTTTTTAAATTTAGTGATTGCTTCTATGAGAGCAGTAACTTTTTTTTTCGTGTTTGCTAATTCTGTTTTGAGAGGGGAGGGGTATGCAAAACTCCTTAAAGCTGTTAATATTCTTAAGCCCTGCAGCCACGAGATGTTTTTTCCTGGGGAAGCCTACAATTTTAGCATATCATCTCCATATACATAAAATTTGAATTTTTTTTTTTTACGATCATTTCAAGCATCCATATAAAAAATATTAACCCTCTAACGGTGTTGTGCGGGTTGGATCCAACCCAAGGGTATGTCTTCCCCCTCCCCTACTCTCCCCTCTCATTGCAAAAGATCGAGTTGACTAGGAACCCTACCAGATAGACCTACTACACCACCCTACTAGATATAGAAATAAGTAAATACTAGTGTCTTTGTTTAAAAAAAAAACATTATTCATGATCACTAGTGATTTAAAAAAAATTTTTATTTTAGATTTTTTAATTTTTTATTTCGATTTTGAAGACCAAAAATGTCATTATATATTATTTTTTACATTTTTGTGCTCGGAAAGTTGGTTTCATTAATTTCTAAAAGTAGGTAGACTAAATTACATATTAGACCTAATATATACAACATTCTATGTAAATGCCAAAGAGATTTTCTTTGTTTAACAAAATTACAATTTGTTGGTCATTTTTTCTACAAAAAGGGGTTTTATTTCATGTGAAATATTATCAGTATATGTTATTATACAACAAAACTGCTTATTGTGTACTTATTTCTATCAAAAACCTCTTTAAAATAAGAGATCGGGTAGGATCCGATCCAACCGTACCATCTAGTATTTCGTCTCAAACCACTGTACCGTTTTAGGGTTAAAGCTCTGTCTAAACTTATCATTTGATTTGTCAAAATTGTATTATATATATATATATATATATATGATAAACTTATTTGGTAATATGCTTGATAATAGTATTCATAAGATGATATTCCCTTGCATACCGGAGTAATATAATGGTTAAAATGCTGGCCTCAAAGTTCAGATGTCGTAGGCTAAAATTGGAAGAACATGGATAAATAGTACGGACATTAATCACCAAAATATTCGTCGTGGAAAAATGCACTCCCCATCGTCAAAAAATAAGTAAAATATATGTGGAATGTCCTTTGCATCTTTCGAGTAAAAAAACAAAAACAAACTCAAGATCTTGTGCTTTTGACGCCAAAGAAAGCTGAGAAATAGATATTTACAGGTTCAAAATGCAAAGATCGTTCTCGACATTTGTAACTTAAATCTACGTATCTCTAATACTAGCATGTACTAATGGCTGAAAATCGAGATTAGATTTCAATGCATGTCCTATTTTTGAATTCCGAAGGTTTTCTTTAGCTTGAAAAGCGAGAGTACGGTTTCTTTTTTCACTACTGGCAAAAATTTTGTCATTAAGGGTTTTAAACTCAAAAACTCGTCCATCACTATAAGCTGAAAAAATTTTGTCTCGTCATTTGGCTCAAAAGTGTGCTTGTCATAAGTGATCCCACAATATGCTATTTTAGAAGTAATATTCGTTTCCACGGATTTACATTTTCAAATTTTAACGCAGCCTGTCATTTGGAAAACTCCCAAGCGGAAAAAAAATCATCTTCGGCCCTGCTTATGAATTTGGGCATCCTTTATCAAGAAATATCTCGAAATTTCTGAGATTTCTTATTTAAAAGGTTACAAGGTTCCTCAAAATATTTGCTGCTCTTTCTTTGCGTTGTGCGGTAAAATATTCTATTTCGATTGAACTTTTCGTCCTGTAGAGTTTCGAAACTTAATTTTTAGGATTTTGTTATCAGTAGACACTAAGGATTGAAAAATAAACACTTTTAAAGTATCATTTTTTTCCATTTCATCCGAATTCATTTTATCATTTGCCTTAGGACAAGTAAAAAATTGACTCTTTCGGCATGAAATTTGAAAGAAATTTTGGGAGAAAATGTCTGCTTGGTAATAATGCTGAGATGAGAGAGAATCAAAATTTCAGGAAAATTGATTAAAACGTGAATAAAAAAAGCATCATCCGACTTTTCATCAAGCTTGAACCCTCACCTTAGTTTCTACGAAAGAAAAGACTAGCCGACAAGCACTAGAACAACATAATTATGCTCGGATTAAAGTAAACTAGTAATAAATTATTTCTACAAGAAAATAATCTCGGATTTTTTCGTTGTTAAATATTCTACGCTCGTTTAGGATAACTGCACGTAACATTTTTCTATAATAAATCGCAGAAATTTTAAAATAAAATTATGAATAATCGCTTTAAAATTCTTTGTTCATTTAGGCTAAATATGAGACAGTGTATTCATACTCCTGATAGTAAGTCTTCAGTCACGAGATAACATCCGTTCAACATGCTTTCCGAAATTGAGTTTCTCTGACTCATGTGACCCAGAAACTCACGCATCGGGGTAACCAAATTAAAAAGGGTCGGTAATTTTAATTTGCGGACTGCGAACTATGCAATGTGTTACTCGAAAGAAACGTGTCTCAAAGAAACGTGTTTTGTATCACAGTTATTGTAATCTCACTCGAATAATAACTACCACAATGTAATGTATACAAAGGGCGGAATTTAAGGCAAGGCTGTAATCAGAGAGAAAGCAGGGGGAGCTCAACTCTATTGAGGTGGTAAAAATCAAACAAATGGATATTTCCTTAATTTTTTATTCACTCTTTTCTTAATTTTTTTTTTACTCGCAAAGATGTATTGAATCCCGAAATTTCTACCGAATCGAATAACAACCATTTTCAATAACAACCATTTGCCAAGATCCAACTGAAGATTTGGCTCTTGGAACTCTTAAAGCGAAATCTGTATCTTAAAAAATCCAGGATATTATTCTTTTTTAATAGCATGTAAGTTATGAAACTGTTGTTGTTGTTGTTAATAATCCCTCCTAATCTAGCGGCGCTAGATTAGGTCCATAAATCCATATATTCTCAGTAGGTCCATCAAATGGAGAGGATCGGTAATAAAATCCTTCCTAAATAAATTTAGGCAAGTTAGAATAGGTAGGGTAAAGGGGCAGCTTCTGTTGGCCAAGGACCAGGAGCACCCGAAGGTAGAAGACTGACTTAGCTCCGAGTGCCTACTAGCTTTAACTGGGCGTAACGGAGTTATGTCCAGCTAAATGGACATAACTCCGTTATGACTCAAAGTTATGAAGCTAATTAAATGAAGCACGGAGAGAATTACGCAAATATCTCATACCAGTTTTCTGAACCCTCTAAGCCAGTGTTTCCTAACCTTTTTTTGATCAGGGATCACTTGTCAAAAAGAAAAGAAGAAAAAAAAAGAGAATGCGTCGGGGACCATCTCCGAACCAATCCTTTTAGAGGCAAAAATGGGTGTTTTTTTTCTGAATAAACTATTTGTGATAAACAACTTTCATTAAAAGTGACATAGTAACTTATATCAAAAACAAATTTAACGTAAAATAAAACTTAATACAAAGCGTAAAAGCCTACCGAAAACTTAAAAGTGAACGAGATTTTTCAGCTTGCGTTGGCTTTAGTAGCTGTAAAATAGCTGTGATGCTGCGAAATGGCTGTGACGCTGCGAGTCCGCGTAACACAAAACATGTTAGAAAATTTTTAGAAGAACAGGGGTGTTTTCGTACTCAAAACGTCAGAAAGCGGAAGAAATACAGGAATTTTTAGAATTTGAACAAAAAAGTGGGAACTAAAATTTTTTTTGCTCCCAAATTAAAAAATAGTTTCAATTCGCGGTCGTTTTGAAACAATTAAGTTTCAAAACGACCAGTTTTTTTTTATCACTCCTGACCTCGCGAACCACTCCTTGGGTTCTCTCGGACCACTAGTGGTCCGCGGACCACCTGTTAGGAACCACTGCTCTAAGTGTTTGAGACTTTTTACCCGTCTCTTTCTTTCAGCAAGAAAAAGTGCTTCTGGCGAATTATTCCATCCACAAGTAAGGTATTTAAAAGCTTCAAAATTGTACCATCTAAAGTACTTTTGAACATCAAATTAAACATGGAATAATTTATTGCTATCACTTTCAAGCTGGAAGTACCTGACGGAAAAATACGTCTCAGCCACCTAGAGCTTGAAATGCTCTCAAGAAGTGACATAACTGAAATTAAATTTTGATGTAGTTTCTAACCTTGGCTAATGATATTTACCATAATCAACGAAACATGAATGGAAAAAGAACACGTAAGAAAGGTTATTTTCTAAAAAAATTCATAGGGATTCATTGACAAAAGTTTTAATAATAAGAATTCACCTTGAAACCTTATCCCATTATTGGCCATCCCTGTTAATATGGTTCCTTACAAATTAAGAAAAGTTATTTGGTTTCAATAAAACTGTGAAAATCATCTTTCCAATTTTTCTACTTCTTCACTTATCTGAAATATATTTTCTTTGAATTTTATATCCAATTTTGCATCCCTACGCATTTTTGCTTTAAGATTGATTTAGAGAGAAAAACTTCAAAACATAATGTTTATATCGACTCGGTTTCTACAAATGTAACTTGTCTATCTCTGTTAACGTACAACCACTAGAGCCAAACAAATTAGGCCTATAATAAATTATATATTGTAATAAATTATTTCTGCAGCAAAACGATTTATCCCTTATGTTTTCATTGGTAAAAACACAACATACATTTAGTTCTAGTGAAAGTTGTAACAAAAGCTGAAATTCAAATCTTTGGTTTGTTTGTCGCGCACTGAACACTTACTTCTCTTGGAGATAATATTTAAAGCACATCTAAAGGCGAACATCTCGTTAGACTAGAAAGGTGACTATGATGTTGGGATGCTAAGAATTCAAAAAGTTTGAAAAAATTGTTGAAATTAATCATTCCGTAGATAATTTTTGAAGGAGCATTTGCTTTGAGCATTAGTTTGTTGCATTTTATTAGAATAATGAAACTTCTTGTTTTAGCCTTGACCTTTGAAAAAAATCTAGGAAATTTTGCTGCTGGCAAAATTCTTAGGAGCCATTTAAAAAGACTTATATAAATAAGTGGTACTTTAAATTTGGTACAACAGATACTGACGTCTTGAAGTGATATTTCCATATTTAAATGGAATAAATAATAGGACTCTTGACTGACCACTTTACTGTCATCGTAGATAGGATTAAATGAATTCAGAAGAGGAATGCTATTATCACAAAGTCATATTAGTTATGTGTATACAAATTAACAGTTCAGAAAAGCGATAGGACAGAAATTTATTAAAAGTAATATATTTGTGAAATGTTTACTCCCGATTGCTTCTGGAGGTCCCTGTACGTACGTATATATATTTCATAATAAAGTACGTGACCCACGCGTTTTACATATATAGCGAATGACACAGGTACTAAGTGTTTTAATCACATCTTTAATACTTTTAACATGAAACTGTGTGTTCACAGCACTTTTGATCTCAATATGCCTCCTCTCTTTCAAAATATAAAAGCCTTTAAACAATATGTGACGAGCATGTTAATGCAAAGTTGTCCAACATTCGTAACACCTATGCAACGTGATAATTAAAATTCCTCCTATAATTTTGTAGTATCTTATTACAGACAGAAGTATTGCAGTTGCAAAAGCTTTAGTAGAATGTTAAAATGTTTCTTTGTTAAAGCTGTGTAACTTTTAGGTTGTTGTCTTTTTATATCACTTTAATGCGACAGGCGCACTTTGTCTTTAGGACATTCGCCAGCAAATATGACGAGACTTATTGGCTATATCATTACGGGAGCATCTAGTGCAGGAATGGGGAAAGTGCTGCCTCAGGTCTAAATGCGGCCCTTTGCAATTTTTGAGCTGCCCTATTTAACATTTGACATTTTAATTTACTACAATTTAAAAATCCGACTATTGGTATATTTCTCGTTAATAGTTTTATTTTATGTAAGAATGATAATGTGTATATAATAAACCTCAAAAGACATAATGCACTATCCAAACTTACTAAATGTTGCATTACAAGGTAATTTAAAGTCTGTACTATTTCCTGCCACATATCAGAAACAATCTTTCAAAAAAAAAAAAAAAAAATCTTTTTTAAGTCTTGATTGAACCAAGAAATTCTTGAGGAAATTCATTTTCCTTATTTATACAAAACAATTTCTGATATAGAAGATCTAAAAGAGATACTGAAAGTTTATGCTAATATTTTTTCTTCTTTGAATGATATTTATAATGAGAGATTCAAAGACTTTGAATCAAAAGAACTGCTATTAAGATTGGCTTTTCAACCACACCTTGTAGAAATTTCAGATGCTCCTATAAATCTACAAATGGAGTTAATAGAACTTTCAACAGATAATATCATAGTTTCGTTGTTTAATAAAAAAAGATCCTTTTGAAATTTGGAAGAATATCTTGATTATCCCAATCATCGTGATCATGCTCGTAAGATGCTTTGGTTCAACATACCGTTGTGAATCCACATTTTCTCTTCTAGCTCAAATAAAAACTTCTTTGAGATCACAGTTGACAGATATACATTTGGAAGATCAGCTAAAATTACGTACATCTAAACTGGTACCAAATATAAAGAAGTAATCTTCTAGAAAATAAACACAAACAGGATCAAATAACAATTAAATATTTGATACTAATTTTTTTCTTTCTATTCCCTTTTTGCAAATGAAAAAAACAAAAGTATATTTCGTTTTTATATTTATAAAAACGCATTTTTTTATATTTAGAATTTTTTTGCATTTTTTTAAAATTTAGACAAATATATATATATATTAGTTTATTATATAAATTTTTGGTGCGGTCCTATGAGAAATATTTTTTTACCGATGTGGGTGGCCCTCTGACAAAAAAGGTTCCCGACCCCTGATGTAGTGGGTGAATCGGCGTTATTCCTCTGAGGAGATAGCCTAGGAGTATCTATGCCTTGGCCAGAATGTGAACTCAGGCCCACACGGTGGTAGTTTACGTGTGAACCACTTATATAAGAATAGTAAAATTGGCATGAGATGGCAAAGTTTTTTTGTTTGTTATTTTTCCAATGTCGCAGGCATAAAAGGGGAACGTGGTAGATTAGATATGGTCGTATTAATTCTAGTGTCATTGATGATAAATTAAAATGGAATATGGGGCTATGAATGGAGTATGGACAATGAATCCTAAGGCACTGTCGAGGACTGGACTGCTCCTGGTGAATCCACGCAGACACTTACAAACACCAATCTGTGGAATTTATGGTATGTGCTCGCGCGAGCACATACCACATTTAATTCCTAGATGATACCATATATTAAATCAATATATTTTGAATATTTACCCCATAATTATGTTCAATACAGTGAAAGAGAACGTCAAGAAATCGCTACAAGCTTTTGCTCTTCTCTGTGCTCTGTATCACGCTCTGTTAATTATGGAATGATCAAAATTCTGAGAATTTCATTATTTTGAGAATCTTATGTTGTTTTGGTAGACAACAGATAACTACCAGGGAATATAACCTAACGTTACTCCTTTTCATATTTAATATTTTAAGCATTTTATTACATAATTAAATGCTCTAACATTATTTTGTTACATTTGGAGATTCAAGTACAGAACTTTGTTCCCTACACGCAGCGTCTCAAGACGACGCGACGTGTGCGTAGATAAGAATAGATGATGACTAGAAAAATTTTTACAATGAAATTTATTCTTGATGTAATTTCGGGAGAAACTCGGCTCAGTTATAGCCATTTTCTCCCCATTCCAGTTTAATAGTTTCGAAATTAGTTTGAAAAGATTCAGTTTTTCAGCGTCTGTCATTGGAATTCATTTTCGGCGGTTCTTGTTCTGGAACAGTGAACTTCCGTGTAACTGGTGATTCATCCTCAAACAGTGTCTTGCGTTTTGCTCATTGTGGAAAAATGAAAAAGCAGGCAATTTTATTCCAGTTTTTGATAGTCTGATTGAATGTTGGAACAAGAGGTTAAGAGTGGTTACTACCTTTTTTTTCTCTCTCTCTTTCTCTGGCGATTGCGGGGGGAGAGATTTTCCCAGGACAAGCGGAAAAAAAGAACGACATTTCGGCAACTGAACATTTATTGTGGTTGGCTGAATAGATAATGTTCTTTGCTCTGCGCTTTAGAAATCCTTTCGTAAGATTTTATGTAATGGAGACAATGAAAGTGTTTCGTTTGACGTTACCCTTGGATAAATACAGGTTACTAGATGGGGAAGGTTCTTGCTTCTACGCGGGGTGTGTGTCTGGTGAAAAACGGTTTCACTGAAATGTTGTTTTAAAGAAAATCAGCTGTATCAGATTTCTCCCACATTGTGGTGAAGGCAATATTTATAATTTTTCAGAAAATAATCTATATTTTTGAAGGATATAAGGAGTTAAGTTTAAAGGTAATTTTTTTGTAATTTCTTTTCTATTTAAAGTCAAATAAAACATGACTCATTTTCAAGTTTCGCTAATTCGTAATTTATGGTGGTTACGAATACTGCAAAATCTTGAAATGCCACGGAGTAAGAATTCTGCACATTAAGACACAATCCTGTAATCGTTCTAATCATTGTTCAATCTGTTACGGTATATGCATCATGAAACTTGCATTCGCACGTCACTTTTTGTTATACCCAGTATACGTATAATTTTCTTTTCTCCACAACAGAAATGTGATTTGTATAACGCTTTTTATTTTTATATTTATTACCAGTTTTCCACGGGTGCAATGGTATAAAACTCCAGCCAGACTATAAGTACATTCACATATTCTTCAAACATCACTTACCCTTCGCCCGGGGAATTCTTTTTTTAAGTATTATTAACAATTTGAAAGCCTCTCTGAACACAATGCCGAATTCTAATCACCTGAAATCCCAATACAGAGACTTTGTACAAATTTTTTCACCCAACCGCTAAACCTAATGCGAATCTCCAATTTTCACAAACTTTAGGAGTAAACCCCGCCGTAGATAGATGCAATATTATCATCTAACATCTAAAGTTCATCTTGCGTGTAGACCAAACATAGCTTTAAAGATCTCAATTTTCCTCTCACATAAACATGAATTTCCTTTGTAATCTGAAATTCGGGGAGCAGAGGTTGACAAAGCCTTCTAGAGCCTTCTAGGCCCTAATGATGCCCCAGAGAGAGCCTTCTAGATCCCATCTAGGGATGCCAAATTTATCTACAGATTTTCATCCAAAATTGAATTATAAAACATCATAACTCTCCCGATTATACATCTAATTAATATTTAGTAAAATATATTGGTTATCCTTCAATAGTAGCATAATTTGCCAAAATATGAACAACATTAAAATGAAAATATTATTTTTCTTAATAGAGCATAAGGAAAAAATCATGGTATTCCTTAATTTTAACTTCAGAAGTGAATAGACCAGGTTAGACAGAAATATTTCTAGATGATATTTCGCATTCTGTTTTTTTTAAATACTGTTTAATACTTTAAGTGGAATTTTCCAAGAACTGCAAAAATGTTCTAGTATCTCTAAACTAAATTTGACAATCAAAATAGCATCTAGAAACTTCGATCACATTTTATTTCTGAGTTCGTATCTTATGTAATTCTTGAAGCTAAATACTACAGCATTTAATCAAGTTCAGATGATCCATATCTACACTGCTCAAAACAATTAGGGGAGCACATGGTTTTAACGAAATTACGCAAACACCGATAAGTAACATAAAATAAATCATCCATAATTTGAAGCCTAGCAGGAAACAGAAGAAGAAAACTTTATATGCAAATCAAAGTTCATGACGTCAAAAACCAGTAAAAGAACATAAGGGCGGAAATCGGGATGTTGCAGAAACGTCTGTTTCACTGCCTTAACTGTGAAATTCGATTGCTCAGTTATTCTTTTTGAGAAAAGGTGACTTGAAAATGTCTCAACAACGTGATTTACCGGAATCCATGGCATGGCGTATTATATGCAGACTTGAACCGGGCAAACACAACGTAGTGTCGCGGACGCTGTTGGAGTCGCCAGACTTGTCGTTGCAAGGCTGTGGAATCGATTCCAAGAAACAGGGAATGTTACACGTAGACCAGGGCAAGGTCGGCCACGCGCCACTACAGCAACTGATGATCGGTATATACTGTTAACAGCTCGTCGAAACAGAACAGACAATGCTACTCAGCTGCAAAGACAGTTGCTCTTGGCAACAGGACGAAGGGTGCCAAGCCAAACAGTACGTAATAGGCTTCATCAGGGAGGTCTCTATGCACGTAGGCCAATGGTCTGCATTCCGTTGACCTCACGCCACCGTGTTGCCCAAAGAAGATGGGCTGCTGAACATCGAGATTGGGAGCAACATGATTGGAGCCAAGTGCTGTTTACAGACGAGTCCCGATTCAGTCTGGAGTGTGACATCCGACGTGTTTTGGTATGGAGAGAAAGGGACACTCGAAATAACCCCACATTCTTTCGTGAAAGGTCACAATACAGACGAGCTGGTTTTATGGTATGGGGTGGAATCAGTATATGTGGACGTACGGACCTGCATATCATTCGGAATGGTACTTTGATGGCCCGAAGGTATGCAGCCGAGATACTGAGACCTCATGTCATACCTTACGCTGCAGCCATTGGAGATTCCTTTGTTTTCCAGTATGATAATGCCAGACCGCATACAGCTCGTCTTGTGGAGAACATGCTTAAAGCTGAAACAATACAGCGTATGGAATGGCCAGCGTGCTCTCCTGACCTGAATCCATTCGAGCATGTTTGGGATATGCTGGGCCGACGCATTACTGCGAGACCAAGGCCTCCTTTTACTCTCCGAGACTTGGAGATTGCACTTCTTGAGGAGTGGAACAGTATTCCCCAAAGTCTTATCGATAACATCATCGCATCCATGGAAAACAGGTGTGCAGCAGTCTTAGCTGTTCGAGGAGACCACACGCCATATTAAAAATCTTGCATCATTTCTAAACAATACTTTTTTTATCGTTTACATGTAACCAAATTGTTGCCTTAAATCATCTTTTCATGTTTTTTCCATATTTTCAAAGAATTAAAGCTTAATTACAATTTTTTTACGTCTTTTTTTCTGTATTCTGCATTGATACACGTGTACTATCCATTTTATGCCAATACGTGGCTGTCTCGCACGGTTTTCTTAACTTCTTTTCTTGCTCCCCTAATTTGTTTTAGCAGTGTAGTAAGTGCAAATGAGGATGAAAGAGGAAATTAACTCTTGAAAAGCATTGCGCTTATAAGCTCCTTACATTGCGCGTGGTTTTCCAAGTCTCGCTATAATGCTTCCATGTCAGCAATACATATATTGAGCAGTCGTTTTTACTCCTGAAACATGATTATTTGTTTCAGTAAACTGTCTTGCAATTGCCCTTTTCGAAAATTTTTTTTGTAATACTGCACTGTTAATTTTATGAACGTATGTAAAACTGAAAAAAAATATTCAGGAAATCCAGTTTGCAAGAACTCACACTGTTCAGATATGCAAAGCACTCCATCAATTGGGAAGTCTTACCAATGAATGCACTAGTGTTGGTACCAATGAATGCACTAGTGTTGGTGCCAGGGCGGTAAGATTTTGTACATCAGCGCTGAACCACACCAGTTTACTTTGAGCAGAAATCTATACAAACTAACCAGTTTATTTAGCCTTCGCAAAAGATAACTGAAGCTTTCATAAAACTAAGCTACTAACCAAAGAAACTATTAAAAATATCACGATTTTGCCAAAGCGATCTAAAAATATCGAAACTTCAGCTAAAAGCGTCTAAATTTGTATCCATCACCTAAACAGCAATATTTGACATCTAGACGCAACAGGAGACTTCCAGAAAAAACCTCTAAATACTGCGTAAAGCTTCTCGGCTGACGTGACGTAACTTCCGAGTCCCAAAACATCTCTTTGTTTACAGCTTCTCGCGTTTACGTTGTACTCGAATACCCCTTTTTTTGAATATCTTAATTATTAACTTATTGTTTAATGTAACTGTCATTTGTCGTATATTTTTACTGCAATTGAATGATTAACATAATTTTGTATTTTAATCTGATAATTATATAAACAATTCAAATTTAATCGAATCCAACTTCATTTCACTTGAATTCACCTGCGAGTTGATATTTTAAAGTAACTGATAAAGATGTTTCTTTTTTCTACATAATTAGATTATTAGTTATAAATGTTTTATATGAACTTATTTTACATTCGTTTATATGTTTCACCCATTTATCTCGTGTAAACGATTTACATTAGTGCTTCAATTTTATTAGGGTTTCGTTTTCAGTATCACACGACATTTTACAATGGTACACTCTGTCTGAATGATCATACTCGAATTTTACGCTTCCTTTTATTACTAAAGTTAAAATATCACACATTGAATAGTTAAGTACATTTTATTGAAGTAAATTATAATCATGTTTTATCTCTGGTGTGACTCACAAAGGCTAAATTATGTAAAAGGTTTCAGTTTTACCTCGATTCTATTTAGATGAATCTCGATAAAATGGTGTAAAGGAACGTCACTGTATAGGAGAAGACATAAAAATCCTTAACTTCGAGTTTATAAATTAGATTTTCTCAACAGAAAATTTTCAAAAACATCGAACTTCGTTGTTCAGAAAATCACATAAAAAGTTCGTGAAATTCGCAAAATTTACGGCAATTTTCTCATGTGTCACCACTATGAAAATTTTCTTAAACAGAAATTAATTTTTGTAGAAAGTAACATAGAGAACGGATAAGCTGTAAATTTAGGTTTTTAAAGTACCCTGAATCTCTTCGAGATGCTGTCAGAGCAGTGTAATCTGATAATGGTTGAGTGCCTAGTCCGTAATAGGTAATAAGGTTACATAATAAGGTTACACAGTGATTGAAGAATCTTCGTCACTGATTATTGGTATCCGTGATGGTACAAGTTGTGTGTTCAATCATTGTTGCGTTTCTCGAGAGTTTGCACTACGTATTTTTCTTTCTTTCTTGGACGCAGCGTAACAACGACGAACTCTTCTCGAGAAAGACGATGACTCCCTCCTTCTGGCAGTTTCGCTCACCCCAATGTTAACCCATGAAGAAAATGTGTTTACTATTTACAGCTTCAAATAAATGCTGATAAACCAATAAAAATATTTTTTTAGGTAGCCTGAACTTTTCTACACCTTGCAACAGGATTCATTTTATAAATTTCGTCCACGAAAGGAATTAATGAGCGTTTAAAACACACTATTCCAGACTTTTTCCCAGAATAATTTAAGGCGACAATGGACCTTCAGATTGACAAAAATATGTCTCCAAAACGATTTTTTTTCTTTCAGAAAATGATTCTGCAACTCATCAGCTTTAAATGTTAAAAAATGTATGTTGGTCCGATCATTATTATTCGAGTTATAAGTATTTTTTTCAAACTTAAACAATGGAAATGTAAGTCAAATTAAAACTTTAAATGTCATTTTCTCAAAACAAGTTTTCATGTCGTTTTGGTAAGTTCAAAATGTTTCATGCGTCACAATTTTTCTTGAATTTTCCTAAAATTTCCTAAAATGATTATTTATATATGTTAGAATAAAACTTAGTAATCAATTCATTATACTATTTTAAAACAACTTAAAATTTTTACAATAAAAAAATGTTTTTGATCAAATTTTGCATAAAATGACCTATTTTTATCAATTTCTTTTCTAGTTTTTATAAATATGACTGAAAATCAAATATTGCTACTAACTTTTATTATAACTATATAAAGCTAGCTTAAGAGAGAAAATTAGATATCTGAGACAAAAATTAATGCGCATGGAGAATTTTTAAATAGAGTAATTAACAAACTGATTTTAATTAATATCTTAATTACATTCTGATTTTTTTTATTTAGAATTTCCATCTCTAAACAACAAACACTGTATAAGTATACAAAATTTCATAGCAATTGGTTAATAAATAAAAGTTTTTCGTGGTCCATTGTCGCCTTAAATTTTAAAATACTATTTGCATTTTTTTTAGAGAAAAGGAAAATGCCCCAAGGTCTAAAAGTTATTTCTGTATTACGGTGTACAATTTAAAAAAATTTTCAGATCCATGTGGGCACTCCTTGGACAAATTTATTTCATTGGTTAACATTGAGCGAATCCAATAGAGGTAAAAAAGAGAGTAAAATAGAGGTAACTTCTCACCCATTTTCTAGGTGTTATATCCGCACGGTTCCAACCAATAAATCAACTAACACCGAAAATAGGAAAATTATACAATGATTGAGTGAATTCTTTCCCCAAAATGTGCTCGAACGAGTGAGCCTTGACCGCACGAGCGAAACAAATCATTTCTTCCGAAGATCGACAAATAAATAATTCAGTGAAAAAGGAAAGTTTCTTAACCCCATTCTCTGAAAATACCTTTAACTGATCTTCTCTACTTTATACCATAAACATATTCGGCTCATTTTCCCCGTTTTTGTGGAGTCCGATCACGTACATGCTCTGACTGCGTACTGTTAACAAAAAGTAAGTAAGTAAATAAACAAACAAACAAATAAAAATAACGCTGGCTAAGGATTATCTTCTACGAATCAAGTCCTTTTTTTTCACTTCGCGGTCTTTTAACAAACCTCTTCTATTTCCCTTTAGGTTGCTTCTTACTTGTGTCTAGAGTTTAAAAAAAAAAGCGCAAAACTGCTTTTAAACTTGCTCAAGAACGCTAAAATGGTCTCCCGGTTCCGTTGGATTCGTTTGGGTATTCGGAGAAAGCTTGCTCGTATGTATGTATCTTTTGACGCAAGTTCACAAAGATTCCCGAACTGTGACGTAAATCGTGTAACCACAAAGCTTGGGTGGGACATGGAAACATCGATTACTCCTTTTTTCAATTCTCCGCATTACGTTTTGATGCGGAAATTTTATCAAACAAATTAACCCTTATTTTCGCTGTAAAGGTTTTTTTTTTTTTTAAATACACCTATCTTTTCTGCAGAGCATCTTTTGGTCTGTATGTAATTCCTTGTGATTGAGTGAATGTGCTCTCATTCTCAATTATTGGCAGCGAGATCGTTCTAAACTTGTATGAGGAATGGTCAGTATAGTATTTATTTTATATTTGTATCTCTATCTGTTTGTTTCTAACATTGTAACTGGAAAAGTTTTAAACTTTTTTCCGATAATTTTGTACGCTCTAAACTGAAACAAGCCCTAGGAAGAACGATATCTTATACTGAATAAATTGCGATATTTTGTATCGTTGTATAACATGCTTCAATCGATTACTTACAGACCCTTTCGTACTAGAAATGGTGATATAAGCGCTTACCCATCATTGATGTCGCTTTGTCATGCTACATACTCAATATAAATGGACTAAAAACTGTCAATTTTGACAAAATCATAAGACACGTCGAGGGGTCACTTACGCGAAGGTAGGCAGGCGTCTTTAGTTTGCCGAACAGAATCTTCTAACCACGGTACCGGACTACTGAGGCTTTGAGGTCTTCAGCCTGTCTGCAGCAGACCATTGCTGGCCCACTGACTATATTTGCAATGCCCGCTGAACTGGTACGCGTTATTTTAAGTTACACTGCTGGCCACTGTAAATGCCCTGAAGGAAACATGCAAATAACATGAAATTTACAACATGCATTAGCGGAGGTGAGATATGCAAATGATTAGAATTTCAGCGCAGACGCACATCACGCGCGCCTGTGGCGCCACTTCAAAGCGCTATTTAAGGCTTGGAGATTTCGACGATTTCAAGTTCGGCAATTGTGTTTTTCTTGTGGTTTTTTCAAAAAAAAAACGATCAATTATGCCTCGTCGAAAACAGCGATCATCTTTTGATCAAGTATCCGAGTTCGACAGAGGAAGGATAGTGGCCTACCGAGATTGTGGATTATCTTTCAGGGAAATCGGTAGTCGTGTTGGACGAAACCAAACCACTGTAATGCGGATATGTGATCGTTGGATGCAAGAGGGTACGACGGACCGGCGTGTTCGATCGCATCCACCTCAGCGCACCACTTCACGTGATGACAGGCAAATTGTGCGCATGACAGTGACGGATCGCTCAGTCACATCACGAACCATAGCACAGCACATGCAGTCTGTAACGCATCATCCAGTGTCTGCGCGTACCATTCGACGCCGTTTACAGCAGAGTGGTCTGTCCGCAAGACGTCCATTGCTTTGTCTACCCTTGACGCAGAACCACAGACGTCTCCGCCGCCAATGGTGCGATGACAGAAGGATGTGGACGGCACAATGGAATGAAATTGTTTTTACTGACGAGTCAAGCTTCTGTCTGCAACACCACGATGGTCGCATTCGAGTCTGGAGACACCGTGAAGAGAGGATGCTGAACAGCTGCGTTATGCACCGCCACACTGGTCCTGCACTGGGTATTATGGTATGGGGCGGTATTGGATATCACTCTCGCACACCTCTAGTACGCATTGCCGGTACTTTAAACAGTCAGCGCTACATCTCCGAGGTGTTGGAGCCAGTTGTCCTTCCTTACCTTCAGGGCTTGCCCACAGCCATATTTCAACAGGATAATGCGCGACCACACGTGGCACGCATTGTCCAACGGTTCTTCGTCAATCGCCAGATTGAATTGCTTCCCTGGCCGCCTCGCTCTCCGGATCTTTCGCCGATAGAAAACATGTGGCCCATGGTTGCTCTACGATTGACCCAGATTCCATCCCCAGCTGCCACAGCAGATGAACTTTGGCAACGTGTGGAAGCTGCTTGGTCTGCTGTACCCCAAGAACTCATCCAAAGTCTCTTTGAATCAATGCCGAGGCGTGTGGCAGTGGTGATCTCCAACAATGGCGGCTACTCTGGCTACTGACTCATTTTGGCAGGAACCACACTTCACAGAAGTCTATAAATTTAATCATTTGATACTTGGTCAACATGTTATCTACAAAATAAATTTTGTTGTGATATCTCTTGTCTTTCTTGGTGTTGCAATTTGGGTGGCCAGCAGTGTACAATGGAAATTAAAATTCGATAAATGGTTAATTAACTGTACCAGAAAATTGAAAACGCAGAGGGAATTGTTGAGTGAAATATTTTCAATCTGTTCTAATTTCTTTATTCTGTTATTTTTATGTGGAAGAAGTTTGTGGGTGTTATTACTCCAAAGTTTTGCCTGCCCTTCTTCCAGTTCAAACTATTAAACGTAAAGTTTCTCTAAGCTATTTATTTTTATAGCGGTAAATCTTTATTTCTGGGAACGAAAAGAAATCTGAGACTACAGTTTATGCTATTTATAAGGGGTTTTTACAAAGAACATAAGATCAAAAGCAAAAAAAACGTTTTTGATAGGAAAACAGGATACTTTTTTACGTAGCTTAGGACAAATAAAAATGTCAAATTTCTTTAAGGTCACAATAACGTGTATCCGTGCTGCAGTGAGACTATGGCCAATAAATTTAACTCTTAATACGGTTATATACAAGTACTGAAATTTCCCTGTTTCCCTATATTCAAATTAACTCGCTACTGAACTATACTGTGAATACAGTGTGGATTCTAAGTATATTTTTCAAAGAACACGTTTTCTGAGCCATTCCTTCCACAGACGCGTCTCTTGAGGCATTTCACCCTCTTCGGGAACTTCCCATCATGGGGCATACCCGCCAAGAACGCCGAAAGTGGCGCCATTCCATAAACAGAATTTCTCTAAATTTTGCTGATCACAGACAAATTGTTGACCACATTTGGGGAAATCCAAGCATCTTCCATGATTTGAGGTTTAAAATCGATCTATGCGAATTTTGAACCGCAAATCATGAAAGGCGCCTGGTTCTATTTCTTTTGGAGTGGATGAACAGCAATTTTTCAGACTCCATTTCCATGATGAGGATTCTCACGATGAGAATGCGCTCGAAATCTAGATCCATGTCAGGTGATGTGTATGCTTCAGATGACTACCTATTAATTTCGTTCTTCTATCAAGCTATTAATCTCTAGTCTCAAAACATAGAAACATCAATTAGCTCTATCAAGGAAATTTTTTACAATAGACTGGGATAATTTATGTCAAAATTAAATTCATTCCGTGCTGTATAGGAAGTCATAACTTTATAGTGCAAGTGCAATTTTTAAATATAAAAATATTTCACTGAAAATAACGAGTCCAGAAACTTACGAGTGTCTTCTTTATGTAAATTGGGATGAATCTTTCAACTTCCGTTCATTTATGTTTTCTTCGTTGAAAAAATTTAATAAAAATGACTTATGCAGTCATATTGCTAAGGTCGTGGATAACTGATAACTGGTTTTCATATGCAATCTTTCATTTTTATAAAAGGTAGTGCTATGTACGCTCAGAGTTTTATATCTTTCATGGTCTAATTATTGTATCAATTAGTGCTAAGAGTTGTCTATCAACCAGCTAAAAAATCTTTCTAACTGTACGTTTAAAAACAATTAGTAAAATTTTTGAGTTGTTGAATGTTTGAAACATCGAGGAATTTTTCCCCCTAAAAGCATCCATTATGAGATAGAGGAGGCATAGTGGAGTCGTAATGACTGCGAGTGACTGAAAGATTCTGTTTTACCCAAATTAGTTGTATTTTTTTTTTTTTGGGGGGGGGGGGGGATGTACTAAAATAAAAACTACAGAAGAAATATTTTTAGTTTTCGTATGCGTGGGTATAAAACGCGACATCGTTCATTGATCTCTTGAAGCTACACAATCGGGCAAAAAGAATTTATCAAAACTGAATCTTTTGGCAACCAGCCTGATTGAGAAAAAAAAATCTACGTTACATGAGAAAAGTGATTCAAAGTAGTCAACATATTTTTGTAGGGTCCATTCAACTAGCACGTTTTACTTTTCACTTAGAATTATTTGGTAGCAAATGTCGTTTGTATATTTATGTCTGAGTTCCTGTTACGCACCCATTTTTTAGAAAAGGCTGTCATAAAAAGCTTGAAACTGAAAATATGTGTATAGTACTTTTTAATTAAAATCTGAGTGAATAAGTTATTAGTTCAGGAGATAAACTCTTAAGGCTGCTGTGTACTAACCCTATTGGATTCGCCCACCTCAGTTTTAACCTATAGAAAAAATGTGTCCAAGGATTACCGGCTTGTATTTAAAGATTTTTTTTAATCGTAAAATAGAGAAAGAAATTAAACACCTTGGCATTTTTCGTTTTAAAAAAATGCAAATAATATTTTAAAATTTAAATTATTCGGGGAAAAATCTGGTACCGTGTGTTTTAAACGCTCCTAAATTCCTTTGGTGGACGAAATTTATAAAAGGAATCCTGTTGCAAGGTGCAGAAACGTTCAGGCTATCTGAAAATACTCTTTTTATTGGATTATCAGCATTTATGTAGCTGTAAATAATAGACAAATTTTCTCCATAGGTTAACATTGAGGTGAGCGAATCCAATACGGTTAGTACATAGCGGCCTTAATATGCAAAGTTTTGAATTTTAATTCCATTTAAAATAAAATTTTCAAATTTCCTAGTATTTTTCTATTTAATTTCTGTTAAAATATATTAACACTCTGCATAGCTACTAAACGTTTTCCCAAGTGGATATTTGCAGTTATTACCTAAAGAACTGCACCTAGACTTGACCTAGTTAAATACAGGAACTCTCCATTAGTACAACTTTTCAGATAAGAGAGACATCTTTCGTGGAAAGTTTGTTAATAGGATATGTGTCATGTTAACCTGTTTAGAAAGGCCTTCGTATAAAATTTGAAAGTGAAAATATGTATACTTTTTTTATTTAACCTGAAGTCCAATGTGGGCGTAACTACTAAAGTGCTTACATTTCGGAAATTATTTCTGCTGTGCGTTTTCCCAAGTGGATACCTGCAGTTCTTATTTGACATAGTTAAATACAGGAACTCCCCAGTAGTACACCTTTTCAGATAAGAGAGACGTCTTCCGCGGAGAATTTGCTCGTAGGATGTGTGTCCTGTTTACCCTGTTTAGAAAGGTCTTTGTATAAAGATTGAAAGGGAAAATATGTGTATACTATTCCTAAACTTCGAAGTCCACTGTGTGCGTTACCACTAAAGAGCTTGCATTTCGGGAACTAGATCTGCTGTACGTTTTTCCAAGTAGATATCTACAGTTCTTATTTGACCTAGTTAAACACAGGAACTCCCCATTAATACACCTTTTCAGATTGGAGAGACGTCTTCCGCAGAGAATTTGCTAATAGGAAATGTGTCATGTTTACATTCCAATTTGTGAAGGCTGCAAGAGCTTTCATTTCAATAGTTTTATTGTCCCAGTCAACCAAAGTTTGTTTTGAGTGGGTGAAACATAACGGAAATTGAATGCGACACTTTCTCATTTTGATTAACGAAATTAAGTTTCCTTATCGCTGCTTCTCGCTAGAATAATCTGTGAGCAAGAGAGCATTTCGTAGCATTACGTCAAATAATACCATGAAGCGCTAATATGGTCTATGAGGTAATGTTATAATATGCTGTCTTGTTCAAGGGAAATTACAATTTCATTTTAAAGTACACATAGGTTTGAGCTGCGCTGTTGTAACACGTGGAAGTACCCCTCTAAACGGCCATTTGTTCAGAAGACTCCGTAGAGCCAATATTATGGAAGAAACCTCTTTTCGACGGCCACCCCTCGAAACGGCTACTTTTTTCCGGAACCATGACTGTCCACCATAGAGAAGTTTCACTCTACTGCTAAGCTTCCATACAATAAGCAATTTCTTATTTCAAATTTCAAGCAGACCTTTGATTTAAATCACAGTACGAAGGTCTTTCTTCCGACTTCTGGATTTTTGGGATAATTCGATTTTACGATTACCTCATTTTTAGCAGCTGACCGTTTAGTTTTCCTTATTTTCTATCGCATGATAGACTTCTCATAAATATTCCAGATTCCATCGGCTTCTGCGACCAAAAGATTTATTCGGTCAGTATGCAAATATAAAATAAATACATGCACATTTCATGGACGGTAAGAAAATTTTTTTTCTTTGAGCGCAAAGAGATTGAAGACAGACGTGGACTCCGTCTGCTGAAAATTTAGGTCACCATTGAGATCGTAGTCAGACCACGCACGATGATCTTCGTTAAGTGCAACAAGTTGTACTTCACCTTTGAAGCTCTACATTATAATATAACTTGATGTTTTTAAAAAGTCTTCAGACATCAATTAAATTGAAAAGCTATGTAAAAGAGGATTAGTTGCACTTATTCTTCAGTAACGGAGGTTATTACCACCGAATTGTTTGGTTTCACTTGTATAATCCGAGGGTTAAAGAGGACGTTGGAGAAAGCATTTCGTAAAATCCAGTGCCTTTATCCAAAAGTAGTCGGTGGGGAGGCCAGCACTATCTTCTTGGTGGAAGAAGGTATGAATAACAGTTGAACTTTGAAGACTGCATGCATACATTTAACTTTTGCAACGCTGCAGTTATCGTTTAACGTAGGATTACGGTCCTCCGGAAAGCAAAATTTCAGACGTTAAAACCGTCCGTCGTCGCGAGTTATAAATTTGGCAGCGCGCCAAACACAGTCTGTGACGCTTGGGCAAGCAGTAAACAGTTAAACAGAAAAGTACCAAAATGTGTCAAAATTTATATTTATATATATATATATATATATATATATATATATATATATATATATATATATATATATATATAATATATTTTATATATATATATATATATATATATATATATATATATTATATATATATATATATATATATATATATTATATATATATATATATATATATATATTATATATATATAGAGAGAGAGAGATACATACATAACACATACATATACAGTATGCCCACTAAAGTCCCTTCCCACCCTCTTAACTTCGGAACGGCTGCTGCTATATTAATAAAAGTGGTGTCTAGGTATAGTAAAGTAGCGATGTGCTACTGAATGAAACCACCTTCCGCGCCACCTGGCGGAAAACTGCGGAGTTAGCATTCTTATCTCGAAAGCGGAACGAGATAGGGAAAAAAAGTTATTTACAAAGTTGTAGAAAATGATCGATTTAGTACGAAAAGATACCTTGTTGACATTGATGAAAAGACTGCAAGGGTTAAAACGCGCATTTTTTTTTGTGATTTCCTACACTGTGACGTGACAAAAGGATCTGAGAAAGAAAAAAACAACTAATTTTAACAATATACCTTTATTTTAGATGTTCAAACTTCTCACCGTCAGCTGCAATACACATTTGGATCCTCGTTTGAATCTCACGTTGCACACGTTGGAGCATAGAGCGTGACACGTTGGCACAAGCGTCCGTAATGTGTCATTTAAGGTCCTGCAATGTTTGTGGAGGGTTCGCATACACCTGCTGTTTCAGGTTTCCTCACAGGAAAAAGTCCAGTGGAGTCAGATCAGGCGAACGTGGAGGCCACTCTTCGAAACCGCCATACCCAATTATTTGGTCCCCGAATTCCTTGACGAGGTACTGCTTCACTGGAGATCTCAGCTTTGGAATACTCAGCCATGACCACGAGCATCAACATACTAGTATAACCCCCAAGAAGATGTCTCTTTTATAGCTCTCTCGGGTGAACAGGCGTGACGTTTCTTACATATTTGCATACTGCAAAAATTTCGAACACCAAGCGCAAGTTGTGTTGAGTTGATGCGACACTATTTTACACGATCTACGTATTGTCTACTCTGTTTATAAAGGCAATCAATACAAGGATGAAACCCTCGAGGTTTGAACAGCGGTCCTTTTGATTGGGGATCAAAGGCGATATACCACTGTGCACATTGTGGTGTCGTGTTTTGCCCGAAAGATAATCATTTCTCCTTTCGTTCAAGTTTCGTGACGTCACAGAGTAGGAAATCACGAAAACACAAATGCAAGTTTTAACCGTTCTATTCTTTGCATTAATGTCCACAAGGAATCTTTTCGTACTAAATCGATGATTTTCTACAACTTTGTAAATCACTTTTTCCCCCTATCTCGTTCGGTTTTTGAGATAGGAATGCTAACTCTGGAGTTTTCTACTAGGTGGCGCGGTAGGTGGTTTCATTCAGTTCCACATGGTTACTTTACTATACCTAGACACCACTTTTATGAATATAGCAGCAGCCATTCCGAAGATAAGAGGGTGGGAAGGGACTTTAGTGGGCATACTGTATACATACAAAAGAGGTAAGCAACGATAAGTAATCCTACGTTAATAACCCGCGGTAGTTTCGTTAGAAGAGACTATCAGACATTTTTTAAAATATTTTTTTGGACGGATCCTGAACGCACAACTCTAAAGCAAAAGCATTTTTGTTTTCTTAGCTTAAATCATACTATAGAAATATGAGAATGGATTAATTATTAACTGCATGTGTTTTCGAGTATTGCATTTCGAGATACAAAATTTTTATGCTGTTCTGTCTATGAGTACCGTCTGCCCATCCGTACTTGAAGTTTATTTAGTTCGGAATGGAGTTTTTCATGATTGGGCACGTTTTAGAGAAAATTATTAAAGCTCATTTCAGTGTATCTCTGTGAAATTTAGTTCTACGTTCCTCATTTTTCACCAAACTGTCATTAGAATTTTTAATTTAGAGTAAAAATTCCAAAAATATTTTCCTGGGTGGAAAAATTACCCTGAAAATATTAGTGTCTTGTCCCTTGAAACGATTAACAATTTTTATAGATAAAATTTTTATGAATCCTAAAGACACATTATTATAAAACCTTACCTATTCACAAAAGGGGAAAAAATGCAAATAGAAGTATTAGTTCAGGAGATATACACTAAACATGCATTAAATTTTAATTCGTTTTGGAACGAAATTGCTAAGTTTCAAGTTTATTTTTATATAGTGAATTAATTTTACGTTAAAATATATTTCATGAGAAAAAAATCGTTACAAATTGTTTGTGAGGATAAAAAAGAAAATGTTTTTACAACAAAAAACCTCTTAAATGTATAAAATATGGGGTAACTACCCTCGCTCCATGATTGCGTCATCGGTGTAGTTTAAAAAGCATGTTAACTCTACATTGCATGGTATCTATAAATGTGACTATACGTGTTATTAGGAAAAACTATTCCGCGTGCGTATTTTTGAATGTGATTGTAATTTTTATTTTCCAATTTTTTGTAATTTTTGATGATTTAAAATAAGTTCTTTGAAGTTAATAAAAGATGCAAACTAGGGCCTCAAAATTCGAACAACCGCTGTCGAAAGCAAAATTATTTATGAATATTAACACATTTATCTGAATTTCTGAGGATAAGATAGTGGTTTAATAAAACGCCTGTCTCGTGTTTAACGAAAATTATCGGACGCGATTCAGGAAATGCCAGCTAAAACTAGTTTTGGCCAGTCCTTTCCTGCTGGCGTTCATAAATAGACTACGTGGTTCCTTCCTCTCTTAAAGACGGCCTTATCTGCTGCTGTATGCAGTGTTAGCAGACTGAAAATATTATATAAGAGAAAATGATTGAAGAGCTATGCTTGCATGTTTAACAAAATAGGAAAAACGATGAAATCTTGTTTGTAAAATTTCTCCTGGCGTGACAGAATTTCGAAAGACCTCGAAATTTCTATCTCGCATAACTTTACGATGAAGATGTGCAAATGCTTTTTCAATAAACACTAAAGACACGTAAGAAAGTGCGCCACCAAAGAAGAAAATTTAATAAAAACTCAAGGATTACCATATCTTTTAAACCTCCAGGAATTCGAAACAAAAATGTAACGTTGATTTTCATATTGTAATAATTTCTTAAAGTATATTTTAAAAACATGCTGTAGAATTCCTCTTTAAATGAAAAATTCATTTCACACAGAAAGAGTTCCGAGATCGACCATCTATGCTTCTGTTTAAGTGAGAGGGGAATGATAATGAATGTAATGAATGAGGTGGCATTTTAAAAGGATATCATTGTTTTCCAATTTTGCCCAGAAAAGAAATTAACAGGGTATCCTTTCGACTCGCCTTCTTTTATAAACCAGACTTGTTATTTCAGCAGGCAGATTTTTGTTCTTCAAATAATCAATTATTTGGGGGGTCAGGTAACATCTTGCTGCTGTCAAAGTTGATGCAGTAGCAGATTACCGCCATAGTACGCGTGCTATGATGGCCTCTGAAATTCCTGTCTTCGTTAGTACTCGTGTAGGAAATACCAAGTCCATTATTCAACTAATGAGTTGAAATCAATTGATTAATTCTTGACCATGAATCGTAAACTAATTTCCTAATTAAAAAACAGTTAGATTCTTTTTTTTTTTTTTTTACTCTACAGGCAACGCTAAGTGACGAGCAATATTTTTTTTAACGCTGAAGCATGTTGGAAACAGGCATTTAAGCAATTTTTTCTGTAATGTCTGTAGAAAATGTCGTTGCACAGGCGTTAGATTGTGAAGACTTTATTGATAATTCTACAAACTAAAGCAAGAAAAGTATCACAAAAGGTTATGTTCAAAATATGTTTTATAATTTTTGTACACATAGTGCAGTTTGCATATGAAAAATTTCAATTTCGAGTTTTTCAAGCTTCGTATTTCAATATTTTTATTAATTATTTTATAAAGTTTAAAAAAATATTTTATTAAGTTTTCAGAAAATTTAATATGCTTATTGGTAAAGATAAATGTCGACAACAGGTCTTTTCTGATAAATTCACTGGGCATGAAAAATTCTGATTGTTTTGGGACAAAGAAAGTGTTTTACGTTCTCCTCTTATGAGCGAAAAACTCTAAAATCTAGTCCTGGAGGGAATAATGGGGAGAGTCTTAAAATAGGGCTGAACTTTGGGGACAAAAACTATGAAATCCGGTCCTAAAGGTAAAAAAGAGGCACCAAAACTAGGGCTTCTGTGTACCAAACCTATTGGATTGGCTCACCTCAATGTTAACCTGCGGAGAAAATTTGGCTACTATTTACAGACACATAAATGCTGATAATCCAATAAAAATGGTGTTTTCAGTTAGCCTGAACTTTTCTGCACCTTGCAACAGGATTCACTTTATAAATTTCGTCCACCAAAAGAATTGATGACCGTTTAAAACACACCATACAAGATTTTTCCCTCAAATAATTTAAATTTTAAAATGTTATTCCCCTTTAAAAAAAAATCCCTCCCCCCTAAACTTCTCTCCCACCCCCCTAAATTTCTTTCTCTTTACGGAGTACATTTTTAAAAAAAATCTTTAAATCCAAGTCGGCAATCCTTGGGCAAATTTAATAGTCTAGTCAAATTACGATTTGACCTGGGCAAAATTGCTTCTCAAGAGATTAAAGTGGTATACAACTCAACAAAATTTGCCCTTTAACATATCAAAAATCGGGCAATATCCGATCATGGAAAAGCCCTTAAAAATCAATTTCAAAATGGCGGCTATTTTTCTAAATTATCGAATTTGTTAGTATAAGATGAAATGTTTTCTAATGTGCAATTTTTGTTTGTGTCGAGGGGTAATTTTGGGCGATATTTCAAAATTAAAATTTTAATTAAAGAATGTATGGGAAAATACCATGGATAAGGCTTTTTGAAACAAACAACTTATAAAGCCTTTAGGATGCTTGATGACCACTGAATAGCTGAAGTTATTTTCCGAATATTTTTCTAAGTCTTATAAAAGTGTCATACAATTTCAAAATGAGAGATTTCTTTTAAATCACATTTTTAAGTTCTATAAATTACGAGTATCTTTAAAATATATTATCTTTTACTAATATATAAAACGATGATCATTATACACTATATTTTACGAGTAAACATTTAAAAGAAGAGTTTTTTTTAAAAAGAAGAGTAGGTAATTCATATGTTTATGAACGACATACATTTATTCAGTTGTATGGTTTTAAAAATAAAATAAAGTTTATCTGCTTGCACAAATATTACAAAGATAATGGATAAAAATGTATCAGAGCAGTTTAGTTGTCTGTGGGTGTCCAAGCGATAAATATGGTTTATTACAGGGACGTTTTAGGCAGGGGGAAGCCACAGGAAGTCTTTTCCTAGAAATTTAAATCTTCTATTTATTATATCACTCTATTAACCTAAAACAGCATTTATGTTTCCTTCAGAGATTCTGACCCTTCCTCTTGTGCGAACGTTAATTGTTTCAACCTGTGCTTTAACAATTAAACTACCAACAATTGTGGCATACTTTCTCCCAAAACCAGTCACTTGGCTTGATAGAGTTAAACATAGCTTTTCCTTTTCCTTCCTCCATTTCCTTCACAATGTTACCACGTACTAATGGGAAGAGTTTTGTAAGGAACTAGCTAAATTTTTCTTTAAGTATGGGATTTCGATGAATCAAAAATTTTTTTCTGAAGTGCGTAAAATGTAATCAGTAATCTCTTTGTTAGATATTGCATCTTATACCACCCTTCCGTAAGATATACAGTTTTTCATATTTTAGTCAGTACAATTTCACCCATTTAAAGAATATTGATACTTGTTATGAGGTAATTTAAGAAGCACACAATGTTTCTCGATTCTTCTGACGCTGTTTCTTGTATCAATAGTTTAACATTTCTTTTTGACGCTATTATTTGCCTCGTGAAAGAGTTCCTGATTCAAGTTCTATTTTAATACTTCCGTAGAGTAGGTAAAAATCAAGATAATCTTCTCTGGTTATATGTCGAGTATTTTTATACGTTTGTATGGCAAAATGTATGTACTATTGGAACGTGAAACGAGAGCAAAATCTCCCCTAAAATAACACCGATGATTCACCCATTAATAAATAAAACAATGACGTTGTAACTGAAGATAACCATTTCTTAATTCTGAACACCAGTTGAGGTTTCGGAAACTACCCATGGCTATGACTAATGAATAGAAGCGAGTCAAAATAAACCTAATGCAAATATAATTTTTAGCGATTATGAAAACTGTCAGAGAGAATTACGGGGTATTTATCGAGACCTTAATTATAGTAAAATAACGGTCCTAATATCAAAGCACCAGTGTATTGTTAAATTTATGTATTTCAAACGTGCATAAAACTACAAATTAATTTATTCGAGTTAAAAAATTTTTGAAAATTAAAAATTTTAATATGCGTTACTTTAGATTTTTATTGATTCATTATGTATGAACATGGTATTTCAGTTCTCTCCATTGTGGACTTGTAATTGTCAGAAATTAAATCCAGGACCATTGCAAATGTATTGTAGATATCCGCTCACCGAACGTGTGTCCATTGGATATGAAGGATGGTCATTAGGACTATATATGTATGGTATTTTAAGGCTGCTGTGTACTAACCCTATTGGATTCGCTCACTTCAGTGTTATCTATGGAGAAAATTTGTCCAAGGATTGACGACTCGGATTGAAAAATTTATTTAAAAAACTGTACTCCGTAATAGAGAAAGGAATTTTACACCTTAGAGCATTTTTCGTTTAAGAAAAAATGCAAATGTTTAAAGATTTGAATTATTCGGGGAAAACATCTCGTGTGTTTTAAACACTCCTAAATTCCTTTGGTGGACGAAATTTAGAAAATGAATCCTGTTGGAAGGTGCAGAAAAGTTCAGGCTATCTGAAAATACCATTTTTATTGGATTATCAGCATTTCTTGGCCTGTAAATAGTAGACACATTTTCCCATAGGTTATCATTGAGATGAGCGAATCCAGTAAGATTAGTACATACCAGCCTTAAGGCTTATTTGGAGAAAATATAACAAGGCTTTTAGTGATGCAACGGTCAACTGTTCTGTTTGCTATTTTATACTTGATAATCTGTAAAAGAGAATGAAACACGTAGATATATGATAGCTGTTAAATATGCTGGCGATGTATGTTAAGCACATTTAATAACTCCTTCAGTGAGGTTGTTTTCGTCATATACTCTAGATATATCCACGACATAATATTTTATACTCCAAGACATAATATTATTAGATATGGAACAATATTTAAATTTTCTTGTATCAAAATCATCAGGTTAAAGATCGAATACGGCACATTTATCAATATCAATAGTTATATATTTGGTCATGCGCATATAAATGACATTGACTAAAATGTGAATTTCTAAATTTCAGGAGAGTAAATTATTTTTTTTAAATTTGTCGGAGAAATTTTAGATATCACTAAAATTAATAGTCACTAAATTCACTAAAGTGAACTTTTGATTACTATATTGCAGATACTCAAACAGATTGAACTATTGATACAAAGGTAGGCAAAATAAATATTTTAAAATTTAAAAAATCTCGCTTAGATTTCATTTTTTTCTTCGTTGTGGTTCTGATTTAAACATCATCATTCCGTGTTAAATATTAGAGACTGTTATACTAGTTCTAAAACTGAATACTCATTTGGGAATTAAAAAGAATTAATATCAGGATATTTCCAAAACTGTTGATGACGAAACTGCTTTTTACTTGAGTCTTATTTCCTCATCACGCCTATCTGGGATTTATTAAAAAAAAAAAAAGAACAAATATAGTTCCTTTTCTAAAGATCGCAGTACTGAAAAATCAGTCAGTTTCTCTTTTTTTCCTGAACATAATTAAATAAATGCTAACTTTAACCTTACTTGTCATTTTTCTATCCAAGGCGAGAAAATTAAGCTGTGTGATAGGTGTATATTATTGTCTCCGTTCGCTAGAAAAGCTCGAAAATAATTAAGATTAGCCGTAATTATGGGCAAAGTTCCTGCGAGTGCTGAAAAGATGAAAATGCAAATTAGCTCAAAACAGTTCAGGGTGCAGACACACTGATACAAAATCAAAATGAAGGACAGTAGGTTAGTTTGTATTCAATGACATTATGTGTACGACTCTTGTGTGACAGGTAGACAGCTAAACGTGTGATTAGGACTCAACCTATGTTGGAAATATTAATCATTTAAACACCGCGCCTACTTTGATATTTAAAAAAAAGAAATGCATTCTTCGGTAAAGTATCTAACTAAATAAATTTCTTTTTTTAAAACGCAAAACAGACTCGCATAATTTCTTTCGCAGTGAAACATTCTTAATAGAGCCCGCATAAAACGAATTAATAAATAAAAAGGAAAATGTTTACGACCCTGAAATGCGTGTTGTAATTAATTTGTAAAGCGGCTACTTATTTTCCCAAGGTGTGTAAATATAACGGGTTTGGGACAGTGGTTTTCAACCAGTGGTACGCAGGAGATTGTTTGATGTACCTAAAGAGTCTTGGATTAGTATTTGTACATAAGATATATTTTTGTTCGTCTTTCTGAATTTTTTTAGTTTTAACCCTCAAACCGTATGGTGGGGGTTGGATCCAACCCGAGGGTGTGTTGGTGTGTTTCTCCTTCCCGTACTCTCCCAACACCTCCTAAACGAACATTCGTTTAGGAGGTGTTGACTCTCCCCTCTCATTGCAAGAGATCGAGTTGACAAGGTACTCTACCAGGCAGTCTTGCAATAGGTGTTGGAGCGTTTGCAGTTATAAGTTTGCAGTAACTACGAGTGTCTTTGTTAATAAACGTTATTCATGATAACTAGTCATTTTTTTTTTAGATTTAAAATTTTTTTTATTATTTCGATGTTGAAGGCCAAAAATGTCAGTATATATTATTTTTTTACAATTTTGTGCTCGGAAATTTGGTTTAGTAACTTCTAAAACTAGGTACAAGACTAAATTAGATATTAGACCTAATATACACTGAAGTGCCACTGAATTAAGGATACCTACCTAGTAACGAGTTGGGCCTCCTCTGGCCTTCATAACGGCTGCCACACGACGAGGCATAGATTCAACAAGTTTCTGGAAACGTTCCACGGGAATGGCTTGCCAAATATTGGCTAAAGCTGTCCATAATTCAGTAAGGTTCTTTGGTGCTGTGTGATGGCCTTTCACGCCTTGTTCCAAAACATCCCAAAGATGCTCAATAGGATTTAAGTCTGGGCTTCTAGGTGGCCAATTCATGACGGAGAAGTCAGAGGAATGCTCATCCAACCAGCCAGTAGCCAACCGGGACTTGTGAGAGGTATAGTTGTCTTGCTGGAAAACTCCATTACCGTGCGGATAACAGAACAGCATAAACGGATGGAGGTGATCAGCCAGCAACTCTACGTACCGAATTGCATTGAGGCAGGTTGGCACACGCACCAAAGATCCCAAACTGTGCCACGAAATAACACCCCAGACCATGATTGAGCCACCATGCCCTTGTACAGTTCCAGCCAGGCATGCAGGATCCATGGCTTCATGAGCCCGACGCTATATTCTCAGCCTCTATATTCTCAGCGTTATATTCTCGACGCTATATTCTCAGCGTTAAGTAGTCGGAATCGAGACTCATCACTCCATGCTACTCGTTTCCAGTCCTCCACACTCCAGTCTCTGTGCTCTCCCTTCCCAGGCAAGACGTGCAGCCCGATGGCGAGTATAGAGCAATGGTACTCTCGTAGGTCGACGGCTCCCGAAACTCATACGGTGAAGCGAGCGTTGCACAGTCCGTTTACTGACTGTACGATTGGCACCGTCATTAAACTTGGTGGTAATTCGAGCTAATGTTTGGCTTCGCTGGCTACGTACAATACGCCTGAGCCGTCTCTCACCACGCACTGTCAAGGCTAATTGTCCTTTGCAGTTTTCCCGATCGCTAGTTTTTTTTTTCCACCATCCATGTATTCTTGGTATACTCTTGACACTGTCGACCTTGAAAATCCTAGCTGTCTGACGATTTCGGAAATTGAATGGCCCATGCGTCGCGCACCTACGATTTGTCCGCGAT
The DNA here is from genome assembly GCA_907164885.2 of Dolomedes plantarius. Classification (NCBI taxonomy): domain Eukaryota; kingdom Metazoa; phylum Arthropoda; class Arachnida; order Araneae; family Dolomedidae; genus Dolomedes; species Dolomedes plantarius. Next base: position 88,461,172 of record OU015497.1, on the reverse strand, counting down.
CGAAGGCGGCTAAATCAGGCAGTTTACCCATACTGGCAATTCCAACAACTAATTCAGAACAACCACAGTACGCGCTATATATGCAGTTACCACAGCACCCCCTCACTTTCGCATACATGATGCGCAGCGCTACACAATTTGCATAGGCTTTGCTATCCCTAATTCAGTGGCACTTCAGTGTATATACAACATTCTATGTAAATGCCAGAGAGGTTTTCTTTGTTTAGCAAAATTACAATTCGTTGGTCATTTTTTTCTTCAAGAAGGTTTTTATTTCATGTAAAATATTATCAATAAATGTTGTTATACAACAAAAATGCTTATTATGTACTTATTTCTACCAAAAACCTCATCAAAAAAAGAGATCGGGTCGGATCTGACCCAATCGTACCATCTATTTCATCTCAAACCACTGTACCGTTTGAGGGTTAATTTTTGTGGTACTTATTAATCAAAAGGTCAAGAATCATTCATTTAGAACAATAATTCCCGAACTGATGATGCTTTTCTCCTCAACCAAAATCTAAGCCGTATTCGAGACCCATTTAGTTTTTAAAAAAAATGCTTGATATTCTTAACCGTAAATGCTTATTATTGCTTACCAAGGGCAGGGAGGGGTCTGAAATGACTAAAAATGTGCTTATGTATTACTTGCACTGTCCTTTTGTGTATGAATGAATTTTCAGAGTTATCGAGTGATGCTCTATAATTCTCAAATAAAACATCCCCCATATTTGTACATGTTTTTATTAACTCGCTTTCTTGTTTGTGTGTTTGTCTCTTACAAATCTTGCAATCGATTTTTAACTAACTTCCCGACTAGCTAGACATTTGAAACTTTTAGAATAGCTCAGAACACGATGACAATGCATTGTTTTAATACTTTTACCTATCTTGGCAGAATTGAATTAATTTTCAGTTATTTTCAGTTAATTTTGCTTTGTAGACTGGTGCAGCCATCTATCGTCCGGGACGGGAACGAAAAGTTAAACGCAAGTTAACTTCCAATTAACTTCATTTTCTTTCAAGTTGATGGGATAATTCATCAAAAAAAATTTTTAAAAAGTATTTATTAACACATAGAATTGTCAAGTTTATATGATTCAACAGAAAATTTAAAAACATGGTATATAAAAAGTTCTTTTTATCTTGCAATTATTTAGTTATCAATTTAGAATTTTTAGTCATTCTTGAAATGACTAAAAATGTGCTTACGTAATACTTGAACTGTCCTTTTGTGAATGAGTAAATTTTCAGAGTTATCGAATGATGCTCTATAATTCTCAAATAAAACGCCCTCCATTTTTACTTATCAGTTTAGAATTTTTAGTCATTCTTGAAGTGACTAAAAATGCCTTACGTAATACTTGAACGGTCCTTTTGTGAATGAGTAAATTTTCAGAATTATCGAATGATGATAGATAAATTTTCAAAGAAAGCATCCTCCATATTTCATATTTTTACTTATCAGTTTAAAATTTTTAGTCATTCTTGAAATGACTTACGCAATACTTGAACGGTCCTTTTGTGTATGAATGAATTTTCAGTTATCGAGTGATGCTCTATAATTCTCAAATAAAACATCCCCCATGTTTTAGTTATCTGTTTAAAATTATTTATTTAGAATTATCAGAAAATGTCCTACATTATGTTTTCCTTTTTGTACGACAGATCTTTCTACATGTTGTAATGTATGAAAAATAAAGGACAAAACCAATGAAGAATTTGTTTCAAAATTTGAACATTATGTTCAGTGATATTGTAGCTAAGATATTAGTATCATCTGTTGCATATAAATCATAATAAAAAATATTACATGCTCTCATTTTCTTTCTCTCGTCAGAATAACCCAAATCTAATCAGCTACGGAGCTGAAAATACTACTGTCCTTCCTTCCTTCCTCCCAGGTTTCTTGAGTCGGAAGTTTCATTTCTGAGTAGAATCGTCGAGATGAAATCGATAATGAATTCCCGGTGAGTAGTCCTCCGACGACTTATTACGAGAGGATGGAAAAACACGCTGATTAAAGCCATGTAAACAAGCGTGATGCTCCGGAGTTTCTTCGTTGTTTTTCATCAATTTCCCACTGTTTCACAACTGATAACTACTTGTATTTTCATGCGTTGCCCTTAGTTCTCTGATGAATTTTCTTTCTTACGTCAGCGATTTCCACATTCACGATGCTATTTTGAGTCTGTTCGAGCATATGCTCACGGGTTGGCTAACGTACTTTGTGTCACTCGAGACGAATATAACGAGGGATTACATTAGGGTTTCCCAACCTTTTCACGATTGCTGCACACTTGGGAACGAGATCAGAAACTTGGGGCACCCTTGTTAGAATTTAAGTTTTTTTTTCAATTTTTTAAAATATTAAATACTAGCGGCCCATTCCGACTTTGTCCCTAATTATCTAAAGTTCAATAATTCAAGTTCGATTTACGCAAATTGTGCATAAAATTGTACATAAATTCAAAAGCATAAAGTTTATAAGTTAAATAAAGTTCTGTAATATTAAACCAATAAATTTCCAGTTGATAGCCAATAAATTGTAAATCTTTTTTTACGTTAAATGACCAATATAAAGAGTAGTTCCAAATGTAATTTTCTTCAATAAACTCTTAAACGTTACCACTTTCAAAAATCCTTTATGTACTTATCAATACCTCTTCCACTTGAATCTTGAAAATATTAAATGTTTTACTGATAATAAATGAGAATGTAGTTTGATGCGTTGTTCTGGTTACTTGACTATGGTTGACAAGAAAATTCAAATGTTAAATGTTTTACTGATAATAAATGAAAATATCGTTTATTGTGTTGCTATGGTTACTTGTCTATGGTTGACAAAGAAAAAGTTGTAAAGGTGAAGCATCAGCTCAACATTTAGGCCCCTAACTTTCTTTCTACTGATCAGATATCATAATATACAGCCTATGTCCATCTGGAATAATGTACCTTTCAAATAGGGTAAGAATTTTGCAAATAGGTGCAGTGGTTCCGGAGATTACTCACCACATACAAACAAACTTACTTAATCCGCTCTCTCTCTCTTATATATTAGTATAAAGTGGAATATACAGGGTGTCTCAAAAATCCTTGACAGATTTTTAAAAATTATAGAAAAAAAGTACACAAGGTAGGAACTAGAAATTCACATATCGCTCGCTCCTTTCAACAACGTCATATCTAGAAAAAACAAGATTTTTCAGGAGAGTGATTTGAAAGTTTAAAAGTGCATTGAAATGTATTGAAAATAAATTTTAATTCTGCTCTCTAGCGGCTAAATATTGAGCGGTGAGATATGAAGTTCTTGCAGGGATATACTACTCTTTCGGGGCATTCTGAAAACAAGCATAACTAAAAATCGCCGATTTTTGATATATGACGTTGTTGAAAGGAGTGAGCGATTTGTGTTACCTTATATATTACAATTTTTTTTAGTACAGTCAATGAATTTCAATATGTGCAACTTTTGTGGCACGGAGAGCGTGTAGTTGGTAATCAATCTCGGCCTATGTGCGTTCCAAAATGGATTCCGTGACACATGAAATTGCAGCAATTATGCGTCTTTTGAATTCTTAAACACTACAACCGACTGTTAAGGACACTTCCCATTTACAGAAACTTTTTATATCAAGCTAAGTTGTTGTTACGACTTGGAGGATCTTTTCCAAATTCCGTTACACTTGCGTAACAGATTCCGTTTTGAAATACCAGCCAACACATATTGCTCTCTCTGCAGTAGCCATTTTACAACTTTCGCTCTCAGGGAACAACTAGAGCCACCTGTTCAACTTTTTTTTACACAGAAAAAAAACCTTTAATATATACAGTAACACATCTGTGAATTTCCAGTTCTTACCTTGTATACTCTTTTTTGTATAAATTTTTTAAATGTGTCAAGGTTTTTTGGGATACCCTGTATATCAGGAACTTGTTCAATTTAATTTCAACTAAAAACTTACTCCATTGCTGATTTTATTAATTTATTAGAAGATATAAGTAACAAACACAAGAATAGAATATATTAATACATTTTAAAAATTTGTCGAGGTATTTAGTATAGTATAACATTAGAGGACTACAATGGTTGTCACTAAAAGGAGTTTTGTTTTATTGGGATTGATGCGTAGAATATTCTTAGAATATTCACTAATGTTTGATACCAGGTGTGGGTGTGAGAGCAGTTAATTCATCCTCAGGAACGAGTGCATCGATCTGTATCACAATCGATCTGTGTCGGGCGTGAGGGTAATTAATTCAACTTAATATTCATTTTAAGGGGGTCCTACTAGCATTTTTTTATCCCCAAAAATATCGCGGCACCCCTGGCCAGTCTCACTACACCTAAAGTGCAGGTGTTACCTTGTGTTTGGCGCAGCTTGTCCTTTCTGGACCTTGCGCAATAAACTTCAACCAACCAACCTAAAGTGCAGGGGCACACCAGTTGGGAACCACTGGGTTAAATGTTCGCCAGATATAAAGATTCGATATGCTCACTCTAGTCTCGATTACTTTTTCTTTTGATAAGTGCATTTCGTTGTTTCCTTTTGTACCGCTCTCACAAATCTTGGTAAAAGTGAGACAACTATGTCTAAATGCAAACGTCTTTTAACATATTTTCTTTCTTTTTTTTTGAGTGAATGCATAATGATCTCAAGGGACGGCGCGAACCATCCATCATCTTCTCTCTTTATTTCTAATGCATTTCACTCCTCTCCTTTACACACGAGACATAAAATGAATATAAATTCAATCCTGTCTACAGTGCTGTCTAAAGCGCTTTTTTTTCCAATTGGATGTTGAAGCAAATTCTAAATAGTCCCTTATGTTTTATGCAGATCTTTTAATGTCACGTAACTTAATCGACAAACTAAATTGTTTTCCCGACCAGTTTGTTTATAGGTATCATTTGATTTTTAACGGGAGTTATTGGTTTTAACAGAATCATTCATCAAAAGGCAAGTAAATACTAATTTTAGCGAACTGTTCTCGGAGCGTGTAATATGAGTGTATCTAAGTGCTATGATTTAACCCTTCAGCGGGCGCGCCTATGTATAAAGTGCAACATTTTCGTAATTTTGAATGGTTTGTTTTTACATATAAGGTTTGGATGTTCTAAGCAGTTTCTATTTATAGCTACATTCTTTCTAATGGAGGTCTTATTTTCTGACCCTTGTATTCCTTTCCAATCATTGGTAGTCGTGATTTAACCGGGGCAAACCAACGATTATACTGGATTACAGTAAGACAAAAGCAGTAGTTGATGTACTCAATCGAAAAGCGCAGCTATTACACGGTGTTCCGCATATCGCGAAAATGGACAATCTCGTTATTTTTTAGGTTTTTTGGACATAATAGGAATCTATTCGCAAGTTGTCCTTAGATCCAATAAGCCGGACAGTTTTGAAATGAGACGATTGTATCTGCATTCTTTGGCCTTTAATTATAAATATATCTCAATATTATAAACATTTTATATCTTTTCATAAAACGCAGAGTTATTACAGTAACCACTGCTTATAGTGATCAGTGGTTATAAGAATCAACCGTTTATAAGAATCAATATCGCAAAAATAAAAACAAATGTATTATTTCCATGTTAAAATTTTCGCTTTAAAGAATCAATCCACCGGTTTTAAGAATCAGTTTACACTCTTTGCTTTCCATTCATTTTTCCAAAAAAGCCACTTAAACCCTCAAAAGGCACGAAGTTCTTTCTTTTTTCTTTTTAAAAGAAAGTGATAAGATGGGATGGAATACAGTCGTAAAATGCATCCCTTTCTTTGTTAGACATAACATAATAGTTTCCCTTTAAACTCTTTAGATAAACACTGTCCTATCAGCTTGATCCAGGGGCATCCTAACCGTGCGGATCCGGTTTCACTTTTCTCCACTGACAAACAAAGACAGGTACTCTTTTTTCCCACCTCCCACATCCTGGTTGCGGCTTCCTGAACCCTGAGACACATAAATCTTCGGGGAAGTGTCCACTATCACTTAGGAAAAAATGACATTATTAGATTCAGCACGTTATCAAACCGTGAAACGTAAGCTAGAAGGTGAATCTTGGTCTGGGACTATTGGTATTGAAAGAGGTATAAACAGCCTCCTGAAAACTTCATTACGTCAAACTACCGTAGAAAACTTTTTCTTGCACCCTTCCTGTAGTTGAAATGTTAAACTGTTAAACAGGTATTTTGTAATAAATATTGGATTTTTTTCTTCTCTTACTATAATTATGTGTATCTACTTATAGGTCTAGAAATTAAGTTGTATTTTTAAAATTATAAAAATAATTTTAATAAAAGATAATTAACGTAAATGAAAGAGTATTTTATAGTAAATTATCTAATATATGTATTGTAAGAATCCGTTACGACCTTTCCGAATAAATCACCCAAACAGCCGGACCTCCTACAGCAGGTGACCAGCGAACAGTTCTATCTATCAGCGTCAAGGTGTCTGGAAGCAGAGAATTGTGTTGCTCCTAGTCGCCGCCCCTGGGGAGACGTAAACTAATGACTATTTCGACGTGAACTAATGATTTTCAGATCAGCTGAATTATGGGAACCGACCACATGGCCTCGTGGTCAGGCGAATCACAGCCAACGGACATGACGTCACAAATTGTGCCAGCCAACCTAAACTTGTGCAGTCACGTGACCGGAAGCACGGTTGCCAACACCGCCAGAAGAAATCCTGTTTTTGGACAGACTTGGTCGAGACTCTCATCTAGAGAGCACCTTTCGTCTACGTTGTCCTGGAGCGACCGACTTGATCCTGACTTATTTTTCAGAGCAGCCCGCTCGAAGCTTCTCGTCAACGAATACTTCACCCTGAAGTATAGCTATCTCAGAGCATCCTGCTCTACAGGCTTCTGTTAGTTCGTTACTTCATCTAGAAGTTATCTTCATATTTCAGAGCAGCCTGCTCTATAAGCTTCCCGTGATTTTAACTGTCTTTACGAAGTTATTCTATTTTCAGAGCTATACGCTCTAGAGGCTGTGTACCGACCTTCTAGTTCTGCTGTGACTGTACGTGCATCTTATCATCGAAATTATTTGGTTATTACGAAGGCCAGTTCCCTCTATGTCTAGAGGTAGATCATAGTGTACATAGTGTAAAAAGTTTCGGACTAAAATTTAATAAAACTGTAATTTAATGTAATAGACTGACTCTGAACATTTTTAGCTACCCGGAGTCTAAAGTTATCACAGTATATATAGGTGTGTGTGTTCCTATCCAAAAACCTAAATTTCGGCTATAAGAATCAACCGCTTATAAGAATCAAAAACAGTAATAACAAACGTGATTCTTATAAGCGGAAATCACTGTATTTTCAATTTGAAAAAAAATGTTTATTACAAAAGGAATAATCAAGGTTGAAAGAGACGTTGCACTTTGTGCCACGCGCGTCTGTTTGTGATCCAAAAATTGACGCGCCCGCTAAAGGGTTAAATAAACAAACTAAAAAGTAAAAAACAAAATTCCAAAAGTCTCATATTTCTCAAGTTTTCACGAGTAGTCATTCATTAATGTCATTAAATATGGCTATCTGCATGAAGATTTCATGTAATAAATTTTATAGGTTAAACACTTAATACGAATACAAGAGTTTGTTGAAAAAATTGAATATCTAAAGCAGTGGGCCGCAAACTTTTTTTCGACCGTGACTCACTTTCCTTAAATAGAAAAAACTCTCAATCCACAATAAAAAATTTTTGGTAAAAACACAATTTAAAAAAAAAATCATGGAAATGTTTAGCCCCCCCCCCCCAAAAAAAAAAAAATAAATAAATAAATAAAATTCAGGTAGTCTCTTCTAACGCAACTAACGGGGTTATTAACGTAAGATTACTTATCGTTGCCTACCTGTTTTGTATGTATATATGTATGTATGTGTTATGTATATATGTATCTATATATATGTGCGTATGTGTATATATATATATATATATATATATATATATATATATATATATATATAGTCGCATTTTGGTACTTTTCTGTTTAATTGTTTACTGCTTGCCCAAGCGATTCAGACTGGGCTTGGCGCGCTGCCAAAATTATAACTCGCGATGCAGGACATCTGGAATTTTGCTTTCCGGAGGACCGTTATGGAGGAACGTAATCCTACGTTAAAAAAAGGAAACTGTACATTTTGGGTATAAATTTATCTTTCATAATAACTGTAAAAAAAAGTCTTGCATACCATCTGCATTTGTTTTTGGTAAAACTGTTTGACACCTTATTGAACAAGTTCATATAATTTTTTAACACACAAAAAATTAAAAATATGTTAATGTAAGAAAATTTAAAATATTTTTAAAAAAATAAATGATTCAGTATGGCATAAATTTACTTCAAACTCTCCATGACACCTCACTTTTTTTTAACGACCCCTCAGTGTGTCGCGACCCACATTTTTCTGACCACTGGTCTAAAGTACCATATTAGACATTCCCATTGCCATTGAGACCAGTTTACTTTTGGGCCACGTTTAGGAAGCTACTGAATGCTAAAAGACTAGGGCCTGACTCAGTCTGTTTGTGCTATAGGTAGTTTAGCGACACTTGCATGATTGATCAAGAAAATTGGTTTATTTAAGTTGTTTAATATATTTTTCCTAAAATGATCTTGTGTGATTGACCAGTAATGTCTTCAGAATCTAACTGTTGTTCAACATCTCTTTCTATATAAATCTAATTTTTAGAAATGCGTGTTAATGTGTGAATTTCCTAAGTAGTAACATGTTGAAAAGTTGAAAGAAAATTAATAAAAAATATAAATACAAGTTTTACCTTACTGGAAAAGCTTATTGCAATTTATGGTTAAAAATAAATCGACTCCAAATCATCATTCGGGGTAACATTATTTCATTTAGTTATTAAGGCTGGCGTGTACTAACTGTCTACTGCATTCGCTCACTTCAATGTTAACCTATAGAGAAAATGTGTCTACTATTTACAGCTACATTAATGCCGATAATCCAATAAAAATGGTATTTTCAGATAGCCTGAATTTTTCTGCACCTTGCAACAGGATTCATTTTATCATTTCGTCCACCAAAGGAATTTAGGAGCGTTTAAAACACACTATACCAGATATTTTCCAACGAATAATTTAAATTTAAATTTAAAAATATTATTTGCATTTTTTTAAATAGAAAATGCCCCAAGCTGTAAAGTTTATTTTCTCTATTACGGAGTACAATTTAAAAGAAAGAAAAAATATCAGGTAGTTTCTTCTAACGAAACTACCGCGGGTTATTAACGTAGGGTTACTTATCGTTGCTTACCTCTTTTTTTTATTTCAATAAAATTCCTGCATACGAAGAGAAGGATGAGTGATAACCCTATGCAGAATAGGTCGATGGTAAGAAAAATAAGTTACATATGTCCACTCTGCCACTCTTGATTTATAACTCGCGACGACGGTTTTAGCGTCATAAATTTTGATTTACGGGGGACCGTTATGGAGGATCGTTATCCTACGTTAAAAAACTTTCATCCAAGTTGGCAATCCGTGAACAAATTTTCTCCATAGGTTAACTCTTAGGTGAGCGAATCCAATAGGATTAGTACACAGCAAACTGAAGGAGCTGATTTTCCGATGCTTCCAAATGTTTGAAGGCCCCAAGTGTGTGCCTAGTGTGCTTATACGGTGATCCGCCTCTGACTCAATTACAACGGAACTAGAAAAAGAAAAATTGTATCTCTTAAAAGAAATCTTAGCGTAACTTCCCATTCCTTTTGATTCCCTCTGAATCAGATCTACCCCAGCGGGCTCATAATTAGATAAAAATGCCAACGCAGTCATGCCAAATATTTTTCGTATGTATTAATTCGTTCTGTCTCGGCCTTGATGTCCGACTCGATCATCATAACAATGACGAGGCAACCGGAAACTTTATCGCATCAGCATCACACAGAGAGAGAGAGAAGGAAGGGCCTTCCTTTTTCTCGTGGAATCCGTTCGCTCGGGAAACTCCCAGTGATTCACCTCAAGCTATTGGTTTGAGAAAAGGATGGGAGGAGTGCGAGATCGTGATGCGAGGTGGCTGGATTTTTTGGTGATGGTTGGTGGTGGAGGGGGGGGGGACACATTCCGATACTAGGAGTCAAGCGGTTGCCGGTTCTCTTGGGGCTCAGACGCAGATGGCTCCAAAGAAAATTTGAGTGGAGATGGGTGAAAACCATGGGGCGCCAGTAAATCTTTGCTAGACCTCTCTTAACTCAATTAGCTGTCCCCAAATCCGAGAAAGTGGAATAAATGATCAACCAACCCCCAGCGGGAGTTGGAAGGAAATGTTTAGGTTAGTTAATTTCCGTTTCGAAATCTTTTTTCTTCCTAGGGCCGGAATATTTACGCAGAAGTGCTGGGCGTTAAACCGCTAAAAGACGATAGTGCGGGTAAAGCTACAAAATCCAAAGCGTAAAATCTTGCAGTTGTAAGCACCGTTTTAAATTCAGTGAACGAAGACGATAGCAATGAATAAATGAATAAAACTGTCTACACATGCAGAAGTTGACCGTAACGATCTCAGCCAACCAATCCTTTTCAGTCGAATCCAAGGTATGTAAAAAAAAAAGGCTTCAGTAATTGTTGACAATTGATCTGGATCTGACTCAGTCTTCAAGATATCATTGAAGCCTACAAAATGATTGAAGCATGTTGGTGTGGGATCATTTAAGGTAAGGGGTTTTTCAGGCCATATCAATAAATTCGTAAGCTTATGCGGATCGTAAGAATAAATGTCCGGTTATTCGAATCAGTGGCGTAGTGAGCATAACTGGCACCCGGGGCACCCCCCAAATGGTCTTGGGGACCATTTGGCTCCCCTCTGCGAAGGGAGCCCGGGGCAGGATAGATCCCCTTGCCCCCCCCACACACGCTACGCCACTGATTCAAATGAGTTGTCACTATCAATTAAAAAGTAAGTCATATTACTAACTGCTAATTTTAAATAAAATAAATACGGTATCAAACGGTGAAAACTAAATTAGTCATACCCCATCATTTGTTGTCAAAACATTTACTTTTCAAAATCTGCCTAAAAAAATTTTTATAAAGCAAACAGAATTAACAATTAAAATTTTCCATCTCAACTATTTAAATTTTTAAAAATGGCGCTATGTGGTTCAAAACCGAGAAAAGAAAATGTTGGAGTCTTTTTGTATGGCATTGGAGCAAATAAACCCTGAAGTATTTAACAAAGCATTATTTTTGAGAGCAGGAGAGTTATTTCTCAAAATAATCAAGACCAATCGATTTCGATTTTTTCATGAATTGATTGAAATAATTTAATAAATTATTCAAAGTAAATCATTCGCAATTAGTTTGAATTCTTCATAACCTGTGAATAGTGAGTGACCCAATCAGTTACTAACGTCTGATTCCAGGAATTTTTGTCCATCGAAGGTTTAAGTGTGTAGGTATCATATGTATACAGATGGCGCGGAATTGAAACAAGCGTAAAAATGAGACACAGTAAAAATAAGAACATTTTAACGATTAGCGAAAAAATATTAATAGTTTAATTTAATAAATAAAGAAATTCATATAAATATACAAATATAAGCGAATATTCAGATTTTTTTTTCAAACTTCTGAATTTGAGGTTATGAGGATTAAATTTCGAATGCATAGTTCCAAACGTTGTTGTAGCTCTGAGAATTCTACCAACTCTACCTGTAACTGTAATAGCAGCTGAGGGTGTTTTTTCTAAATTGAAAATATTTAAGAGTTATCTATAAACAACAACAACACAAGAGCGACTGAATGATCTAGCAATAATTTCTACAGAAAAGATGGTATGAAAAACAAATTATAAAGATGATATCAAACAATTTGCTGCAATAAAAGCTCGAAGAATGATTTAGAAATTATTTTTATTGGTAAAAAATAATATTATATATAACAAATGTATCTAAAAATCTGTCAAGTTTATTTACTTTCGCTACTTTTTTTAAAGTTTTGTAATTAAAAAAAATTTTGTTTTAAATAAAAGCACATTTTTTGAGAAATGTCCGTTATTACATTAAGTAGACTACTGCTAATAGAGATACATTCATTACTTAAGAGTATTTCCAAAACTCTCTAAAGGCGCCGTTTTTAAAACTTGCTTTAGGCGCCACAATGGAACCGGTCCGGCTATGGCTTTAACATCGTGATATAAGCCATGTTTTTGAAAAAAGCCAGTAGATTTCTTTGAAAAATGTATCTAAAAACCGGTTACTTTTAGCTTGGAATCTTCTTATAATTTATGTTGAAACAACGCTCGTCTAGAAATTCGTTCGCCATTCCTTTTTCTTATTTAGTTCGGTACAGCGATATAAGTTCCAACATAACTAAATTTTACCAAATATTTTGCCTTCATTTTAAATTTACTGTAATGTTTGTTGTGGAAAAGTCTGTTTAAGGCCACCTTGCATAGACTCACAAAATGTACACGCCTGATTTGAAATTTACTGTAATGTTTGTTGTGTAAAAGACTGTTTAAGGCCACCTTGTATAGACTCACAAGATGTACATGCCTAATTTTAAATTTACTGTAATGTTTGTTGTGTAAAAGTCTGTTTAAGGCCACCTTGCATAGATTCACAAAATGTACACGCATAATTTTAATATGGATTTGCGACTGTAAGGGATATTGGTAAAAATGTTGTATTAATAAACTGTAAGTGTGAAGTTAGCCATTATCCTATTAAAATATACGATTAAGTTATTAATGAGTGAAGATTTCGTGAAACTTTACCTTTATTTTCACCCTGGGACGTCGGAAGAGGGTAACTAAAAACATCAGGGAATCCCATGGAATTCCCCGAAATTCTGATCCTACTTATATTAGTTCAATTTTATTTACTGAAAAATTTGACCTCGGCAGATTTTTTTTTTTCTGTCTACTCCGAAAAATTTTCTCTCTTATCATCATACTCAATGTCAGTGTTTCGTATGTGACATAAAAAAAAATATACCTAATTTATTCATTAATGAAATATCAATATTAAACCGGAATAATCTTAAGTCAAATTAAAAAATTTTCTAACACTTTCCTAACATACTTTAGAGAGATGTATCTAAAAGTCTGTTACTTTAAACATGACATCTTCGAGTAATTAATGTTGAAACTTTTCAGTCTCCTGGTCACGTATTCCTCAGCTCTTTTACGTATTTAGTTGAGTATAACGATATAAAATTGTATGAGTATTTACATTGACTTTAACGTTTGCTAGGCAAAAGTTGTGCGTAAGTCATATTAGATTAATATTATGGCGTATATTAGTGGTGCGCAAACTTTTTTTGACCTCAATCCACTTTCTTATAAATAAATTTAAATAAAAAAATTACTCGACCCCCAATGAAAACTTTTTGGTAGTAGTAAATTTTTAAAAAAAAGGAACATTTAACAAAAAATAGGGGAAAAAAAGAAAGCAAATGTTGACAAACTATGCTTTGTTAATGACAAACTATGTAAACGTTGCAAACTATATCAAACTATGTATTACAAACTATGTTTTCCTGACTATTGTAAGACCATTTGACAACTCTTTTAAAAAATCATATTTTTTTAAACATAAAATATATCTATACAAAAAATTAAATGTAATTATAGAAGATTTAAAGTAGATTTTTTAATTAAAGTAGATTTTTTAATTAACCCTTCGGTGGGAACATATGTCTCTCACGCAGCTATGGTTTCTTTATCCAACGCTGCCTCTCTCCCCCATCCTTCGACCTTGGGTACTGTGAGTCTACACATGCTTCAGTCAATATCTTGTCTTCAGTGTAGAAGGGTGATTCGTGACGCTAGCCTTCTATGGTTTACTTCAGGTTAAAATTAGATTAATCGGAGGAAAAATTAAAAATCCCAACCCAATCACTCGTTCGACTAACTGAATGCCTCTACAAAACGGACAGTAATATAACCTGAGATAATCGGTTCTGTTCAATAGAAGCTGGTCAAGAACTAAGGCGAAAGGTTTTGACGATCGTGGCTACCATGGAACGTAATAAACCGCAAATACCTTTTGAATTTCTAGTTAGGAATACCTGGGAAAGAGAAATTCCAAGATATTCCAAGAGATATAAGAGATATTCCCGCTCAGTGGGAAAACAATCATATTTCAACTTAAGGGTTAAATAATTCAGTGCGTTGAAAATTTACATCAAACTATCCGTGACCTCTCCAATTTTTTGGCAACCCCCTTGTGCTTCGCAACCGATAGTTTGCACACCACTGGCGTACATAACATGGATGATATGGGTTTGGTAAAAATTTAGTACAGTAAAACCTCGTTTATCCTGCCCTCGTTTATCCGGATCAGATTTGTAGATTTTTTTATTTAACGTTCACGTTAGATAATAATTTTTAACTGTGATAGCAAGAACGTAACTACAAGTACGCCAAATATCCGCGTTTTAGTTCGATTCAATGTACAGTTCCTGCATAGACTGCACAATAAATTATGGTAATAAAATGCTTTTTGTCGAGTTTAAGGAAGATTTACTAGACTTGCCATTTCTTTGTTAATAAATGATGTGAAACGTTATTTTTATATTTTTTAATGTCTTGTAAACATTACTATGTAATTTTGTTACAAAACATAGTTTTTTTTTATCGTAATAAAGGGTAAGTTTGCTTAGTTAAGGAATTTGTTTTGCTTTTTACCCGTATTACCCGGATTTTCGATTGTCCGGATTACCTATGGTCCCGGTTAGTCCGGATAAACGAGGTTTTACTGTATGTATAATGGGAGAGAGAGTTAATAATATGACTTTACATGACATCATGTGATCATATCATTAATCCTGGAAAATTTCGCGTGATTTTCCTTTACTCACAATATCGAACAATCGGGCAAAAATTATTTCTCGGAAAAAAATTACTGAATTTCCTAATACGTTTCACCACAGCCTCTCTAATATGTTTTTAACCGGTCTCTCGCACAGCTTTCACTTATTATTTTCATGTTTCTGCGGTCAATAGCATGTGGGTCATCCGACTGACTTTGGAAAACTCTATTAGTAGCATATGAACCATAAAGAGAAGTATTGCACTTAAGAATGGAATCATAACAAATGAAATTTCACTCTAAGAACGCTTATTTTTATTTTCAAACAGTGCCGTAGGCAGCGGATATCTAAAAACCTGGAGGGAGGGTGTTTATTGGGTCTTAGAAGTTTAATGGAAATTTTGGGGTTCGTAATGAAAAATGGTTTGGTTTGGTTTGGTTTGGAGCGCTACGGTCAATTTTTGTTACACGAGGGCTAATTAGACCGGAACCTACTGCTTAAAGCCGATTCCGAATGGCTACAAACGTCCATGTATGAGTGGTATTCGAACCTACGGACATTGGTACCGAATGCCAGCGCCCTAGCCACTCGGCCATCGTCCGGCCATGATGAAAAATGAAATGTGCAATTGTATTAACCCTAAACGGAACTATTGGACTGCTTTTCTGATTTTTCGTCAAACTCAATGCCACTGATTTCAAACGTAATTAAACATAAAAAAAAATTTCAGGTAGTCTTTTCTAACGAAACTACCGCGGGTTATTAACGTAGGATTACTTTTCGTTGCTTACCTCTTTTGTATGTATATGTGTATGTGTTATATATATATGTATCTGTATATATGTATGTATGTGTTATATATATATGTATCTGTATATATGTATGTATGTGTTATGTATATATGTATCTGTATTGTGGCATTTCCCCTCCTCATGGCCCAGGAAATTTATTAACCTCGGCTTGAAACAGAGTAAGCCCATAGGCGGACTGCGAAGATGAAATAGTTTTCCCCTGCCGATGGGTGGCTTACAAAAGGGTCAGCTTTTCGACTCTCAGGCGAGGAGCGACTTACAATAGCGAGGCGCCCCGATGTCTAGAGCGAAGACACTATAACACAAAAGACTAACAAAGGCAGACCATCCCCCTGATGAGATGCCGTAATGACCCAACCAGCGATGACGATATAAAGAACAAGTATCGTTTTGCACACGTCCTAGGCGGACCAGCCTATCCGAATCGAGCTTGAGAGACGGAGGCTGTTAGAAATTCCGCCAGGGATCAAGCTTTTAAATAAGCCGACGAGAGCTTGAAAGCCAGATTGGAGACGAGAGATTAGAAGCCAGAGTTTAGGAGTGATAGCTGATCTCCTAGCTCCATTCAATTTGAGTGACTTTGCTATTTTTTGGAGGCTCAGCCCTCTGCGTGAAGAAGACCTCTTTCTCGCTGAGAAGGGTCGTTTGGAGATCAAAGCTTGATCTTCCCTATTTTCGAAGCAGCTAGCTTCTTTGGTGAGAGTGTGGGACGAGCCGTCCACTACTCTGTGATAATTAGGTCAAATTGCGTTTGGAGTTCGAGTTCGCCTCATTCCAGCCGGTTCCGACGAGTGGAATCCGTTCCTAGCAACTGAGACTTCTGCAATTAGAGCTTTATTGCCAGAAGGCCCGATCTACGATCCGTAGCGACAGAGCATCCAGCCAGCTGAACGGACAATCTTTAACGTGAGTCGCAGACTTCAACGGACATTACTAGTGTAAATTGATGTTCCAGAACACGACCTAATCGTGAAGTATTTTAATCCAGAATCCCTAATAAATTGATATCAGTGTAACAAGTTCTTATTAGTAAGCTGTTTTATCACTATACATAACCTGTGTGGCGCTACATAGCGTGTCGGCTTTGACACCAAGCACGGAATATATTACAGTATATATGTATGTATGTGTTATGTATATATGTATCTGTATATATTTATATATGTGTTATGTATATATGTATCTGTATATATGTATCTATATATATGTACGTATGTGTATAGATATATAAATGTCAAAATTTTGACGCATTTTGGTACTTTTCTCTTTAACTGTTTACTGCTTGCCCAAGCGATACAGACTGGTTTTGGCGCGCTGCCAAAATTATAACTCGCGCCGCAGGATATTTGACATTTTGCTTTCCGGAGGACCGTTATGAAGGAACATAATTCTACATTAAAATGATAAGTATTTTATGCATTTATAAATTAGCAAAATTAAACAAAAGTAGTCAGTAATAAAATTTTCAATATTTCTAATACTTTCCTAATACATATTTCAGAATATATGTAGCAGTCTTTATTATAAATTCCCCTTCTGTAAAACTTCATCTGATTACATTTTAATTGTATTTTTTCCATATCAATAAAGCTTCCGTGGTCTTTGTTGTTGTTTATAACGGTAGAAATTTAAATTGTTTTTTTTCAAACTTGTTAAGACATCAGTTGCTGCATTTTCGCGTCATATTGCTGATACCATCAAAGAACATGATTTTTGTGAAAGTTACATTTTGTTGACAAACTAAAGTTTAAATGAAGAATCCTTAAAAATCAAACTTTAGCAACATAATGCATTGAATGAAGTTTGGAGGTTATTTTTAAAGGGCTAGATGCAAAAATATGTAATAAAAGCAAACATGAGCAACTTCCATTGGGAGAGGCCCAAAAGCGAATCGTTAAAATCCTTTTCATTAAAAGCTTTCATTTTTAAAGTTTTGTTTCTTTTCTTAACAAAATTTTCAAGCTTTTTTTCGGAAATCAGGTTTAAATAGTTATTAAAAATTATAAGAAACTAATAGCAACTATTTATGTTATATTCTGTTTTAATGTCACTATAACTACTATTTCTTTAAAAGTTGGTACGGTAGATCGGTTGACAGATGTAACTATGAAAATAATATTCAAAAATTTATATTCTAGCCCATAGGCTGTGAAGTATTGACATTCAGAAAAGAAGTTGAGATCATCTGTCAGTTTCTCTTTTGTTTTTTCGTGTTTTTAGAGTACAAAACACTTTGCATATATGTTACGAGGGAAGTCTAGTCATCTTTTGACATGATGTATATAAAACACTTTGCATATATGTTACGAGGGAAGTCTAGTCATCTTTTGACATGATGTTTATAAAAGTACTGAGTTTGCTTTGATATCTATGAAATACTATTCTTCTCCACAAAATCGTTGCTATGTAACCACAGTAAAAAATTCTCTCGTGGGCCGTATTGAGCACATTTTGAAGCTCGCCAACAGCAGTTTTTCTGCCACTCTTTAGTCACCAGGTATTTACTGACTCGTGAATCATGTATGTAACGCCATTTTATAATGAATTATTTATTTTAAAAAATTTTAAAAAGTTCGCATTAAATTTTTTTTTATCATTGACTAATTAATTGGTTTCATTACTTAGTTTTAAATAAAAGTTTTCAAAAGTTATTTCAAATTAATACCTTGGTTATTTATGTTTCTTTATTTTATCTTTTACAAAATAAGTATTTTCTCATTTGCTCCACTACAAATTTCTTCGAAATGCGGCCCTAATATCGACATTACCATCTTTCTTGGTGGCATTTTTCTGCTATCTCTTTTTATACACAGATTTTACACATCTTGAGCAATTTTTATTTTAAAGCACTAGGGGCTTCGGCCCCTAATAAGGCTTACTCGTACATCTTTCCTCTGTTAGGGCTAATAGCGAGATACATAGGGTTGATTCTCGGGCAATGTAACAGCTTCCATCCATTTACTGTTGTCACCCTTATGCGAAGGGCTTTTCGTCACTGTTGAATTATCAGCTTTAAAGTTCAATTAAAAATCGAAATTTTAAGATAGAGACTTGAAATGAGGTTTATGTGAATAAGAAAGCTTTCAGCTTGCAGATGATGTAAATATTTTCTTTGTAAGATAAAAACTCGAGGAGCATCGATATTATATCCACATATGGGACGATATTTCTTGAAAAACTGTTTCATTTTTTTATAAAAATATTAGTCTGTTTTAAAATATTTTTAAACAAATGAGGTCTAGTTTGAAAGAGAAATGTCTGTAGTCTTAGATTGTAAAACGATCAAAATTCTACGATCATTTTTTGGCGAGTTATCGTAATCTGAAGATGAAAAAGTCAATATTTTCCCACAAAACATAAAATAAAAAAAAACTTAACGTCCGACGAAGATGAGACATGTCTTACTTTGGTCCCCCCATTTTTCAGCATCCATGGGTATAGCTCTCAACCCCATACCCCCAGCGGTTTCGGAGGAGATAGCGTGACAAGCTTTTGACAGCGGCGGCTACCTTTTTTTAGTTACCTTTTCTTAGAATAGAGAGAAATGCGGTAAATGGCGGTACATTTTTCTATTGTGGGAAATCATCCCCTTTTTTTAGAAAAAAAAAGATATGAAAATGGAAGTGGGAATTTAAAATTTTGAAGTTTAAAGCAGGAAAGTTGAAAATAACACGCAAAAAGAAAGTTAGATATCATTCAAAATTTTTAAAGGGACAGAAATGACTAGAATGGACAGAAAGCATTAAATAAGTCGGGAAAAGAGAGAGAGAATACTTTTCCCTTTATAGAAGAAATAAATATAAGTTTGTTTACAACTTATTCTGTGCAATAACTGAGTTTATGCTTCAGTAAATCATTATTTAAGTGATTTATTTATACAAGTGATGTGAAACTAACTGCCCTTGGATTCTTAAAATAAACTCAACAGCGGGATTCTTCCACAAAAATATGCATCTTTAGGTTATTCAACAATCTGTTTAAGTTAAATGATAACCGGGCGATGGCCTAACGGCTAAGGCGCTGGCATTCTTTTCTAGAGTCTGTGGGTTCGAATACTATTGTTGGCATGGATGTTTGTGGCCATTCGGAATCGGCTCTAAACTGTAGGTCCCGGTCTAATTAGCTCTCGTGTAGCAAAAATTGACTGTAGCGCTCCTAGCCAAACCAAACCAAACCAAACCCGGTCTAATTAGCCCTTGGGAAGCAAAAATTCACCGTAGCCCTGTCAATCAACCAACCAGTCATCAAGTCAAATGTTTTCATGTCCGAAATTGAAGCTATGTCAAGGATTTCAAATCCTGTTCACTTAACGATAAAATTATATATCTTAGAATAATTCATATATAAATAAGATGATTAATCGCACTAAATTAGCTTCGCCTGGTAAAACTGTTGTGCGATATCTGTGGTAACGTTGTGTTTGGGTTCAAATCCGCCACGCGTGCAATTCGTTTTATTGCTCACAGAACGAGATAAAAAGAAAAGAAGTAAGATTTCTCTGCTGTAAAAGAAAGTGCACGTGATTTCACAACTAATTAATTTCCTTAAAAACTTAAGTTGAATAAAACTATTACTATGGTTTTAATATGGTCCTTTAAAAAAATGGCATTTTAAAACCCCCTAAAAATGAAATTATAGACCTAACGTTTTTAATCTTTTATAATGTTTTAAAAAAAGTTTCACCAAGGTTTTGAAAATAAATCTTTTTAATTCATCAACCAAATGACTGGTCTTACTTACCTGAAGGTCAGTATTTACGTACCTTGAGTTAACGACCCAACCTGGAGCTAAAATAAATGTTGATGTTAGAAAAGTGTAAGCTTCCTCACTACACCAATAGCCTCGGTCAAGTGGTAGAAAAGTTACAAAAATCACGATAAAATACAACTGAAGCTAAAATAATACATAACAATGTTTTCTTTTAGTTACTACACGCCACAGCTGATCTACCAATTCCAAAAGGCCTTTTAGATTTAAAATTGTTTAAAAGCTAGCCAAGAAGAACCACTCCTATTGAAAGGCACAGTGGAATAGACTTCGAAATTCGTGTCTTTCATGTATTATCAGTAATGTATTAACACAAACGGACCCTTAAATGGCCTGAGACAGTTTTTTTTTCTGGGAGCGTCACCGTTAATAGTCTATAACAGTAATGCGCAAACTGTAGATCGCGACCCACAAAGAGGTCGCGAAAAAAAAATCGAAGGGGTTCGAGGATAGTCTGGAGTAAATTTAAATCATATTAAATTATTTAATTAAAAAACATGCTTTAAATTTTCTATAATTATACATTTTTAATGTTTTAATTTGTAATTTTATATGTTATAAAATATAAATAGCATTGTTAAATAAGGTGTCAAACAGTTTTTTGATAAAATCTCCACCAGAAAAAAGCCATACTTCCATTGCTTCCACCTATCTGTGTAAGACTAGCTCTTCAAAATTATTAGCAGAACTTTACTCGGAAGATGATACGAGAGTAGCACTCTCACATATTTCACCAAATACTGAGAAAATATTATCTGAGGTCCAGGCTCACCCTTCTCATTTTTTTTTAAATTTAAGTTTTATATAAATAGATGAAGTTTATAATTTTCAATGTTTTAATATGTCACTTATAATTATGAAGTCATGCTCTTTTATAATCTAAATTTTTGTTAATTTTTACCTAATTGAAGTACACATTTGTCGTGACCTCGTGATTAAGTAGCTTGTTTGTGGTTTCCGTGGACACATAAACTGCTCTTTACATATATACGTATATCTTGTTTATTCATATATATATTTGCAGCATCTATGATACAACATTTTCATTATCAATTGATCATTTTCATTCCTCAATCAGAAAAATCGTCACTCGAAAACCAGAGAGAGTCTAAAGTCCACCATAGAGACGGGAAGCACGTCCCATAGTTCTCTCTATAGTTATCTCCCCTTCCCCTTCGTCTCCTTTTTTACCCCCTCTTTCAGAAAATTCCAGAACATTCTAGAGGACTCCGCCACCACGTGGGAAAAAGCCCGCGGCCTCAGGCCAGCCTGTGTATCGGAGCATCTGTTCCCCTAGTAGTGGCTGTAATTATCTTAAATTGAACACTCCGCTAACGACTTATTTAACGACACCGTCCATCTTATCTTAAATTGGTGGCATATGGGAAGACTTTTTGCACTTAAAATTGGGCCCGGCAACACCATGTGTGCGTAAACCTCTGACAACATTAATATTTAAAAATGAAGTTTTAGTCACATGAGATTTGCGAAAAGCAAGTGCAGAAGACATATTTTTACTGTTATTATGCAAAATGGATATATACCCAAAATCTACAGTTAGTGATTTTCAAAACAGTTTATCAAAATTTGCCCTAATTTCTTTTTTCTATTTCGTGTTAACCTTTTTCTAAATTTAAAAAAAAATTGCTATTACTAAAAAAATTTCATTGGGGGATCGAACGATTTTTTACTTAAAGAAAGTGGATCACGATTGAAAAATGTTTGGGCACCACTGGTCTATAAAATGCGTAAACTACCGTTAAAACAGTTACATCTTGAGTACACATTAATTTTTGAAAATAAAATGAAGAGAATTCGAGAACAAATCTTGGTGAAGTTCTTGAATTTTGTGAAATGACTAAATTTTGCATGTTGGGGAAGTGCCTGGCCCTATAATTGTCAATACTGGAGGATTATGTGACAAATAAGAACAGAGTAAAAAATTCGTTCGCCACATTCCCTCTGCAGCTAGCGGACTTCTTTCCAGAGCGTTATCAGTCTGTGTTTTGAATGTATGTTTCGAACTGCCTGTGAAAGAACCAATGGATTAATAAGCAGAAACCTCATATTTCACTAGACTACATTTACTCA
This sequence comes from Dolomedes plantarius, assembly GCA_907164885.2. NCBI lineage: Eukaryota > Metazoa > Arthropoda > Arachnida > Araneae > Dolomedidae > Dolomedes > Dolomedes plantarius. The sequence goes on along the minus strand of OU015497.1, from coordinate 88,438,700 downwards.
CATAGTAAATTAATTCACGGCAATTTCCGTATTAGTTATATTTAATGGCTGTCCTTTAGTGTCGCATTGAATATTCGGTTCCTGCATGCTGTGGGCCTTGAACCGGTGGGAATACTTTGGAGGGGGCTCCGCACAAACGTGACACAGCTCAGCGGCATCGGTTGAGAAATTTCCGGTTGCTTCGTCACTGTGCCACAGAATGGATGAGCCGAGAGCCCATTCAAGAAAATAGCACCGTGAGAAACGAATGTCGGCCGATTGAGACCTCGAGGTTTAATAGCCCACTCATTAGTCAGCAGATACGTAACACACGGCGGTCATAAGTAGTAACATGTAACACACACTCACTGCATGTAAATGTATTAATGGCTCATGACAAACTTCCTTGAAAAGTCGGCTGTGGTTTTTGTCTTAGACTTATCCGAACATAATGGTTTCGTTTTACACATATGCCGTGACTCGCTAAAAATTGTCTTTCGGGTTAAAAAAAGACTCCGTGTTTGGATTACGATATGGTTTTTTTTTTATGGCTTTATAAATTTTGCAGAAGCGCATGTAAGTCGATGGCCTGTTATCTACAATGACTTTCTGGGTATTCAGCATAGATAAATTGACGTGTGTGATTATGACAAAAAACTTTTCGAATATATTCCAATTTTAAATGATTAGCTCCGTTTTCAGAGATAATTTAAAAGATAAGCCCTTTTATCCTCACTTAGTATGCCTAGTGTGATCATTTTATACGCGAATTTTAGATTCCTGACATGATTTCCCGTTTACCAATTTGAAGATTTCATCGACGTGGCTAGCGGAAATAGAACTTAAAGGTCTATAATCAAATGCAGAAAACAGAATAGACCTTTTAAGGTATATTTTCAAATGAAGACAACACACTCACACTACATCTTAAGGCTGCTATGTACTAAGAAAAAAATCGTATTTCCCTTTTCCTCTTCTTGCATATTCTTGTGGTGGGAGGAGTCCAGTTGACAGTTCGAGAATTCCACCCCCCTTAGGATTGACATTTTGAGGGATTGTAATGACTCTCTCTCTATAGGGGGGGGGGGGTTAAGCGCTGCCCCCAATTTTTTTATTTTAAATATATTTTGTCAACTATTTACAGGTACATTAATGCTGATAATCAAATAAAATTGGTATTTTCAGATAGCCTAAACTTTTCCGCAAAGCGCTACAGGATTCATTTTATAAATTTCGTCTACCGAAGGAATTTATGAGCGTTTAAAACACACTATACCAGATTTTCCCCGAATAATTTAAATTTTAAAATATTAACTGCATTTTTTTTTAAAAAACGAAAAATGTACACAAATGTAAAATTTCTTTCTCTATGACGATGTACAGTTTTTTTTTTAATCTTTGAATCCAAGTCGGCAATCCGTGGACAAATTTTCTCCATAGGTTAACATTGAAGTGAGCGAATCCAATGGGGTTAGTACATAGCAGCCTTAAAAGCAGTGAGCATGTTTTAACACTAGAAAGTCGGGAATTTTTTTTTTAATTTTTTTTTTTTTTTTTTTTTTTTTTTTGCTAAAAAGACTGAACGCCGTCATTTTGACGGTTAGAAATAAAAACAAGAATTTAAAATATTTAATTTTTTTCTAAAAAAATGATTAAATACTTTAAATTTGAACTATTTCATACCAATATATAATAAATTAGTATACACTTAGATATATTTTT